>JASDDO010000022.1:287085570-287634286 GCA_030015575.1 Agapanthus africanus
GGACTGGCACGAGAGACTGCAGGAAGCTCTCTGGGCGTATCGAACTACGTTCAAGACGGCCACGAACACAACTCCATACGCATTGGTATTCGGTACAGAAGCGGTACTCCCCCTCGAGATAGAGCTACCCTCTTTACGAGTAGCAGTTCATTATGAGCTAACGGACGAAGAGAATGCTCACCTTCGACTTGAGGAGCTCGATGCCCTTGATGAAACCCGGCTTCTGGCGCAGCAAAATCTGGAAACTTATAAAGCAAAGATGACGCGCTCATATGAAATATTGACCAGGCCGAGGACATTCCACCAAGGCGAACTCATGCTAGTGGTCAAAAGACCTATGATCCCCAATCGTGCTAAACGAGGGAAGTTCGAGCCGAACTATGAAGGCCCGTACATCATAGACAAGGTTTACCAGGGTGGAGCCTATTTACTCATGGACATGCATGGCGAAAGGCCCTTCAGACCAATAAATGGTCGCTTCTTAAAAAAGTACTACGCCTGACGAGTCATGGCCTAGGTCAATGATAGATGACGACGACTATGTCCGCTCGCTATCTTCCTCAGCCTAAACTCTGTAAGTAGTAACTGGCTTTCTTTACTACGGACTGAAACGTCCTTAAACTAACAGCGGACCGAAACGTCCTTAAACTAACAGTGGACCGAAACGTCCTTAAACTAACAGCGGACCGAAAAGTCCTTAAACTAACAATGGACCACTATGTCCTAAAACTAGCTGTTGACCGAGATGTCGATAAACTACGGTGGATTGCAGCATCCTAAAACTGATACAAAAAACAAAAAAAAAAGGAAAAACGGTATGTCCATAAGCAAAATGGGCACGGATGAAAACTCGAAAGGGCCCCGTGAGTAAAAACAGCAGGGCTATCGGCGAGTGTTTGTGAAAACCCGAAAGGGCGCAACCTCGTTAAAAGACACTTGCAGGGTCCTCTCGACCTTGTGAGGAGAAATCACTCGCGTGAGATCCTTACGACTCACAAGGGAGCAACACACTTAGGAATCCTCACGATTCTTAAAGAGAAATTACACCTGCGGGTTCCTCACGACTCGTAAGGAGAACCCTCTTATGAGACCCTCACGGCTTATAAGATTCAAAAGTCTTAAGCTATAGGAATCTGAACCTGTTCTTAAGCAGCCCCCATAACCTCCACTACTGCTCTACAAGCGGATCAATGCTAACCCTTGTATACAATCCACGGGCATGAATAAACATTTCCCTAACAAAGTCCCACCCGTGACTAGGGATATGTTCGCACGGTGAACAACCCTTGTGAGTCCTCTCGACTTATAAGGAGAAAACACTCTTGTAAGATCCTTACAACTTACAAGAGATCATACACTTGGGAGTCCTCACGACTCCTAAGGAGAAAACGCACCTACGAGATCCTCACGACTCGCAGGGAGAAATACCTTTATGAGACCCTTACGGTTCATGAAGTAAAAAGCCTTAGTCGACAGGATCTTAACCCTGTTCGTTAAGCCACCTTTGTTCGATATCGACAGAGGCAAATGATGATTCGCTCCTGGCAATATCCTAGTTGTAATGGTGCTGATGCCGAAATCGGTGTCTAATTCCAAGCTTGCAGCGAAAAGCCAGCGAGCCACACATGCATATGAAATAGCCGAAATGATGGGGCAACTTGCAATAGAAGCAGCAAGTAAAAAAAATGCATGCATGCAAAATAGCCGAAATGATTGGGCAACTCATAATAAAAAGCAGCGAATAAAAATAAAATAAATAGCCGAAATGATTGGGCACCGCGAAAAATAGCCGAAATGATTGGGCAATCGCGACCTTCGCGATATAAAAAGCTGAAATGATAGAGCATCGCGGAAAGAAATGAAATAAAAATAAAAATGAAATTTATGCCCTACAGGTGATATCACTCAATCCCTGTATACAATCCAGGGGCGCAAACAAAGAAGGAATCATGCCTTTCCTCCCCAGGTTTTATCAGAAGAAGAAGCCAAATCTCAACGGTTCATAAATAGCCTGGAGATCATCTCAACATTCGTCTCATTACAACAGACACAACATCAAGCAAAGCGGAACAGCGGCAACCCCCAGTTCCATGACTCGGCGGTGTACAGATGACCGAGAGTCAAACTTCGACTCCGTGAAATGCGGATAAAGTCAACCCTTCCTGGCTACGTGGAACGCGGATTATGTCACTCCTGACCCCGTGGAAAACGTCCAGAGCGGAGCCTAGTCCTCGCCGAACACGGCAGTGAACCCGTGGGAAGCATCTAGAGCAAAATTCCTGGTCACGTGGAACGCGGATTACGTCACTCCTGACCCCGTGGAAAACGTCCAGAGTGGATCCTGGTCCTCGCAGAGCACGACAATGCCCCCATGTGAAGCATCTAGAGCGGAGCCCAGTCCTCGCCGAACACGGCAGTGAACCCGTGGGAAGCATCTAGAGCAAAAGTCCTGGGTACGTGGAACGCGGATTATGTCACTTCTGACCCCGTGGAAAACGTCCAGAGCGGAGCCTGGTCCTCGCCGAACACGGCAGTGAACCCGTGGGAAGCATCCAGAGCAAAATTCCTGGCCACGTGGAACGTGGATTATGTCACTTCTGACCCCGTGGAAAACGTCCAGAGCGGATCCTGGTCCTCGCAGAGCACGGCAGTGAACCCGTGTGAAGCATCCAGAGCGGAGCCTGGTCCTCGCCGAACACGGCAGTGAACCCGTAGGAATCATCCAGAGAAAAATTCCTGGCTACGTGGAACGCGGATTATGTCACTTCTGACCCTGTGGAAAACGTCCAGAGCGGATCCTGGTCCTCGCAGAGCATGGCAGTGAACCCGTGTGAAGCATCCAGAGCGGAGCCTGGTCCTCGCCGAACACGGCAGTGAACCCGTGGGAAGCATCCAGAGCAAAATTCCTGGCTACATGGAACGCGGATTATGTCACTTCTGACCCTATGGAAAAAGTCCAGAGCGGATCCTGGTCCTTGCAGAGCACGGCAGTGAACCCATGTGAACCATCCAGAGCGGAGCCTGGTCCTCGCCAAACACGGCAGTGAACTTGTGGGAAGCATCCAGAGCAAACATCGGACTGTGAGGTCCTTAAACTCACGGACTATGATGTCCTTAACCTCGACCGAGATGTCTTAAAACTAACATCGGACTGGGGGGTCCTTAAACTCATGGACTATGATGTCCTTAACCTAGATCGTGATGTCTTAAAACTAACATTGGACTGTGAGGTCCTTAAACTCATGGACTATGATGTCCTTAACCTCGACCGTGATGTCTTAAAACTAACAACGGACTGTAGAGTCCTTAAATCCACGGACTATGATGTCCTTAACCTCGACCGTGATATCTTAAAACTAACAACGGACTGTGGGGTCCTTAAATCCATGGACTATGATGTTCTTAACCTCGACTGCGATGTCTTTAAACTACGGTATCCTGGAAAACGTCCAGAGTGGAGCCTGGTCCTTGCCAATCACGGCAGTGAACCCGTGGGAAGCATCCAGAGCAACCCCTGACTCCGTGAAATGCGGATAAGGACAACTTTACCTATCACTTGCAGGTCCTCACGACTCGTAAGAGAGTAAATTCTCTTGTGAGATCCTTACGACTTTCAAGAGAAAACGCATTAAGGAATCCTCACGATTCTTAAGGAGAAATTACACCTACGGGATCCTCTCGACCGGTAGGGAGAAAATTCTTTATGAGACCCTCACGGCTCATAAAGTTGAAAAGTCTTAGGTGACAGATCCTAACCCTGTTTTCTAAGCCATCACTACCTTACAAAGAGCACAAGATTGAAAGTTATATACTATCTACAGACCGCACTTGCTAAAATCACATGGCAAACAACACAGCAAGAAAGAAGAAAGCAGAGATATGACACAAGGCATTACGAAGAACGTGTATCTTTTATTCATGAATTCGATTGGGTACAAAATACATCATATGAAAGAATAAAAGAACAAATACATTTTATTCAAAATTACAAATGGTACAAAATATTTATTGAGAGGAAAGCGCTTTCTGTTAGTTATATATATGCCCTAGAGGCCATTGTTGTACATAGGTTGTATATTATAATGGATGCTTAGATATATATAGAGAGGACTTTCTTACTCGACATGATAGTATGCTATTTGGTTTCACTTTATCTTAACATGTTGACTTATATTAGTTTACTGTCTTACTTTCATATGTTGATAAAGCCCTTAGGATATGTACTCGACTACTGGGACTATGATGAGATCATACTAGTAGGGCCAGGGTAGTCGACGAGTATATCCTATAACTGTTCCTAGTCGAGGGTGTATCGAGATAGGGCATCGATACACCATTGTAGACTAGCGTATACGCATCTTGACCCATATTATGGGCGATGGATGATCCCATATCCATCGGTGTTTGACATCAAGGATGGTGTACGGGTGCTCAGTGGAGACTGGGTACACTGGACGAACTCGCTGAGAACTCTCAGATGGTATTATACCTCACGTTAGATGGCAGTTCTCCGGTGACACTGGTACAGGGTAGTCTATAGACCCGAGATCGTTATAGAGTCTTATGTGATTCCCACTGTACTTTGATTTCCACCTTACCACGTCCAAGAGGGCGTGCAAAACGGTGGCTTTTGGGTGCAGTCCCGAATCACAGGGAGGCAATGAGCGATAGGAGGGGATTCGTCTCTCCCGGTATAGGGAGTTGATGTTGTGCTGTGTTTGATTGGCTATAACTGGAAGTCCCTGGCCAGGGCTGATATAGAGATTTGCTGGTAAGTGTTACCAGTAGTTTCTCGACCTGTTATGGGCCTCACATCGACACGACTTATCGGTTGTTGGGGTTTGACGTTTACCACCCCTAGACCAGATATGCGACATATCAGACGAAGAGACCGGACTATACGGGAGTGTTACTGATTGGATTCACAGGAGAATGTACAGGCTTTCTTGTTGATCTTCTGATCGCTCAATACCTGGATGGCTGTTACGTTTAGCTGACCGCTTGCAGCTTGTGGGTGTTTGATATGATCATCTGTTAGTGTATATGCCCTAGGGGCCATTATTGTATCATACTAGTTTGTATATTACTTAATGGAAGCTTGGGATATTCACATGTATATAACAGTCTTGCTAAATATGGTAGTATGCTACTTGGTTTTTCTATCTTAATATGTGAGTATACGTATTGATAGAGCTCTTAGGATCTTGCTTGACTACCAGCGTTGTGATGGCAGTCACACTAGTGGGGGCTGGATAGTCTACAAGCACATCCTTATTCAGGTCCCTAGTCGTTGGATTATCGAGACAGAGCATCGATACTCCGGAGTAGACTAGTGTGTATGCTTCTCATCCCAGTTGGGGAAATGGTCTGTCCCACAGCCGTCAGTACGTCGTACTGGAGATAGTATGCAGGTGCTCGTTAGGTTACGGGTACACCGGACAGGACTCACAGGGAACTGTTGGTTGGTTTTATACCAGTCGTCATTGAACAGTTCCCAGGTGACATGAGTACATCATAGTCCGCAGACTTGACACTGCTACTTCGCCTTGAGTGTGTCCCACTGTTCTTAGATTGCTACCCTACCACGGCTCAAAGGAGTCGTGCAAACAGGTAGCAGTTGGGTCCAGTCTCGAGCACTTGGAGGCAGTGGCGGTTAGACAGGATTCGTCTCTTCCGGTATTGGGGGTTGATATCGCACTGTGTCAGAGAGCCATTACGCAAAGTCCCTGGCCAGGGCAAGCGAGATTTGCTGGTAGGTTCCAGTAGTTTCTCAGGGTGTAATGGGCTTCCCTCCGACACGACTTATACCGCTATTAGGGGACTGACGCTTGCCGCCCCCCTAGGCCCGATATGCGATAGTCTTGGACGAACGGACCAGACTGTATGGAGATTGTCACATCAGACTCAGTAGGAGTTCGGATGGGTTTCCTCATCGGCCTTCTTATCGATATCTACCTGGGGACCGTTACGTACAGCTAGTGCCGCTTGCGGTCTGTGGTTAAACCCACTGCCAGCGTAGTAGTCGAGTCTCTAGAGTCCCACACAGAGAGTTTCCCTACTCCGGGCGAAACGATATAGAGGTCGTATGGTTTTACGACAAGGGTTCGGACACATACGTGTGTTTACGCACGTACGACTTTCGGACAGTTTTTACCAGTCGGCTTTGGTTTAAGCCAGTTACTGGTATCCGGTTATTGGATTTATACAGTCTAAAGTTTTTCCGTATTTTTGCGGAAAGGAGGGGCGTTCTCGTAATTGCGCGAGAAGCTTCTAGAAGGTGGTGACTAAGGAGGTTTAGGTGGCATATACAATGAATGTGATTAGTGAGTCATATGGATGATTCATCCATGTCATTAAAGCATCATAAATGCTTAATCACTCATGGAGTTGAATCATCACTAGATATTATCAAGCATGGTTGTTAAATTGATTTATATTCTTTTCTTGATAAAAAGAAATGCTTGATATATATTATCATAACTCATTATTCTCACTTCATTATTATTCTCACCTTCTCTCTCCTCAAGCTCTCCCTCTTCAAACCCTAATCCTCCCCTCTCATTTGTTGAGTACAAGGATTAGTTAGACTAACTAAACCATAACCCTCACTCTATATCACCTAGCTTCTTTGATTAGCACTTAAAGAAGGTTAGTTGCCTCAAGTTTAGAGGCTAAGCTTGGAATAAAGCTCTCGGGTGGATCGTCTACTACTTCGAGAAGGCTGAGGAGGAGGTGGAGTTCGTAAAGACGAAGGACACGATTCGTTAGGTATAATCCCTAAACATAGTAGTATAGAACTTCTATGTTTCATGTTAGTTATCGTTTAGCTTCGATTCGTGCGGTTAGTCGATGTTTAAGCAAGAAACAAGATCGTTTTTTCAAACGCCTCCCCGCAAGTCGTGGGGTGTTGTACATCGACTTACAGTGGTATCAGAGATTCGCTAAACAATAAATAACTTACTTGCAAATTTGTATGAATTTCGAACGGAAAAAACGAAACCGGAAAAGCCCGAAATCACATGTTTCTGTCGTTTTTTAAATGAAGTCCAAAAATTTTTCAGGGATGTTCAGAAAGCTTGAAAAGACAGTAGAAGAACACCCAAGAAAATTGGGCCCCTGAATTGCCTAAAGCGCCGTGGAACTGCGGCGGATCCCACCGATCCGCCACGATTCCGCCGCCGAGTTGGCGATTCAGGAACCCAATTTTCCTGTGTTGGTTCTCTGGGATATTTGGTATTTTCTGGAATTTTTTATTTTTGCTCAGGTTTCAGATTTACAGAGAAGTATTGGAGCAAAATTAAAAGTGTTTAATCGATCGAAATTATACAATATTTGCTTGTTGGATTATATCTGTGTTTGTATAATGTGTTCGTAAACCTCCCCTAACTGCTAGCATGTCGGTTGGCAGGGGGTTGCACATTTCTGTAATGTATTTTATCTGTTTGTGCATATGAACTGTGTTGGACTGTTGTGATGTATAGCCGGGGTTATGTGATGGGTTATTATTTAATTCATTTGATGTAAATGTAATTTGTTGTAATATTATTTTGCGGGGCACATCCAGGTTGCGGTTGTAGCCACCGTTGTATTATTTCATTTTACTGTTTTTGCTCCTAGGACAGACCCAAGGTGGGGTACACAAACTGCCGGGCGGGTAGTTTGCCATACCCGTTGGGGTCTTGGGTGGGGTAATGGCTATTCATCACAACTGTGTAATCCGTCTTTTGTTGCAGGCTCAAAACAAACACGGATTGCTTGCAAATCCAATAAAGTTCATCTGTGATCTGGAATGCCTATTATTGCGTCTGACGAATGTAAAATATCTATATATATGATAGCTATTTAGACGTCACTTATGTTTTACACCCGCGCTAGCCCAGCCCCCGCTCTGTCGTTAGTTAAGTAACCTAACGGGTAATGACGGGACCCCGTGGCGAATGCGGATGGCATAAGAGGACGTTGTTATTTCGTTGTTTTCTGCAATGACAGGTTAATGATGGGACGCATTATCTGTAATGCAAAGAAAATAAACCAAAAGTTTTAATCGTTGGAACAATTTAAAAGAAACCACTCTGTTAATTTTAAAACAGATATTTTTAAATGCGGAGCTTTAACCACTCCTTTTAAAGGCTATCAGGTTCCTTCGGTTATATCAAGTTCACTACGTTCACGGTTTCGCCAAAACCATTCGTAGCCCTCCGTCATTTCATTTGGGTATTCAGTAGTATTCAAGCTATGCATTTTGGCCAAAGTTAAGGCATAGTGTTTGGTAGCTGCTGGGTTTTCATTTGTTGCATAAGATAGATGAGTTGGTTTGGGACAGTCGTATTACCATTTGACCAAAGTCAAGGGTATATACGGATGGGTTCAAATTGACAAGATAATGACGGGTAGAACTTGACATGTGACTTATGACATTTTGACCAAAGCCAAGGTCATAAGAGCATGGGGCAAAAACTTATATCGGGAATTTCTAAAGAAACTGAAATTTGCAAAGAGATGCATACCATTTGGAGTTTGATGAATGTTGGTAGCATTCCTTCAACATTATCATACGATGATATTTGGATCCCGATCCTACTGTGAGTATATGCTACTTATCAGGATATTCGTCACTTAACAATCAATGCTATAAACCAAGTAGGTGTCCAGAAAGGTGTCAGCGGGGTTACGCCCCCAGAGAAAAGAGGTTCTTTAATTAAGGAACTTCGCGAAAGCGTTGGAAAACCTCCCTCGAAGTATCGATACTAGCCTGGCTGAACGGTTAAGCAAGAATTGTACAGTGAGAATAGTCCTGGCTAATTCTTCTTTTATGGTTTGAAGAAGGATTCGAGAAACAGTGGGAGCTATCCAGTTTAGATAAACTAAAAACCACTCTAAACTTGCAAGAGTATCATGCTAAAGAGTTTTCTTCTCTCTCTCCTAATTGCAGCGACCCTGAAAATGACTGGACTTAAGTTACTTTTAGAGAAAAATATACTGACAGGGCCAAACTATAAAGATTGGCTGCGGAATGTCAAAATGGCTTTGACCTATGACAAATTGGGGTACGTCCTCACCGCTACGGCACCTGCTGTCCCTGGTCCCAAATCCAGCAATGCGGATAAGGAAATCCGCAAAACCTGGGATTTAGATTGCGCGAAAGCCAAGTGCATCGTTCTTGCCTCGATGAACAATGAACATCAGAGGAGGCACGAGGATATGGAACTAGACGCCATATTTCTCCATACAAAGGAACTTTATGGAGAGCAATCTCGTATAGCAAGATACGAGACCTCAAAGAACTTGTTTCGAGCGAGGTTGGCTGTCGGGTCATCGGTAGGAGAACATGTCCTAAAGATGATCGGCTATATAGAAGAGCTCGCAGACCTTGGGACGACTTTAGATAATGAGCTCTATACAGACCTTATTCTCCAGTCCCTTCCTTCCACCTACGCCCAATTTATCCTGAACTTCAACATTCAAAGAAAAGAAGTTGAACTTCCGGAACTCCTGAACATGTTAAGGAGTGCAGAGGGCACCTTGCAGAAAGCAAGGGAAACACCCGCTATGTTTGTTGGCGGTGCATCTTCTTCCGGGTCCAAGGCTAGGGCCAAAGGAAGGAAGAAGAAGGCCGTCCCCAGAGGAGGTGTTAGTAAGGTGGGAGGAAAGGGAAAGAAAAAGTTTGCGGTACCTGTAGTAGGCCAGGATGAGTGCTTCCATTGTCACAGGAAAGGGCACTGGAAGAAAGATTGCAGGGCGCGGAACGCAAAGAACCAGGAACCGAAGCAAGCCGTGGCTTCGACTTCAGGTGTGTTTGTAATTGAGAATTGTCTGTCGATCAACTCTACTTCCTGGGTATTGGATACCGGATCAGGATCTCATATTTGCAATTCATTGTAGGCACTGAGAAACCGTAGAGTGCTGAAAGAAGGTGATATGACCCTAAAGGTTGCTAACGGAGCTAGCGTGGGAGCTGCGTCCGTCGGGGAATATCACCTAGGATTGACGAGTGGACACATTTTGGTTTTACATAACTGTTTTTTTGTACCAAGCTTAACGTGTAACATCATATCAGTTTCCTTGTTATCAAATAAAGGTTATGATTTCACGTTTGTAAGAGATGTTGTTAACATCCACCTTAATCATGGTTTGATTGGGTCCGGTACACTAAATAACGGTATATATGTTTTAAACCAACTCCAAATTTTCAATGTCCAGAACACACTAAAAAGAAAGTCTCCAGATTTAAATAAAGCTTTTTTATGGCATTGTAGACTGGGTCACATCAATGAGAGAAGGTTGACTAAGTTGCATAGAGAAGGATATTTGGACTCGTTCGAATATCAAACTTATGACACTTGTCAATCTTGTCTCAAAGGAAAGTTGACAAAGACCCATTCACTGGACAAGGAGTAAGAGCGAGCGAGCTCTTAGGACTCATACACAGCGATGTATGTGGTCTATTGTCTACACATGCGAGAGGTGGTTATTCCTACTTCATTACTTTTACAGATGATTTCTTTAGGTATGGACATATCTTCTTAATGAAGCATAAATCCGAGGCCTTTGAGAAATTCCAGGAATACAAGAGTGAAGTGGAAAACCAAACAGGCAAAAGTATTAAGACACTGAGATCTGATCGAGATGGAGAATACTTAAGTGCCGAGTTCCTAGGTTACCTAAAAGAGAAAGGAATTCTCTCTCAGCTTACTCCTCCATACACTCCACAACATAATGGTGTATCGAAGAGACGGAATCGAACCCTATTGGATATGGTACGATCCATGATGAGTAATGCTGAGTTACCACGATCTTTCTGGGGTTATGCGCTATAATCAGCAGCATATCTTCTGAATAGGACTCCTACCAAGACTGTGCCTACCACTCCATATCAGATGTGGACTGGGAAGAAACCCCATCTTCAGCATATGAAGATTTGGGGATGTCCAGCTTTTGTTAAAAAGCAGCATGTGGACAAGCTCGAGGCACGATCAGTAAAATGTATGTTTGTAGGATATCCAAAGAACTCCAAGGGATATTATTTCTATTACGCAGAGGAACAAAAGGTTTTTGTTTCTCGTAATGCCCATTTTCTAGAACATCAGTTTTTAGAAAAGGAAATAAGTGGGAGCGAAATAGAACTGGAAGAAATTCCAGAACCACAAGCTGCTACTGAAAGTTTGGTAGAACCGGCAGGAGTAGTAGGCCATCTCATCCGCCTGAGAGATACTATGGTTTTCTCATAGATGGGGATAGAGAGGATTGCATCATAGATGATGATGAACCTACTGACTTCCAGCAGGCCATCCAGAGCGGCGACTCGGTACGATGGCTAGATGCAATGCGGACCGAAATGGAGTCCATGTACACCAACAAAGTATGGACTTTGGACTTTGCTCCAGATGGGGTAAAACCCATAGGATGCAAATGGATCTTCAACAAAAAGATTGGTGTAGATGGACAGGTGGAAACCTATAAGGCTAGACTTGTTGCAAAGGGTTTTCGTCAAAGACCTGGTTTCGACTATGACGAAACTTTTTCTCCAGTGGCTATGCTCAAATCCATTCGGGTCCTTCTTGCTATTGCTGCCTTCCATGATTATGAAATCTGGCAGATGGACGTAAAGACGGCTTTTCTGAATGGAAATTTAGAAGAGTGCGTCTATATGGATCAGCCAGAGGGTTTCAATCAGAGTGGGAGAAGCGGGAAAGTATGCAAGCTGCTTAAGTCCATTTATGGACTAAAGCTGGCATCGCGGAGTTGGAACATCTGTTTTGATGAAACAGTCAAAGAATATGACTTTATCAAAAATCCAGATGAACCGTGCATATATAGTAAAGTTGTAGCCAGAAGTGTCGTATTCCTCGTCTTGTACGTGGATGACATTCTATTGATAGGAAATGACATTCCTATGCTACAATCTGTCAAAGGATTCTTGTCACACAGGTTCTCCATGAAAGACCTGGGTGATGCCTCTTACATTCTGGGGATCCGGATCTATCGTGATAGATCTAAGAGGATGTTGGGACTTTCGCAGTCCAGGTATATCGACACTGTACTGAAAAGATTCAGTATGGAAGATTCTAAGCGCGGTAATCTACCGGCTTGTCACGGAATCACCCTCTCCAAAGAGATGTCTCCCAAGACTGATTTGGAAAGGGAACGCATGTCTATTATACCCTACGCTTCTGCGGTAGGCTCTATAATGTATGCGATGTTGTGCACCAGACCAGATGTAGCTTACGCACTGAGCGTGGTAAGCCGATATCAGTCAGACCCAGGGGAGAAACACTGGATAGCAGTAAAGAACATTCTCAAGTACCTGAGAAGAACTAAGGAGATGTTCTTGGTTTACGGCGGAAAAGACCTCAGGTTGGAGGCCTTTGCTGATTCCGGCTTCCAGAGTGATAAGGACGATTCCAAGTCCATGTCGGGTTATGTCTTTACCCTCAATGGAGGGGCGGTGTGCTGGAAGAGATCCAAGCAGGACACCGTTGCTGACTCGACGATGGAAGCGGAGTATATAGCTGCTTGCGATGCCGCAAAAGAAGCAGTCTGGATGAAGAAGTTCCTAACAGAACTTCAGGTGGTTCCTACCATAGTTGATCCAATACCTCTGTATTGCGACAACAACGGAGCTATAGCTTTAGCGAAGGAACCAAGGTCCCATCAGAAATCTAGACACATCTTAAGGCGGTATCACCTGATCAGGGAGATCATTGATCGTCAGGAGATCGAGGTTCGGAGAGTTGCTTCTGAAGAGAACATTGCTGATCCATTCACGAAGGCCCTACCTCAGATTCAGTTCGAGAGGCTACTCGAGATCATCGGTCTTCGATATGCCAGTACATGGCCCTAGTGCAAGTGGGAGATTGTTAGTGTATATGCCCTAGGGGCCATTATTGTATCATACTAGTTTGTATATTACTTAATGGAAGCTTGGGATATTCACATGTATATAACAGTCTTGCTAAATATGGTAGTATGCTACTTGGTTTTTCTATCTTAATATGTGAGTATACGTATTGATAGAGCTCTTAGGATCTTGCTTGACTACCAGCGTTGTGATGGCAGTCACACTAGTGGGGGCTGGGTAGTCTACAAGCACATCCTTATTCAGGTCCCTAGTCTTTGGATTATCGAGACAGAGCATCGATACTCCGGAGTAGACTAGTGTGTACGCTTCTCATCCCAGTTGGGGAAATGGTCTGTCCCACAGCCGTCAGTACGTCGTACTGGAGATAGTATGCAGGTGCTCGTTAGGTTACGGGTACACCGGACAGGACTCACATGGAACTGTTGGTTGGTTTTATACCAGTCGTCAGTGAACAGTTCCCAGGTGACATGAGTACAGCATAGTCCGCAGACTTGACACTGCTACTTCGCCTTGAGTGTGTCCCACTGTTCTTAGATTGCTACCCTACCACGGCTCAAAGGAGTCGTGCAAACAGGTAGCAGTTGGGTCCAGTCCCGAGCACTTGGAGGCAGTGGCGGTTAGACAGGATTCGTCTCTCCCTATATTGGGGGTTGATATCGCGCTGTGTCAGAGAGCCATTACGCAAAGTCCCTGGCCAGGGCAAGCGAGATTTGCTGGTAGGTTCCAGTAGTTTCTCAGGTTGTAATGGGCTTCCCTCCGACACGACTTATACCGCTATTAGGGGACTGACGCTTGCCGCCCCCTAGGCCCGATATGCGATAGTCTTGGACGAACGGACCGGACTGTATGGAGATTGTCACATCAGACTCAGTAGGAGTTCGGATGGGTTTCCTCATCGGCCTTCTTATCGACATCTACCTGGGGACCGTTACGTACAGCTAGTGCCGCTTGCGGTCTGTGGTTAAACCCACTGCCAGCGTAGTAGTCGAGTCTCTAGAGTCCCACACAGAGAGTTTCCCTACTCCGGGCGAAACGATATAGAGGTCGTATGGTTTTACGACAAGGGTTCGGACGGATACGTGTGTTTACGCACGTACGACTTTCGGACAGTTTTTACCAGTCGGCTTTGGTTTAAGCCAGTTACTGGTATCCGGTTATTGGATTTATACAGTCTAAAGTTTTTCCGTATTTTTGCGGAAAGGAGGGGCGTTCTCGTAATTGCGCGAGAAGCTTCTAGAAGGTGGTGACTAAGGAGGTTTAGGTGGCATATACAATGAATGTGATTAGTGAGTCATATGGATGATTCATCCATGTCATTAAAGCATCATAAATGCTTAATGACTCATGGAGTTGAATCATCACTAGATATTATCAAGCATGGTTGTTAAATTGATTTATATTCTTTTCTTGATAAAAAGAAATGCTTGATATATATTATCATAACTCATTATTCTCACTTCATTATTATTCTCACCTTCTCTCTCCTCAAGCTCTCCCTCTTCAAACCCTAATCCTCCCCTCTCATGTGTTGAGTACAAGGATTAGTTATACTAACTAATGTTGGAGATAGTGCCCTCATAGTCAATTATTGGATCGCGGGTACGTGATTGCAATGATTGCGGATGACCTATACCGGTAGGACAGTCTTACTCAAGATGATAGTATGCTATCTGGTTTGCCTTTATCAGTCGTGTACATGTTCAGGTGACTGATTGCATGTTACACTTTGATAGAGCCCTTAGGATCTTGCTTTACCACCAACAGTATGATGGCGATCATATACGTGAGAGTTGGGTGGTTTATACGCATATCCTTAATTGTGGTCCCTAGTCGTGGGAGTTTCGAGACAGGGCATCGATACTCCGGAGTAGACTAGTGTGTACAGTCGAGACCCCGACGAGGGGCGGTGGCCGGTCTCATAAGCCACTGGTGTCAGTTGGATCACCTAAGATGTATACAGGTGCTCATTGAGTTATGAGTACACCGGACAGGACTCGCCGGGAATCTGCTAGTTAGTATTATATCTACCGTCAGATAGCAGTTCCCTGATGACATGTGTACAGGTTAGTTCATCGACCTGAGGTCGTCATTTGTCTCGTGTGAGTTCCCACTGTACTTTGATTTCTACCCTACCACGGCTCAAAGGAGTCGTGCAAACAGGTAGTTTTTGGGTACAGTCCCGAGCCATATGGAGGCACGTGAGCGGATCGGCAGGGGATTCGTCTCTCCCGGTATTGGGGGCGAGATCGTGCTGTGTCTAGGAGAGCCATTACACAAATCCATGGCCATGGTAGGAGATTTACTGGTAGGTACTCCAGTAGTATCTCAGGGTGTTATTGGGCTTCACTCCGACACGACTTATACTGCTATTGGGGGTCTGACGTTACTAGCCCCCTAGGCAGATATGCGATACTCATTGACGAACGGACCGGACTGTATATACATTGTCACTGTTAGGCTCAGTAGGGTTTCTGGATGAGTTCGCTCATCGGCCTCCCTTGAGTTCGCTCATCAGCCTCCCTTGAGGTCAGTCCATGGGCAGCCGTTACGCATAGCTAGTGCCGCTGACGGTTTGTGGTTAAACCCACTGCCAGGGTACTGACGAGTCATTAGAGTCCCCCACAGACAGTTTCCCAAGTTCGGGCGAAACGTTGTAGAGGCCGTATGGTTTTATGGCAGGGTTCGGAAAATGCACGTGCGTTTACGCACGTGTCAGTTTTCGGGCAGATGATACTGATCGGCTTTGGTTTAAGCCGGATCCGAGTATTATATTGAGTAGGTATAATATCTTTGTCTCAGTTGCATTTGTATTCGGTCGTAATACAAATGCGGGTATATTTATACAGTTTCGGGGTTATCCTGAAAGTCGTTTCAGGATCACTTTTGGAAGTTGCCAGTTTCCAGTTTTCTATCAGCCGTCTTTTAACATTCGGTTAAAGACGGATTTATCTTTTCTTCAGTTGAGGTGAGTCATCATTCTAGAAGCTTCTAGAAGTGGTGATGAGGCTAGTGAGTCATTAGTGCATTAATGGTGTCATTAATACTTTTGGTGACTAGGTTTTTTGATTCAATGTATCTTTGTGACTCATTGTTTGCTTTAATGAGTTTTGTTAAGCTTAGGATATTTTGAGTGAGAAGCTTTCTCTTGTAGTCACCCCCCTCTCCTACGGTCACCCCCCTCTTGCTATAAGTGGCCGGCCACCTCCTCTCTCTCTCACTTGATGGTTTTTCATTTTGGAAAAAAGATTATGATAGATTTGGGGTGTATGGAATTCACAGCTCATTTCATTCCATTACCCAATTCCCTCGGCAACTTCATTTACCGATCGTCCACGGACTTGGACGAAGTGAGACAAAGTCATCTACTCATTCTCTACATCATTCTTGGTCATCTCTTTTAGCAAACTTGACGATCGAGTTGCCTCGAGTCAGAGGCGGGAGCCCGTTTAAAGAATCGGTGATGTGGTGCCACCTCGACGAGGATATCGGAGATCGACGAGATCGGAGCAGCCGCAACGGAGCGTGGGATGATGGTTGAAGAACGAAGGACTCGGATCGTTCGGTATAACCTTTCTGCACTCTTTACAGTTTGTTAGTTTAGCAATAATGGCAGATCCGGGTTAAAGTATACGATAGCGCCAGTTAAAAGTTTTTGTTCCGCATTTTTGGCGTCTGTAGACTGCCGGGGCGCTAGCGTAGACTTACAGTGGTATCAGAGCCTCACCATTTTGCTATACTAACTTGTGCTAACGCGTTTAAAACATCGATCCGACCGGAAATCAAAAATCACAAAATTACAACTTGACAGTTTCTGTTGTTTTTAAACGGTCTGATAAAATTATTCTAGACATCTCAGAATACTGTGCAGGCTTTTATTAGAACGACGTAGAAATTTGGGCACGTGATTCGATAAGACAGCCGCGGAAACGCGGTCAAACCTATGGTTTGACCGCGCTTCCGCGGCCAAACAGTGAGATCGTTGCCCCAAATTTTTACAGTGGGTTCTCTGTTAGATTTTGTGGCTTTTGGTATATATCATTTGCGCCCAGGTTTTGTTACTGTTCACCAGTAAGCAGTGGGGCCCACTTTTTGATATTTGGTCGATCGAAATTTAAACATGTTAGTTTACAGTGCTTACATTATATCTCCGACCGGGAATGTCATTTGATCGGTAAACCGCGTCTGATTGCTATAGTTCTTTTAGACGGGTTTGCGAACGTGACATTCGCGTTGATGTTCTGTTTTGTGCTGTGATGTTGCGGATTTGTCGTGGTGGATAGCAGTGTGCAATGGTAGTACAGTTTGTGTTTATTTGTACATTTGATATTGCGGGACGAGCGTCCAACTTGTGGACAGCCGTCTCTGCCTGTTGTATAATATTCTTTTGGGGCACGACCAGGTTGCGGTCGATGTACCTATTGTACTATTTTTCATTACTGTACTAGGTTTTGCCCCGAGACGGAGTGCACGGATAGCCGGGTTCTGGAGGGCAACGGGTCCGCATCTCATGGCTTTGAGGGCAGAGGGGTCCCACTCTAGAATTGGCAGACTATTCGCCGCACTCGTAGGGGGTACAGGTTGACCCAAGGAGGGGTGCCCAAGATTACCGGATTCCGTGGAGTGTTGGGTGGTCCATTCACTATGCTGTAGGGGGCTGCCTCGCTTCAGGTTTTGGCGGGTAACTTGCCGCACCCGTAGGGGTCTAGGTTACATTGCACAGGCTATCCACACGATAGGGGAGCGTCGGGTTTCAGCAGCGGCTCTGTGAAACTCGGGGATCCCAGATTATCTGTATTGTTCTGTGATGCTTATTACTTTTCTGTAATGTTGCATATTATCACGCCTGGAGCGATTATTGTATATTGGTTTATATACTATTAGATGTTGTATATGTTTTTCACCCGCGCTAGTCCAGTCCCCGCTCTGTCGTTAGTTAAGTAACCTAACGAGTGATGACGGGACCCAGTGACGAATGCGGATGGCATATACGTACATTTTATTTTCGTTCTTTTCTGGTGTGATTATTGATGGGACTGCGTTGATTCTGATCAACGCAAAGTAAAACAAACCTGCTTACAGTTGTTGGAACAAATTTAAAAAGTGTTATTGCAAAGACGTTTCCTTTTGTTATGCATAGCGGTATTCAGTGGAATATCCTGCACCTCATTCGACGGGGCAAGGGTTGATATCCCTTCACCGGGACTGACCCCTTGGGCAGAAGTTTGCGTCAGGGTAATAACTTCACTATAGTCGATTACATATTGCTTTGCATAGCGGTATTCAGTGGAATATCCTGCACCTCATTCCACGAGGAAAGAGCCGAGATCCCTTTACCGGGAGTGACCTCTTTAGCAAAAGGTTTTCGCCACTATATTTTAAAAAGCTATCAGGTTCCTTCAGCGATATCAAGTTCACTACGTTAAAGGTTTTTCGCCAAAAACCAGCCGTAGCCCTCCGTCGTTTCTTATGGATGGTCAGTAGTATTCAAGCTATGTTTGTTGGCATACGTCAAGGCATAGTGTTTGGTAGCTGCTGGGTATTCATTTGTTGCATAGATATATGAGTTGGTTTGGGACAGTCGTATTACCTTGTTGGCATACGTCAAGGGTATGTACGGGTGGGTTCAAATTAACAAGATAATGACGGGCAGAACTTGACATGTGACTTATGATTTGTTGACATACGCCAAGGTCATAAGAGCATAGGGCATAAATCATATCGGGAGTTTCTAAAGAAACTGAAACTTGTCAGGCATGCGCATACCTTCTGGAGTGTGATAACGCGAGTGGATTCCGTCACGTTATCATGCGATGAGAGTTGGATCCCGATTCCCACTGATGAGTTGGTTTACTCTTCGGGTGATTCCGATTGATTCTTCTTTAGGTTTGGAGGAGAATTTGACAGGACAGTGGGAGATTTCCGGATTAGATAAAGTGATGACCATTCTGATCTAGGTTAGAGTGCACGCAGAGTGTTTCTTTTCTCTCTCTCTCTTTGGCAGCGACCTTTGACCGACCCTAGACTATGACTCAGTGACCAGGTTGACCGAACCTTCTTAAAATACTGGCTTTTGGATTGTTTGAGTTGCATAAGTCATTGCCACTCCTTCTTTTACCCTTTGCATTTCTCAGAACACCCGTATTACTACGGATATCCACTTCCATTGGATAGATCCATCGTATGGTTATATACGAACTCGAAGGGACTTCTTCGGGGATGGATCCAGGTTCAGGAGAAATAGAATTGGTTTATTCAGTTGTCTTTTATTATCACCTTCTATCAGGTTGCGAGAACTCCTTGGTTTAGGAGAGTACACCTATTACGCTTATTGGATAGTCTTATTCCAAACCATAGGCTGGTGCCGAAAGGTAGGGAATGAAGAAAACCAATTAGCCTAAGTAGGGTGTGCAGAAGGTAATATGTAAAGACAAAATAAAGGGATTAGAAAGAGGGCAAAGTAAATTGCGACTGATATCATTCACGACCAAAACCGCGTACTTCATCGCCACTCCTATTTCGCCTTTAATAGAATAAGGTATTATTCAGTTGTCTTTTATCATCACCTTCTCTCAGTTGCGAGTACTCCTTGGTTTAGGAGGGTACACCTATTATGCTTACTGGATAGTCTTCTTCCAAACCATAGGCTGGTGCCGAACGGTAGGGAAGGAAGAAAACCATTTAGCCTAACGATGGTGTACAGAAGGTAACGACTAAAGACAAATAAAGGGATTTGGAGAGACGGCAATAAAATATACGGTTGAAGTCATGAATTGGATTATGGAAGAGGCATTGCTATGAATACCAGGATACCCCTACGAAACATTTTCATGTTTCAGTGCATTGTTAAAGGAAAAACCGTTTTCCCGATTAGACACTTACTCCAAGGGTATGTATTTACCAGGTTTCATTCTCATATCTGTATGGTTTTACAGATGATGAGTGGGAGTAAGATATTGGGAATTAGGTGATCATCCTCATTATATCGGAATTCGTTGAAATTGGTGATATTTGAGGAAATCGCCAGGGTACGGTTTTCCACCTACAACGCACAGGTTTTGAGTTGTTCAACTCAGCGGACTTATACAGAGTATTGTATGTTGTCCAAGTGTCCATCAGGACAAAGGGGTAGGTCCTCGTACTATGTTCTGTTTACTTATAACTTCTCTAGTATTTAGACGAGTGTTTCGTAGAAATATAAGGTCTAAGTTTTGAGAAGTTGTGGGTATAAGAATAAAGTAGAGAACCAGGTGTCACAAGTATCGGGATTCTTCAAGGAGATCGAAGATGTAGATTCTTGTGATTGGTATTCAGATGATAGTGATGGTTTTGAGAAACGAGTTTTCTCTTTCAGGTTGCTCATAATTGGATGGATTCCTAAGTTGAGTAATGCTGATTAGCCTCTTTCCATTAAGTTGATATGCACTAGAGACAGCTGCATGGATTGAATCTTGGTTCCAATTAAATAAGTGCCAAAGTTTCTGTATTGGATATAGAATGGATCGTACCTTAAAAGATATTAAGGTACGGGGAGTTGTCTAGCTTATGCTTAAAACCAGACTCTGGATAACTCAGGGCACGTTTCTGTAATGGCTGTTTGTGGGTTGACCCTGGCTATGACGAGGGTTGATATTCTACCATTTGGAAGATCAATAGTGATATTGTTCTTGACTCGCCACAGTTTTAGTAAAATGGATCTTTTTCAGAAAACAGTAGTGGGAGTATGGTAGAACTGGAAGTGATTCCAGAACCGCGAACGATTACGGAAAATTTAATAGGACCTATACATTCAATCAGGTTTGACATTCCAATAGCCACTCCGCAGGTATGGTAGGTAACCTCAGACGCCCGAGAGGTACTTCGGTAGCCTCAGAGACGGTGACAGGGAGGTTCTTATCTACCAAGACTTGACACTACTGTTGTTCCAGGATATGAGACCCGGTAGGAGGGTTGTCGTAGTCAGTGGGAGCAGCGGAAGCAGAGTGGGCAAGATGCTTATATCTATTTATAGACTTGAGCAGTTATAGCGGAGATAGATCATCTAATTTTGATGTGACAGTCATGGGTTTGACTTCAATCAGAATAGGGGATGGATCAGTTAAGAAGGTAGTAGGGTGTGATGTCATGGTATCTGGATGACATACACAGAGTAGGAAGTAAAATTCCTATACTACGATCGGTTGTACTGTGGTCGTCACACAGTTATTTCTCCAGACAGGATATGGATATAATATTAGACATTCTGGTTTCTAGATCTATGGTTTTAGATCTAGATTTGGGTAGTTTCCCAATGTGGGTACTTTGACAGTATTCTAATGGTTTTTTAGAATAGGTGACTCCTAGCATGGTGGTGTACCTGCAGGTGATGGAGTCACCCTCTCTAAAGGTGTCGTATAGACTAAAGGGGAGAGGGATGTGCATGATTGGCAGATCACTTGCTTAGGCAATTGAGTCAATCATGAGATGTCAAGTACCACACCAGATGTTGTTTTTGCACTAGATGCAATAAGTTTGTATTAATCCAATCCTGGAGAAACATAAGGAAGATGTTTTAGAACATAAGTGCATGTTCTACGGATTTGATGACGGCAGCCTCTTTCGGGAGACGGTTATCATTCCAGGCTTCAAAGGTGACATGGTTGACAGAGTGATTGTCAGAGCTATAGTTTTTCCCTCTGACGAAGAGGGACAGTATTATGGACAGGTGGTCCAAGAGAATACTGTGGGTGGCATGGTGCCGGATACTGATTAGGTTCAGTGATCGATACAGTCTAAGAAGTTTGGATTTGGAGTTCATTTATGAACAAGGTCCCATCAGATATCCAGACATATTCTAAGACAGGTATTACTCGATTCGGGAGATGGCTTTTTCCGCAAACTTGAGATTAAGAGAGATATAGGAAGAAACATCTAGGCAGATCCACTCACTGAGGCTATTTCTCGAACACAATAGTTTTACAAACGGGCTTTGTGAAACTGATTAGTAGAGGAGTTGGATGTTCGTTTTCACACGGGCTGTGAGTAGTCGACATCGCAATACTTAGCCTTGAGTGCAAGTGGGAGATTGTTGGAGATAGTGCCCTCATAGTCAATTATTGGATCGCGGGTACGTGATTGCAATGATTGCGGAGGACCTATACCGGTAGGACAGTCTTACTCGAGATGATAGTATGCTATCTGGTTTGCCTTTATCAGTCGTGTACATGTTCAGGTGACTGATTGCATGTTACACTTTGATAGAGCCCTTAGGATCTTGCTTTACCACCAACAGTATGATGGCGATCATATACGTGAGAGTTGGGTGGTTTATACGCATATCCTTAATTGTGGTCCCTAGTCGTGGGAGTTTCGAGACAGGGCATCGATACTCCGGAGTAGACTAGTGTGTACAGTCGAGACCCCGACGAGGGGCGGTGGCCGGTCTCACAAGCCACTGGTGTCAGTTGGATCACCTAAGATGTATACAGGTGCTCATTGGGTTATGAGTACACCGGACAGGACTCGCCGGGAATCTGCTAGTTAGTATTATATCTACCGTCAGATAGCAGTTCCCTGGTGACATGTGTACAGGTTAGTTCATCGACCTGAGGTCGTCATTTGTCTCGTGTGAGTTCCCACTGTGCTTTGATTTCTACCCTACCACGGCTCAAAGGAGTCGTGCAAACAGGTAGTTTTTGGGTACAGTCCCGAGCCATATGGAGGCACGTGAGCGGATCGGCAAGGGATTCGTCTCTCCCGGTATTGGGGGCGAGATCGTGCTGTGTCTAGGAGAGCCATTACACAAATCCATGGCCATGGTAGGAGATTTACTGGTAGGTACTCCAGTAGTATCTCAGGGTGTTATTGGGCTTCACTCCGACACGACTTATACTGCTATTGGGGGTCTGACGTTACTAGCCCCCTAGGCAGATATGCGATACTCATTGACGAACGGACCGGACTGTATATACATTGTCACTGTTAGGCTCAGTAGGGTTTCTGGATGAGTTCGCTCATCGGCCTCCCTTGAGTTCGCTCATTAGCCTTCCTTGAGGTCAGTCCATGGGCAGCCGTTACGCATAGCTAGTGCCGCTGACGGTTTGTGGTTAAACCCACTGCCAGGGTACTGACGAGTCATTAGAGTCCCCCACAGACAGTTTCCCAAGTTCGGGCGAAACGTTGTAGAGGCCGTATGGTTTTATGGCAGGGTTCGGAAAATGCACGTGCGTTTACGCACGTGTCAGTTTTCGGGCAGATGATACTGATCGGCTTTGGTTTAAGCCGGATCCGAGTATTATATTGAGTAGGTATAATATCTTTGTCTCAGTTGCATTTGTATTCGGTCGTAATACAAATGCGGGTATATTTATACAGTTTCGGGGTTATCCTGAAAGTCGTTTCAGGATCACTTTTGGAAGTTGCCAGTTTCCAGTTTTCTATCAGCTGTCTTTTAACATTCGGTTAAAGACGGATTTATCTTTTCTTCAGTTGAGGTGAGTCATCATTCTAGAAGCTTCTAGAAGTGGTGATGAGGCTAGTGAGTCATTAGTGCATTAATGGTGTCATTAATACTTTTGGTGACTAGGTTTTTTGATTCAATGTATCTTTGTGACTCATTGTTTGCTTTAATGAGTTTTGTTAAGCTTAGGATATTTTGAGTGAGAAGCTTTCTCTTGTAGTCACCCCCCCCTCTCCTACGGTCACCCCCCTCTTGCTATAAGTGGCCGGCCACCTCCTCTCTCTCTCTCACTTGATGGTTTTTCATTTTGGAAAAAAGATTATGATAGATTTGGGGTGTATGGAATTCACAGCTCATTTCATTCCATTACCCAATTCCCTCGGCAACTTCATTTACCGATCGTCCACGGACTTGGACGAAGTGAGACAAAGTCATCTACTCATTCTCTACATCATTCTTGGTCGTCTCTTTTAGCAAACTTGACGATCGAGTTGCCTCGAGTCAGAGGCGGGAGCCCGTTTAAAGAATCGGTGATGTGGTGCCACCTCGACGAGGATATCGGAGATCGACGAGATCGGAGCAGCCGCAACGGAGCGTGGGATGATGGTTGAAGAACGAAGGACTCGGATCGTTCGGTATAACCTTTCTGCACTCTTTACAGTTTGTTAGTTTAGCAATAATGGCAGATCCGGGTTAAAGTATACGATAGCGCCAGTTAAAAGTTTTTGTTCCGCATTTTTGGCGTCTGTAGACTGCCGGGGCGCTAGCGTAGACTTACAACTAAACCATAACCCTCACTCTATATCACCTAGCTTCTTTGATTAGCACTTAAAGAAGGTTAGTTGCCTCAAGTTTAGAGGCTAAGCTTGGAGTAAAGCTCTCGGGTGGATCGTCTACTACTTCGAGAAGGCCGAGGAGGAGGTGGAGTTCGCAAAGTCGAAGGACACGATTCGTTAGGTATAATCCCTAAACATAGTAGTATAGAACTTCTATGTTTCATGTTAGTTATCGTTTAGCTTCGATTCGTGCGGTTAGTCGATGTTTAAGCAAGAAACAAGATCGTTTTTTCAAATTTCCGCCTCCCCGCAAGTCGTGGGGCGTTGTACATCGACTTACATCATCACCTGCTACCGGCGTATTGACGATTCTTTAGAGTCCTACACAGAGGTTTCTTGACTCAGGCAAAATGGAGTAGGAGCACATATGTGATATGTGCAGGACCGAGGATAATACGATATGAGATACCGTATTATATTCTCGCGATATTTTGATATGAGCCGGATCATCGGATCAAGTGTTGATTCGATGAATCGGTACATGATATATTAGTCGGTTATATTCGATATAGCCGGATTGTCGGATCAAGTGTTGATTCGATAATTTAATGTATAATAATATATATGATATATTGCATTACATTATCTAATATTGGCTCACTTTATTATTTCATTTTCTCACCGGATAATACATTGATATATATGCGATATATGTTAATTGTATTATTTTCTTTTGTTACAAAAATATATTATATATGTGATATATAATATTGTAACATATTATAATTACTAATGTAACATGATTAGTGGAGATTAAACATGGTTAGGGTTTGATTTGGGTTAGCTCTTTCATGATACTTCTAGAAGGTTTTACTTTGTTTCTAGCAAAGATATTATGGTTGATATTTTGCTGGATATTTCGTTGACCCAAATCACACCCTTAACCCTAGTTAAGTCTCTACATTGGTTAGCCTTGTCATCTTTCACCATGGTTGCATTTTGTAATCATAATATCTTTTTCATTATTCATCACAAATGGATTCATTCTTCTTCTTCTTCCTTGAGCTCACAAAAGCTTTCTAGGTTTTCATTTTGTGATGGATTAGTGTGAGAATTTGATATTAAAAGAGAGCATAAATCCTACTTCATCATCCTCATTTAATCTAGCCAATTAGATAAGGGTGTTCACCTCATTAGTGAGTGAGAGCTTGAGTTAATGGAACTTCAAGATAGATCATCTTTGAAAAGGAAGACTTCAAGCAAGCATGGATCGTTCGGCTTGTGGAGCCTCTCTTGAGTCCGGGAGATCATGGATCGCGGCGAAGGGACTTCTATTCGGAGCTTATGAAGCGAAGGAGCGGACTACAAAGGTTATAATCCCTCTCTCTTAGTTGTAAACATATTTACTTGCATGTTTAACCCTAATAATCTAGCAAAGATCCTAGCTTTGGGTTGTTCGGCATGTCTAAATTTTAAATCAGGCATGGTTGATGCCTTATAGACCCTTGTAAGAGTGCCTAGGAACCCTATATTGGTATCAGAGCCTAGCTAGAGCATTAGGCGACGTGTATACGAAGTTAAAAGTCTGATCGAACCCCGAAACATCGAACTTGATCCCCTCTCTGGAAATTTTGTCAAAATGTGATTTTTTTCTGCATTAAAAATACTCAAAAAAAATCAGCAGGGAATTCTAAGAGTTACTGTGAAAAACGACACCAAAATTTCACTAAAGCGCCGCGGAACCGCGGAAATACCATGCATTTCACGGCGGTTCCGCGGCAGCACAGTAGAATTAGGGTTAGCTTTTTGGCACAGTACATCCGTAGGTACTTGTACATGATTCTGGGTATTTTTAATCTTACTCAAGTGTTGAGTGTTCTGGGGATTTTTATGTATTCGTTGATTCGATCGGAAAGTTTAACTTCGTTCTATTTTCCGGATAATTTAGAAAGTATTAAAATGTTCGAACGGATATCATTAACTCACTTTTTCCCAACACGAAAAACTTTCAAGTGTTGAATTTTTCTTGAGTTTAAATCTTTCGGAAAAACGTGCAAGTAACGCGGTGGACCCTCTAGAAGAACACAAACCTCAACTCGATTATGTGACCGACTGAACCGCCTCTAAACCTTAGGGTTTGGGACAGTACAGCGTTGCCACATGTGAGGCGTTGGTTTGACCCTTCTACGGCTGGACCATTGCTACTGTGACATATTCTGGGATTTTTGGAACTCCGCTCAAGTGTTGAGCTATTTAGGAAATCTTGAGTATTTGATTATTCGATCGAAAAGTTTAATATTGTCTATTTATCTGGAATGTGATACAATATGTGGAATTCATATAGTTAGGCATGAAATGCGAAGTATGTGATATTTTGTATTTAAGATGTCTAAAGAGATTGTGGATTCCAAATGTTGTAGTTTTATAATTTCTTTTCTGTGACCGTAAGTATAGTATGTAGTTGTATCACCGGTTTTCGTTGCTATACATCAACGACAATCGGTGTATGCATACTTACTTACGTTGATGATATAAGATATTATGTGTTGCTGTGATATGTTATATTGGATCGTCATGTTCTGAATAGCCAGGGATTTTATGTGAGATAAGGGTTTTTATTTTCATTCATGTAAAATTCATAATGTATGTAATATTCTTTTATTGGGGCACTTCCGGGATAAGATTGATGTTACCAGTGTATATTATTTACTTTTCTGCATTAGGTAGACCCAAGGAGGGGAGCACAAGTAACCGAGTTCTTGTTAGTGTTTATGCCGTAGAGGCCATTATTGTATTATATTAGCTTGTATATTACTTAATGAAAGCTTGGGATATTCACAGTTGTATTGACAGTCATGCTAAAAATGGTAATATGCTACTTGGTTTGTGTCTACTTTAATATGTGCATATGTTTCTTATAACGTATCGCTTATACATATTAGTAGAGCCCTTAGGATCTTTGCTTGATTACCAGCGTTGTGATGGCAGTCACACTAGTGGGGGCTGGGTAGTCTAAAAGCAACATCCTATATAGGTCCCTGGTCGTAGGATTATCGAGACAGGGCATCGATACTCCGGAGTAGACTGGTGTATACGCTTCTCATCCCAGTTGGGGAGATAGTCTGTCCCACAGCCATCAGTACGTCGTACTGGAGATAGTATACAGGTGCTCGTTAGGTTATGGGTACACCGGACAGGACTCGCCGGGAACTGCAGGTTGGATTTATACCCATCGTCATATAGCAGTTCCTAGGTGACATGAGTACAACTTAGTCCGTCGACTTGATACTGCTACTTCGCCTCGGGTGTGTTCCCACTGTACATAGATTACTACCCTACCACGGCTCAAAGGAGTCGTGCAAACAGGTAGTAGTTGGGTGCAGTCCCGAAGCACTTGGAGGCAGTGGCGGTTGGACAGGATTCGTCTCTCCCGGTATTGGGGGTTGATATCGCGCTGTGTATGGAGAGCCATTACTCAAAGTCCCTGGCCAGGGCAAGCGAGATTTACTGGTAGGTTCCAGTAGTTTCTCAAGGTGTAATGGGCTTCACTCCGACACGACTTATACCTCTATTAGGGGTCTGACGTTTACCGCCCCCTAGGCCCGATATGCGATAGTCTTAGACGAACAGACCGGACTGTACGGAGATTGTCACATCAGGCTCAGTAGGAGTTCGGTTGGGTTTCCTCATCGGCCTTCTTATTGACATCTACCTGGGGACCATTACGTACAGCTAGTGCCTCTTGCGGTCTGTGGTTAAACCCACTTCCAGCGTAGTGTCGAGTCTTTAGAGTCCCATACAGAGTGTTTCCCTGCTTCGGGCTAAACGATATAGAGGCCGTATGGTTTTACGACAGGGTTCGGACGCATATATGTTTTAACGCACGTACGATGTTCGGACAGTTTTTACTAGCCAGCTTTGGTTTAAGCCAGATTCTAGTATCGGATTATTGGATTTATACAGTCTAAAGTTTTTCCGTGTCTTCACGGATAGGAGGGGCGTTCTCGTAAATTGTCGAGAAGCTTCTAGAAGGATGATGACTTGGAGGCTAAGGTGGCATTTGCATTTATTGGATTAATGAGTCATGAGAGTAAATCATCCATGGAGTTAATGTTGCATTAATGTTTTAAATGACTCATGAGATGAATCACTCTATGAATTAATGAAGCATGATGACACATATTTATTTGTTATTCATTTTAATTATATCATATGCTTCATATATTCAAATGATATCATTATTCCAAAAGGATGCTCATTCTCACCTTCTCTCTCTTCAAGCTCTCTCTCTTCAAACCCTAACCCTAACCTCTCATGTGTTGAGATCAAGGGTTAGCAAGACTTATTAATCCATAATCCTACTCTATATCCCCTAGGTTGCTTAGATTAGCACTTTGAGAATCCTAGTTACCTTAAGTTAGAGGTCAAGCTTGGAGTAGTAACTCTCGGGTAGATCCTTTTTGACTCGAGGAGGCCGTTGAGGTGTCGACGTTCCATATAGCCTACGAGGAGTGGAGGACAGCGATGAAGACCCGAAGGACAAGTAATGTGAAGTATAACTTCGAATCCGAGTAGTTAAACCTTTCGTAGTTTGCTATTAATTGTTTAGACACGATCCGTGTGCTCAAGTCCGTATTACGAAGCTTTGATAATTGTTTTTCATATATTCCGCCTTCCCGCAAGCTCGTGGGGTGCGTGACATGGACTTACAGTGGTATCAGAGCCTACTAAACCTTTACTAGCTTGTTAGCAACTAATTAGAACTTCGATCGTCGGAAAAACGCGAAAACATAACCCCGGACCCCTCAAGTTTCTTTCAATTTTAAACGTGTCGAAAAAATTATTTGATAGGCCTGAAAATTAACAGCAAGGGATTCTAAGAATTCTGGGAAAATACGAGCTGCTAACTCGGTAATAAGGCTGCGGATCTGCCGCGGAATAGTGCTTTTGGCCGCGGATCCGCCGCCGAGTCAACTCCGAATTGACTCGGATTTTCACAGTAATTCTTATTTTATAGTGTTTTGTTTTCCAGTATATTCTGTTTCTGCCCAGGTTACTTCTGTGCTACCTTGGATTTGGGGTAGACACGGAAAAATGTCGTCGATCGATATTCTAAGTTATTTGCTAATCGGGTTTTATCTGTAATGTTTATTGTGTTCGTAAACCTCCCCTAACTGCTAGTATGTCGGTTGGCAGAGGGTTGCACATTTCTGTAATGATTTTACTGTTTGTGTATATGAACTTGATTGAATCGTTGTGATGATTAGCCGGGGTTTGAGATGGGTTTTATATTCATTCATTCGATGTAAATTGTAATATGATGTAATATTCTTTTGCGGGGCACATCCGGGCTGAGGTTGTAGCCACCGTTGTATTATTTCATTTACTGTTTTTTGCTCCTATGATAGACCCAAGGTGGGGTGCACAAACTATCGGGTACTTTGAAGTGTTTAGTGGCCTACTCACGTTGTTGAGGAAGACCGCTTCACTTTAGGTACTTGGCGGGTAGTTTGCCGTACCAGTAAGGGTCTAGGGTGGGGTAATGGCTATTCATCACAACTATGTAATCCTTCTTTCGTTGCAGGTTCGAAGGAAACGCGGATTGCTTGTATATCCAATAATGTTCATCAGTGATCTGGAATGCCTATTATTGCGTCTGACGAATGTACAATATCTATATATGATAGCTATTAGACGTCACTTATGTTTTGCACCCGCGCTAGCCCAGCCCCCGCTCTGTCGTTAGTTAAGTAACCTAACGGGTGAATGACGAGGCCCAGTGGCGAATGCGGATGGCATAAGAGGACGTGGTATTTTCGTTGTTTTCTGCAATGATAGGATAATTGATGGGATGCATTATTATAATGCAAAGAAAACAAACCAAAGTTGAATCGTTGGAACAAATTTAAAAGAAACCACTCGGTTATTTTAAAAGAGCAGAATTTTTTAATTGCGGAGCTTTAACCACTCCTTTTAAAAAGCTATCAGGTTCCTTCGATTATATCAAGTTCACTACGTTCACAGTTTCGCCAAAACCAGTCGTAGCCCTCCGTCATTTCTTATGAATGGTCAGTAGTATTCAAGCTATGTTTGTTTGGCCCTTAGTCAAGACATAGTGATTGATAGCTGCTGGGGTATTCATTTGTTGCATAGATAGATGAGTTGGTTTGAGACAGTCGTATTACTTTGTTTGGCCCTTAGTCAAGAGTATATACGGGCGGGTTCAAATTAACAAGATAATGATGGGTAGAACTTGACATGTGACTTATGATTTGTTGGCCTTTAGTCAAGGTCATAAGAACATGGGGCAAAAATCCACATCGGGAGTTTCTAAAGAAACTGAAACTTGCTAGTGTTGCATACCATTTGGAGTTTGATGAATGCTGGTAGGATTCCTTCAACATTATCATACGATGATATTTGGATCCCAATCCTACTGTGAGTATATGCTACTTATCAGGAGATTCGTCACTTAACGATCAATGCTATAAACCAAGTAGGTGTCGAGAAAGGTGTCAGCGGGGCTACGCCCCCAGAGAAAAGAGTTTACTTAATTAAGGAACTTCGCGAAAGCGTTGGAAAACCTCCCTTGAAGTATCGACACTGGCCTGGCTGAACGGTTAAGCAAGTATTGTATGGTGAGATTAGTCCTGGCTAATTCTTCTTTTATGGTTTGAGGAAGGATTCGAGAAACAGTGGGAGCCATCCAGTTTAGATAAACTAAAAACCAATCTAAACTTGCAAGAGTATCATGCTAAAGTGTTTTCTTCTCTCTCTCTCATTGCAGCGACCTTGTGACCATGATTAGGTTACATCTAGATAACAATTTACTGAATTTGACTTATATGACTGGCAAAGGTCTGTCCAGATGTCCATTGCCTATGACAAGCTGGACCACCCTATTACTACTCAAGATCCCGCCATCCCAGGTCCAGCTTCCACCATCACGGATATGGATATCCGTCAGACAAGGGAAAAGGATAATGCGAATGCCAAGTGCCTCGTGTTGGCTTCAGTTGACGGTGTATACCAGAAGCAGCACGAGAAGATGGAGTCAGTTTCCATCTTTCTCCATAACAAAGTTTTATATGGAAAGCAATCTCATATCGCAAGATATGAGACCTAAAACGAATTAATTCAAGCGAGGTTGGTTGTCGGGTCATCTGTAGGGGATGGCGTCCTTACGATGACTAGCTATATTAATGAACTCAAGGACCTGGAGATCATGTTGGGAAACTGGTCATATGCTGACTTATTTCCACAGTCCCTACCCTCTACTTACACCTTGAAAGAAACCAGGAAGACACAAGCTCTGCTTAATGGGGGACCTTCTTCTTCTACATCCAGGGAGAAAGCAAAGGGTGAAAAGAAGAAAACCTCCACAAAGCCGATATACGGTGTCAGTAAAGTAGGAGGAAAGGGAAGAGCAAAAGTTTCGGGACTTGGTGTAGGTAAGGAGGGATGTTCCTATTGTTATGGGATTGGGCATTGGCAGAAGGATTGCAGGGCTTTGGAAGCCAGTAGCCAGGATACGAAGCATGTTGTGGCTTCGGCCTCAAGTGTGTTTGTAATTGAGAACTGTTTGTCAATTAACTCTACTTCCTGGGTACTAGATACCGGAGTAGGATCTCATATCTGTAATTCATTACATGCTTTGAGAAACCGTAGAGTTATCAGGGTAGGTGATTTTTCTCCCAAAGTTGCAAACGGAATGCGTGTGAACGCTGAATCCGTGGGAGAATATCGCCTAGGTTTGATAAGTGGGCAGATATTGATTCTCCGTAACTGTTTGTATGTACCTAGTTTGACTTGTAATATCATATCAGTATCCTCACTTTCGAGAGAGGGATATGATTTTACATTCGTAAGCGATGTAGTTCACATCAACCTAAATCAAGTTCTGATTAGGTCCGGTACATTAGATGACGGTATATACGTATTGAGTCAAGCTCAGGTTTTAAATGTCCAGAACACACTTAAAAGAAGGTCTCCAGAAATTAATCAGGCTTTCTTATGGAATTGTAGACTAGGTCACATCAATGAAACACGATTAACTAAGTTACATAGAGAAGGATATTTGAATCCGTTCGAATATCAATCTTATGCTACTTGTGAATCTTGTCTCATGGGAAAGGTGACAAAGACTCCGTTTACTGGACACGGAGTAAGAGCGAGCGAGCTCTTGGGACTCGTACACAGTGATGTGTGCGGTCCAATGTCTACACATACGCGAGATGGTTATTCCTACTTTATTACTTTTACGGATGATTTCTCTAGGTATGGACATATCTTCTTGATGAAGCATAAACCCGAGGCCTTCGAGAAATTCCAGGAATACAAGAATGAAGTGGAAAACCAAATAGGCAAAAGTATCAAGACACTGAGATCTGATCGAGGTGGTGAATACTTAAGTGCCGAGTTCCTGGGTTACTTAAAAGAGAATGGAATTCTCTCTCAGCTTACTCCTCCATACACACCACAACACAATGGTGTATCAGAAAGGAGGAATCGAACCCTTTTGGATATGGTTCGTTCTATGATGAGTAAGGCTGAGTTACCGCGATCTTTCTGGGGTTATGCACTAGAATCAGCTGCATATCTTTTGAACCAGTTTCCTACCAAGACTGTGCCTACCACACCATATCAGATGTGGAGTAGGAAGAAACCCTGTCTTAAACATTTTAGGACATGGGGATGTCCAGCTTTTGTAAAAAAGCAGCATGCGGACAAGCTCGAGGCACGCTCAGTACAGTGTAAGTTTGTGGGATATCCAAAGCCATCCAAGGGATATTATTTCTATTACGCAGAGGAACAAAAGGTTTTTGTTTCTCGTCATGCCCACTTCTTAGAAACTGAATTTTTAGAAAATCAGAAGAGTGGGAGCATAGTAGAACTGGAAGAAATTCCAGAACCACAAGCTGTTACTGAAAGTATGGTAGAACCAGAGGTTTTAGAAGAAAGGGAAATACCAGCGCCTATCCGCAGAAGTAGTAGGCTGTCTCATTCGCCCGAGAGATACTACGGTTTTCTCATAGACGGGGATCGAGAAGATTGCATCATTGATAATGATGACCCTACTAGCTTCCAGCAAGCCATTCAGAGCGGCGACTCGGTAAAATGGCTGGATGCAATGCAGACCGAAATGGAGTCCATGTACACTAACAAAGTATGGACTTTGGACATTGCTCCAAATGGGGTAAAACCCGTAGGATGCAAATGTATCTTCAGAAAGAAGATTGGTGTAGATGGACAGGTTGAAACCTATAAGGCTAGACTTGTTGCAAAGGGTTTTCGTCAAAGACCTGGTTTGGACTATGACGAAACCTTTTCTCCAGTGGCTATGCTCAAATCCATTCGGGTCCTTCTTGCTATTGCTGCATTCCACGATTATGAGATCTGGCAGATGGACGTAAAGACGGCCTTTCTAAATGGTAATTTGGAAGAGTGCGTCTATATGGATCAGCCAGAGGGATTCATTCAGAGTGGGAGAAGCGGTAATGTGTGCAAGTTGCTTAAGTCCATTTATGGACTAAAGCAGGCATCGCGGAGTTGGAACATCTGTTTTGATGATGCTGTCAAAGAATTCGACTTTATCAAAAATCCAGATGAACCATGCATATACAGTAAGATTGTAGGGAGAGCTGTAGTATTCCTCATCTTATATGTGGATGACATTCTCCTAATAGGAAATGATATTCCTATGCAACAGTCAGTCAAAAGATTCTTGTCACAGGAGTTCTCCATGACAGACCTGGGTGATGCCACCTACATTCTGGGGATCCAGATCTATCGTGATAGATCAAAGAGGATGTTGGGACTTTCGCAGTCCAGGTACATAGACACCATATTGAAAAGATTCAGTATGGAAGATTCTAAGCGCGGTAACCTACCGACTTGTCACGGAATCACCCTCTCCAAAGAGATGTCTCCCAAAACTGATTTGGAAAGGGATCGCATGTCGATTATATCCTACACTTCTGCGGTAGGCTCTATAATATATGCGATGTTATGTGTAAGTCCATGTCACTCACTCTACTAACTTGCGGGGAGGCGGAATATATGAAAAACGATTATCAAAGCTTCGTAACACGAACTTGAGTGCATGAATCGTAATCTAAACCATTTCTAACGTTATACTAGAGGTTTAACTACTCGGTACCGGAGTTATACCTCACGTTACATGTCCTTCGGGTCTTCATCGCTGTCCTCCACTCCTCGTAGGCTCCTTGGAACATCGACAACTTCACGGCCTCCTCGAATCAAAGACGATCCACCCGAAAGCTCCTACGCCAAGCTAAATCTCAAACTTGAGATAACTAGGTTGCTTAAAGTGCTAATCTAAGCTACCTAGGGGATATAGAGTGAGGTTATGGATGTTTTAGTCTAGCTAACCCTTGATCTCAACACATGAGAGGTTAGGGTTAGGGTTTCAAGAGAGAGTGAGCTTGAGGAGAGAGAAGGAGAAGATGAGAATCAAAAGAATAATGAGCTCATTTTGAATATATCAACCATAACAATTTAATCAAATAAATAAATAAATGATTTAATCATTATGGTTGATGCATTCACCTTGTGTGATTCATCATATGACTCATTATCTCATTGATGAGTCATTAAGTGCAAAGGATGAATCATACAAATGAGTCATTAATCAATTAATGCTCATGCCACCTTAACCCCTTAGTCACCACTCTTCTAGAAGGTTCCCGACAAATTACGAGAACGCCCCTATAATCCGTGAAAACACGGAAAAACTTTAGACTGTATAAATCCAATAACCCGATACTAGAAACTGGCTTAAACCAAAGCCGGCTAGTAAAAAACTGTCCGAAAAGTCGTACGTGCATAAACACACGTACGCATCCGAACCCTTGTCGTAAAACCATACGACCTCTATATCGTTTCGCCTGGAGCAGGGAAACTCTCTGTGTGGGACTCTAAAGACTCGACACTACGCTGGCAGTGGGTTTAACCACAGACCGCAAGCGGCACTAGCTGTACGTAACGGTCCCCAGGTAGATGTCGATAAGAAGGCCGATGAGGAAAATCATCCGAACTCCCACTGAGCCTGATGTGACAATCTCCGTACAGTCCGGTCTGTTCGTCTAAGACTATCGCATATCAAGCCTAGGGGGCGGCAAGCGTCAGTCCCCTAATAGCTGTATAAGTCGTGTCGGAGCGAAGCTCATTACACCCTGAGAAGCTACTGGAACCTACCAGTATATCTCGCTTGCCCTGGCCAAGGACTTTGCGTAATGGCTCTCTGACACAGCGCGATATCATCTCCCAATACCGGGAGAGACGAATCCTATCTAACCGCCACTGCCTCCAAGTGCTCGGGACTGCACCCAACTGCTACCTGTTTGCACGACTCCTTTGAGCCGTGGTAGGGTAGCAATCTAAGAACAGTGGGACACACTCGAGGCGAAGTAGCAGTGTCAAGTCTGCGGACTATGCTGTACTCATGTCACCTGGGAACTGATAACTGACGATGGGTATAATACCAACCAATCAGTTCCTCGGCGAGTCCTGTCCGGTGTACCCGTAACCTAACGAGCACCTGTATACTATCTCCAGTACGACGTACTGATGGCTGTGGGACAGACCATTTCCCTAACTGGGATGAGAAGCGTATACACTTAGTCTACTCCGGAATATCGATGCCCTATCTCGATAATCCAACGACCAGGGACCTGCTGTAACGTTTTGAAAATCGTTTCGGTAAAATTTCGGAAAATCGGTAAAATAAGTGAGTTTTCGGTAAAAATTTAAAATACAAATATCTTTATTCTAAAATTAAATATACATATTCTAGCTATGTAATTGCTAGTATTTGATGTTTATTGAGCCACTGGTGAAATTTCAAATTTTCAAAAAAAAAATTCCGAAATTAATTATTTTAATATTATTTTAAGCTGTCACTAATACATTTAATTAGAAAAAATTACAAATTGGAATGAGTTGAAATAAATTATGTGCATTTTTTTGCTATAAAATTGTTAAAATTGGTTAAATTGTAAACTAGAATTATTGGGCTGTGAACTAATCTTTTGCTGGGCATTTCGAAAATGGTGTGTGCATTCTTGATGTGCTGGGAATTTTTGTGACTCATCGCTTGAACTTTTAATGGGCATGGCTTAAAATATTGAGCAGCATGGGCTTGATTAACTTGGAGTGGGTGTGTGATTGTTCATGCTTTAACTGCTCTTGTCAATGTTAGGTTTTATTTTTTTTGTGTAGGAATATGTGTGCTGTGGTTTTTTATTGTGAGGTGGGGATTAAATTATTGGAGTTGCTTTTATCACTTAGTATATATATACTCACCACTCATGAACAAAAATTCCCAGAGAACATTTTGTGCCTGGCCGAGCAAAAAAATTCCAGAGCCCCATTTTCATTTGCTTCACAAGTTTTCCTCCTTTGCTCACAATTCCAAAATGACAACTTCAATTTACCTCCACGCAATTATTTGGGTGCCTTGAGACAAAATATTCTATACTCTCGCTGCTTCATTCTTGGTTATGTCAGTTAGCAAACTTCGTGTTCGAGTTGCCTCGGTTCTGAGGCGGGAGCCCGTATAAAGATTCGTTGACGTGATGCCACTTTGACGAGGAGACCGGAGAGCAAATTGGAGGTCAAGATTTTCATGCTAGATCTCAAATCTTGTGAGGTATAAATCTTAACCTTTTGTTAAATTGTTGTTTGAATACTTTAAATCTAGCATAATTAGTTAATAATTTGGGTTTATTGAATATTTTGAAAAATATAGTAAGGGTTTGTATTTTCAATTAAGGTTTTTATTATATCATTAGGGGTGCAATGTTTAGTTTAACATCTTAATATATGAAAAACCTAGTTTGGTTTATTAAATTGCACTTGTTATATGTAAATTGTCCAAATCACACATATTTGTAAACTAGGTTTTGATAATTAATTCAAAATTGAGAATTTTGAATATGGTTGGGGTTTTATCATCTCATTAGCAACATAGTGTGTAGTTTAACACTTTAGAACTATGCAAAACCTAGCTAGTTGTTGAATTAAGAATTTGGTTTTAAAAATGTTAATAGAATTGTTATCCTTGCAAACTAGAAATTTTGTTTAAATACAAATTGTTGAAATAAAAAATATGGAGGTGATTTGTATGACCTAATTATGTTTTTAAGTGAGCATTTTGGCCAGTAGAATCGCTAAAATATTTAGTTTAGGTAAAACATCAAGTTTTGAACCGAAATGGGAAATTGTGCTAACTAGGTTTTGGGAAATAAAACGAATTGGTTACTTTTATGGTTTTGATGAATTAAAACCTATTTCTTATATAATTAGTGAGTTTTGAAACCACGATTGGTGCGTTTGGGGTTTTCTCGATGGTTTGGCGTTTGTACGCCGACGTCGAGGGTTTTTGGGTTGATTTGTAAGAATAACCGTAGGCTTTGACCTATGTGAGATTCAGGTATCGTTCTGGTTTTAAATTGGATTTTTATACGGAACGATACGTTGTGACATATAGGTACCCCATGTGGACTTCGAGACGACAACAAGCGCGTGGTGACGTCGGCACCGGCTAGCGAGGACCAGGTGAGTAGATTTATATCTACGGGGAGAAGTCGGGTGGATGGCATATAGCACCCCCGCAGTTCGTGGTGATGTGTACGAATGCGTATACACACATATATTGATTATATATTGTTTGAGATTGTTGATGCTAAATATGGATATTTGGTGTGGTTGGATGATTTAGTGTCGTGAAACCCTAGAGTAGTGGTCACGCCACACATGCACACACACACACCCATACTCGCATACATTCTTCTTTCATATGTGCTTATATAGGGTTATATTGTTATGTGTTCATATGGGTATGGGACTATGTGTTCACATGCTGGATTTGATAATATTACTTGGGATTTGAGATGAGTCGATGAGATTTGATTTGTGGCCGTGAGATCGGTGATATGGCAGGGTTCGTATTTGAGATACGACATGACGTTGTGCGGGTCCTTGACGTAGTGTTTCACACACGTGCATGCATACTTAGGCGGTATCAGTATTGTACTAGACGTAGATCAGTACCCCGATCATGATCTTGATAAATAGGATACCAGATGAATAGTATGATGAATGTGATATTGACCCGTACCCAGATTTGGGGATGCCGTACGACGGATTCACGTACAAGCTATATTTTGATGATTGATCCGCACTCTTGATTTGGGATGTCTGATTATAGATATGGTATCGGATATGATATTATTGAGGCGGGATCACCGACTAATATATATACAGGTATGTATATATATCGACTCAGATGTTAGGCGGTTTCCTTACCTATAGTCCAGCTTGTTAGCTTAGTCCTTTAGTTTAGTTTAGTTGTTAGATTAGATTCGACTCCTACCTATTTCAAAAGCTAACGAATCGTGGGTATTTTAAAAGACAGGTCAAGGGATTCTACGGATATTTCAAAAAACGTATCTTTTCTTAAAAACACCGTAGCCCCTATTTTCAAAACCCCACGATTCGTGTTATTTCAAAGGGCACTATTGTAGGACTTATATTAGGTTAATGCAGATTAGTTATCGTTGTGTCTAGTATTCAGCTCCCGCTCATTATTGTTGTTTGCTCCGCATCACATGCTTATATTATGCTTCATATTCTACTGTTGATATCTTGTGGTTAGGACACCAGCACCATTACCGATGATGCGTATGTACCATGTACACTTACTTGCCGGTTCACACACATCTTCATCGGTAATTGCTATGTCACGTACACCTTAGAAAATATTATTGCTTGACATAGCCTGTTAGCTAATAGTTTAGACATGATATTAGTGTACTTACCTTATATGTTAGTTTAGACATTTTAGTTATTACCTGCTACTTCATGCATACTGTTATTCATTGTTATGCCTCATTCATGGATTCTCATGCATATATTCACTTTTTACGTGCTATTGAGGTTTTGGATTCGGATTTCCATGAGATTTTCTGGATTTGGGGAAAACCGCAAAACATATACAAACTTCTTCTTTCTCTTTTAAAATAAAAAGCGCGGTTTTTCCCATGATGTATGAGTCGTCCACCATGAGTTTGCTGATGGATTTCAAGACCCGATTCGAGGAGTTGGATGAACCGTTTCGGGTACATGGTGGACCCGGTAAGGTACCCCGGGGCAAGAAGCTCGTGGTGATGACGATGAGCCTGGCAGGGGGAGACTACCTACCGGTAATTTTACCCGACGCGTCTGATATCCGGAGGATACCGTCGTAGTCATGAGATGGATGGTAGGGGCCGATCTGGACTGACGGCGCCCTGGATATTATGATTGAGACATTGAGATTTGAGATATTGAGGTACAGAGATTGTGATACAGAGATATCGAGACATTGAGATTTATGATTTGTGCCGATGCTAGGCACTGTTTTATGCTGATTTCATCGTGATACCTCATTTTAAAAATACATAAATCTCACAAAGTTACAAAAGCAGTTTTCTTCAGTACATGCATTCTGTTTCATGCATTCATACATCATTCATATGATATATTGCCACCTGATGCACTGGCACAGATACATGGGTTTACACTGGGGTTAGATATTTATACTAGCCATGGTTAGAGATTGCTGGTTATATACTTAAGGATTATATATATTGATCGTATGACCTAGGATTGCGTCATACATGCGATTTTCTGTTCGTAGAACTTTTTCTACTCACGAGTTGGCAACTCACCCCCGTTGTGCCCCAGTTTCTTGCAGGTGTTGCCGTACGGATTCATTACGGCTTTGCGGGCACTGTACCTTTCGGATGACTTACTAGTAGGTGGGTTTATTGTATCTTACCCATCGTTATACCTTGTATATTATATTTCAGTTGTATCTAGAATTTCCATCAACCAAAACATGTGTTTATTTGAGATAGAGACCAGGGATGTTTATTCTTTCGACCTTAGAGTCGCGTATTATATTTCTATGGGTTCTTGCTGGTTGAGTTTCATTTCTGTTGTGATCCTCGCCTTTAGGCGTTGTATATTATGTTGCATACAGGTTGATTTGATATGGTTCTTCCTATTCTCTACTACTTCTCTTGGTTTGGATTTTTGGGTTTTCGGCTTACTTAGCATACGTACGCCTTGAGACGTTCGTAGTCTAAGTGCCGGTCATGTTCCGTACTTCGGGTCGTGACAAAGTTGGTATCAGAGCGTTAGGTTTTACCTTCGGAGCGTAGGATGACTCTTGGTTGATGGAATAGGTGACTAAAGTAGAGTAACGTACCGTTGGTATGTTCCGCGGCATATTTACGACACGCCACTCCACTTAAGAAGCCTTAGGATGTACACTCCTTTGTTCAGTATCATATTCATTCCTGATCTAGCCTCATCGGTACCAGTACGGTTTTGCTGCCACGATTACGGGCAAGGAGAGCTACGGCTAGAGTTGCGGTCAGCATGAGCTCGTCATGAACGAGGACTGACCGGGGCTTGATTCTGGCGACACACGATTGTAGAGGTGTGTCCTTGTTTGTATTTTGCGCCATGAGCGTGGGGTGGTTCGCTGTATGAGATTACTCGGACGTGCAGATCAGCACCTGAGGATTTAGACACTGACAGAGGCCAGCCAGATGTTGATGACCGCTGGTGTATTGCTTACTCCTGATGATGGAGGCACGGTACAGCTTGCAGGCGAGCGAGCCAGTTTTTGCTGCGAACGACGAGATATCACCCTAGATGTTGGAGCTATTGCAGTACGAGGTTGTACTAAGAAATGATAAAAAGTCGCTAGTCACCGAGGGTGAATGACTAGGACATGCGGAGCTATCCGATGATAGGTCATCAGATAGATTGATTCCAGCTAGAGACGACTTCAAGCGGAGACGTTGAGAGTCGACAGAGACGATCGAATGTCAGAAACCTATTATTCCAAGTTTAAAGTATTCGGAAAGACATGCAGGAAATTCTATGGTCCCTCTAAAAGAACGAAACCCTAACTCGACTTAATGACAGTGTGAAAGCCTTTGAACCTTAGGGTTTGCGGCAGTTCTGCGGCGCCATTAGTGAGGCTTGGGTTTGCCTTTCTACGGCTGGACCACCGATGCTGTGGTATGTACGCGATACTATTATACTGTACCCAAGATGTTGAGATCTTGGAGGATTATGAGGTTTTAACGACTCGATCGGATGGCTCGATTTAATTCGGATGCTAGGTGGTGAGATGCATTTCTTGGGAGACTCCAGGTACGAGGATAGCCGTTGGAGCTCAGTCCATGCAGCCACGACGAGACGAGTCCGAAGTAGTCGACATCAGAGAAAAGTGAAGTAAGAGGTTCGTACCAGATCTAGATGAGATGACGTTCCACTCCGCCGACATTAGAGATGCGATGCGCATGCCGAGGCATGGTACTTGGATTTATCTTCCAGAAGGAGTCGCGATGAGTATGCAGTCGTTCCAGAGCAAGATGCAGATATAGGAAAGGACGATGACTTCCGGACAGTTGGCAGAGACGAGACATGGAAGAGACCATGAGCAGGATTCCTTCCAGGACACTGCTGCAATGATACTTGCACCCAGGATCAGATGTGTCACGTACATTCAGAGAGCCAGAGGCCGACGCCAGTGATATGCTGTCTTACGAGTGGTCGCGATGATTGACCGGGAGATGACAAGAGGCGTGCCAGAATGGGATCATCCCCGTTAGCACACCTGACAGGGCCGATGAGCCGATGGACCAAGAGATTGGTAATTCACAGTGAAGACCTTGACCCAAGAGTGGTCATTGTTACGCACACCAGCAGGCCAGAGTTCACGATCATCGACGAGACATGCTATGAGTGACCACGACAGTTGGCCAGAGATTCTTGAGTATGTGCTTGAGCGGGACTATTCCGCCATACTTGATTTTGGTATTTTGAACGATCTATTCGCATGATTGGTTTTGATGATTGAGTTTCATGATATCGTTTTCATGCGCCATGGTTGCACCTACTGAGTATTCACGATTTTTGCACAGTTGTTGCACTTGAGATAGTTTTCGTGCCTTGGTTTCTCATGTTTGTGATTATATGGATTTCATACAGTTGAGTTGATTTTGTGCGTATGTACGCACACGATTTGGTTTTTGCACTCGGTATAGTTCATATATGCTTGCAGTGCAGTGTTATGTATGTTGTGCATTTAGATGCACTGGACTTCGATTCCGATTGTGATGTTCGATATTTGTTTTGTGCACCTTGTGCACCTGATTGGATTTTGCGCATGTTCGGCGCTTGATACTGGATTTCATGATTTCGTGCATGTTGAGCGCATGTTTTGAGAAGCGATTTCGGTGCACACTAGATGCACTAAATCGAGATTCTTTGTGCACGTCAGATGCACCTGTTTTTGCTGTCAGGCACCCACGTTGCCCATGACAGATGTTTCGTGCACACCCGATGCACTTAGATGTTGTTTCTGTGCGCATGTATGGCACATATATGGATTTTGATTTCCGTGCGCACCAGACGCACATAGTATTCATATGCGTATTTTGGGATTGATTTCTTGTACAGCAGTATGTTTCTATGATATTTGCTATGTGTTTTCATACTGAGCAGGACTAGTCAAAGGACAGTATCTGAATATATTTTGCATTCATTGATAGTTATTTTAGGGATTTCCAAAAGGCGAGTTATAGTCTCAGTATTTACCTACGTGTCTGATATGACACGAAATGTTTAAAACAAGGAGGCCCTTCTAAATTGTTTCCAAAACGGCGGAACGTACATATTAAACAAAGGATATATATATATATGTAGTTATTTTCTTACAATAGACGTCCGCCACTGTGCAGTGCTGCGAACATCGCACAGCGATTTGAAGAAGATTTGGCATGCATTACTTCCAGAGGTTTTAATGAGGTATATTATATTGATTTTCATTTTGGATTTAGACATTGTGTCTTCACCATGACTCCGATGATTGCGGGATGCTGGATGGAGTTTTGATTTTGAGTTACATGCTCATTTTTCATGCGCATACGCTGCGCTATGATTTGTTTTATGTAATTATGACTTCGGAGCCCCGACGACTTGATGGTTTTGCTCAAATGTTTTAGTATTTGGGGGAAGTTTGAATTTAAATTCGGGGACCGAATTTCTTTAAGGGGGGAAGATTGTAACGTTTTGAAAATCGTTTCGGTAAAATTTCGGAAAATCGGTAAAATAAGTGAGTTTTCGGTAAAAATTTAAAATACAAATATCTTTATTCTAAAATTAAATATACATATTCTAGCTATGTAATTGCTAGTATTTGATGTTTATTGAGCCACTGGTGAAATTTCAAATTTTCAAAAAAAAAATTCCGAAATTAATTATTTTAATATTATTTTAAGCTGTCACTAATACATTTAATTAGAAAAAATTACAAATTGGAATGAGTTGAAATAAATTATGTGCATTTTTTTGCTATAAAATTGTTAAAATTGGTTAAATTGTAAACTAGAATTATTGGGCTGTGAACTAATCTTTTGCTGGGCATTTCGAAAATGGTGTGTGCATTCTTGATGTGCTGGGAATTTTTGTGACTCATCGCTTGAACTTTTAATGGGCATGGCTTAAAATATTGAGCAGCATGGGCTTGATTAACTTGGAGTGGGTGTGTGATTGTTCATGCTTTAACTGCTCTTGTCAATGTTAGGTTTTATTTTTTTTGTGTAGGAATATGTGTGCTGTGGTTTTTTATTGTGAGGTGGGGATTAAATTATTGGAGTTGCTTTTATCACTTAGTATATATATACTCACCACTCATGAACAAAAATTCCCAGAGAACATTTTGTGCCTGGCCGAGCAAAAAAATTCCAGAGCCCCATTTTCATTTGCTTCACAAGTTTTCCTCCTTTGCTCACAATTCCAAAATGACAACTTCAATTTACCTCCACGCAATTATTTGGGTGCCTTGAGACAAAATATTCTATACTCTCGCTGCTTCATTCTTGGTTATGTCAGTTAGCAAACTTCGTGTTCGAGTTGCCTCGGTTCTGAGGCGGGAGCCCGTATAAAGATTCGTTGACGTGATGCCACTTTGACGAGGAGACCGGAGAGCAAATTGGAGGTCAAGATTTTCATGCTAGATCTCAAATCTTGTGAGGTATAAATCTTAACCTTTTGTTAAATTGTTGTTTGAATACTTTAAATCTAGCATAATTAGTTAATAATTTGGGTTTAATTGAATATTTTGAAAAATATAGTAAGGGTTTGTATTTTCAATTAAGGTTTTTATTATATCATTAGGGGTGCAATGTTTAGTTTAACATCTTAATATATGAAAAACCTAGTTTGGTTTATTAAATTGCACTTGTTATATGTAAATTGTCCAAATCACACATATTTGTAAACTAGGTTTTGATAATTAATTCAAAATTGAGAATTTTGAATATGGTTGGGGTTTTATCATCTCATTAGCAACATAGTGTGTAGTTTAACACTTTAGAACTATGCAAAACCTAGCTAGTTGTTGAATTAAGAATTTGGTTTTAAAAATGTTAATAGAATTGTTATCCTTGCAAACTAGAAATTTTGTTTAAATACAAATTGTTGAAATAAAAAATATGGAGGTGATTTGTATGACCTAATTATGTTTTTAAGTGAGCATTTTGGCCAGTAGAATCGCTAAAATATTTAGTTTAGGTAAAACATCAAGTTTTGAACCGAAATGGGAAATTGTGCTAACTAGGTTTTGGGAAATAAAACGAATTGGTTACTTTTATGGTTTTGATGAATTAAAACCTATTTCTTATATAATTAGTGAGTTTTGAAACCACGATTGGTGCGTTTGGGGTTTTCTCGATGGTTTGGCGTTTGTACGCGGACGTCGAGGGTTTTTGGGTTGATTTGTAAGAATAACCGTAGGCTTTGACCTATGTGAGATTCAGGTATCGTTCTGGTTTTAAATTGGATTTTTATGCGGAACGATACGTTGTGACATATAGGTACCCCATGTGGACTTCGAGACGACAACAAGCGCGTGGTGACGTCGGCACCGGCTAGCGAGGACCAGGTGAGTAGATTTATATCTACGGGGAGAAGTCGGGTGGATGGCATATAGCACCCCCGCAGTTCGTGGTGATGTGTACGAATGCGTATACACACATATATTGATTATATATTGTTTGAGATTGTTGATGCTAAATATGGATATTTGGTGTGGTTGGATGATTTAGTGTCGTGAAACCCTAGAGTAGTGGTCACGCCACACATGCACACACACACACCCATACTCGCATACATTCTTCTTTCATATGTGCTTATATAGGGTTATATTGTTATGTGTTCATATGGGTATGGGACTATGTGTTCACATGCTGGATTTGATAATATTACTTGGGATTTGAGATGAGTCGATGAGATTTGATTTGTGGCCGTGAGATCGGTGATATGGCAGGGTTCGTATTTGAGATACGACATGACGTTGTGCGGGTCCTTGACGTAGTGTTTCACACACGTGCATGCATACTTAGGCGGTATCAGTATTGTACTAGACGTAGATCAGTACCCCGATCATGATCTTGATAAATAGGATACCAGATGAATAGTATGATGAATGTGATATTGACCCGTACCCAGATTTGGGGATGCCGTACGACGGATTCACGTACAAGCTATATTTTGATGATTGATCCGCACTCTTGATTTGGGATGTCTGATTATAGATATGGTATCGGATATGATATTATTGAGGCGGGATCACCGACTAATATATATACAGGTATGTATATATATCGACTCAGATGTTAGGCGGTTTCCTTACCTATAGTCCAGCTTGTTAGCTTAGTCCTTTAGTTTAGTTTAGTTGTTAGATTAGATTCGACTCCTACCTATTTCAAAAGCTAACGAATCGTGGGTATTTTAAAAGACAGGTCAAGGGATTCTACGGATATTTCAAAAAACGTATCTTTTCTTAAAAACACCGTAGCCCCTATTTTCAAAACCCCACGATTCGTGTTATTTCAAAGGGCACTATTGTAGGACTTATATTAGGTTAATGCAGATTAGTTATCGTTGTGTCTAGTATTCAGCTCCCGCTCATTATTGTTGTTTGCTCCGCATCACATGCTTATATTATGCTTCATATTCTACTGTTGATATCTTGTGGTTAGGACACCAGCACCATTACCGATGATGCGTATGTACCATGTACACTTACTTGCCGGTTCACACACATCTTCATCGGTAATTGCTATGTCACGTACACCTTAGAAAATATTATTGCTTGACATAGCCTGTTAGCTAATAGTTTAGACATGATATTAGTGTACTTACCTTATATGTTAGTTTAGACATTTTAGTTATTACCTGCTACTTCATGCATACTGTTATTCATTGTTATGCCTCATTCATGGATTCTCATGCATATATTCACTTTTTACGTGCTATTGAGGTTTTGGATTCGGATTTCCATGAGATTTTCTGGATTTGGGGAAAACCGCAAAACATATACAAACTTCTTCTTTCTCTTTTAAAATAAAAAGCGCGGTTTTTCCCATGATGTATGAGTCGTCCACCATGAGTTTGCTGATGGATTTCAAGACCCGATTCGAGGAGTTGGATGAACCGTTTCGGGTACATGGTGGACCCGGTAAGGTACCCCGGGGCAAGAAGCTCGTGGTGATGACGATGAGCCTGGCAGGGGGAGACTACCTACCGGTAATTTTACCCGACGCGTCTGATATCCGGAGGATACCGTCGTAGTCATGAGATGGATGGTAGGGGCCGATCTGGACTGACGGCGCCCTGGATATTATGATTGAGACATTGAGATTTGAGATATTGAGGTACAGAGATTGTGATACAGAGATATCGAGACATTGAGATTTATGATTTGTGCCGATGCTAGGCACTGTTTTATGCTGATTTCATCGTGATACCTCATTTTAAAAATACATAAATCTCACAAAGTTACAAAAGCAGTTTTCTTCAGTACATGCATTCTGTTTCATGCATTCATACATCATTCATATGATATATTGCCACCTGATGCACTGGCACAGATACATGGGTTTACACTGGGGTTAGATATTTATACTAGCCATGGTTAGAGATTGCTGGTTATATACTTAAGGATTATATATATTGATCGTATGACCTAGGATTGCGTCATACATGCGATTTTCTGTTCGTAGAACTTTTTCTACTCACGAGTTGGCAACTCACCCCCGTTGTGCCCCAGTTTCTTGCAGGTGTTGCCGTACGGATTCATTACGGCTTTGCGGGCACTGTACCTTTCGGATGACTTACTAGTAGGTGGGTTTATTGTATCTTACCCATCGTTATACCTTGTATATTATATTTCAGTTGTATCTAGAATTTCCATCAACCAAAACATGTGTTTATTTGAGATAGAGACCAGGGATGTTTATTCTTTCGACCTTAGAGTCGCGTATTATATTTCTATGGGTTCTTGCTGGTTGAGTTTCATTTCTGTTGTGATCCTCGCCTTTAGGCGTTGTATATTATGTTGCATACAGGTTGATTTGATATGGTTCTTCCTATTCTCTACTACTTCTCTTGGTTTGGATTTTTGGGTTTTCGGCTTACTTAGCATACGTACGCCTTGAGACGTTCGTAGTCTAAGTGCCGGTCATGTTCCGTACTTCGGGTCGTGACACCTGCATAGGATGTTGCTTACAGACTACCCAGCCCCCACTAGTGTGATTGCCATCACGACGCTGGTAATCAAGCAAAGATCCTATGGGCTCTACTAATATGTATAAGTGATACGTTACAAGAAACATATGCACATATTAAAGTAGACACAAACCAAGTAGCATACTACCATTTTTAGCAAGACTGTATATATAACTGTGAATATCCCAAGCTTCCATTAAGTAATATATAATCTAGTATGATACAATAATGGCCCCTAGGGCATATACACTAACAATCTCCCACTTGCACTGGGGCCATGAGCTGGCATATCGTAGACCTATCATCTCGAATAGTCTCTCGAACTGCGTCTGAAGAATGGCCTTTGTGAATGGATCAGCAATGTTATCCTCCGTCTTTACTCTCTTCACCTCGATCTCTCGGCGATCTATGATCTCCCTGATCAGGTGATACCGCCTTAAGATGTGTCTGGACTTCTGATAGGACCTGGGTTCCTTCGCTAAAGCTATAGCGCCGTTGTTGTCACAATACAGAGGTATTGGACCAACACTGGTAGGAACCACCTGAAGTTCTGTGAGGAACTTCTTCATCCAGACTGCTTCTTTTGCGGCATCGCAAGCAGCTATGTACTCTGCTTCCATCGTTGAGTCAGCAACGGTCTCCTGTTTGGAACTCTTCCAACAGACCGCCCTTCCATTGAGGGTAAAGACATAACCTGACATGGACTTGGAGTCATCTTTGTCACTCTGGAAGCCGGAGTCGGCAAAGGCCTTCATCTGGAGGTCTTTTCCGTCATATACTAAGAACATCTCCTTAGTCCTCCTCAGGTACTTGAGAATGTTCTTTACCGCTATCCAGTGATTCTCCCCTGGGTTTGCTTGATACCGGCTTACTACGCTCAATGCGTATGCTACATCTGGTCTGGTACATAACATTGCATACATTATAGAGCCTACCGCAGAAGCATAGGGTATAATCGACATGCGATCCCTTTCCAAATCAGTCTTGGGAAACATATCTTTGGAGAGGGTGATTCCGTGACAAGCCGGTAGGTTACCGTGCTTAGAATCTTCCATACTGAATCTCTTCACTATGGTGTCTATGTACCTGGACTGTGAAAGTCCCAACATCCTTTTTGATCTATCACGATAGATCCGGATCCCTAGAATGTAGGTGGCATCACCCAGGTCTTTCATGGAGAATTTATGTGACAAGAATCTTTTGACTGACTGTAACATAGGAATATCATTTCCTATTAGGAGAATGTCATCCACGTACAAGACGAGGAATACTACAGTTCTCCCTACAATCGTACTGTATATGCAAGGTTCATCTGGATTTTTGATGAAGTCGAATTCTTTGACAGCATCATCAAAACAGATGTTCCAACTCCGCGATGCCTGCTTTAGACCATAAATGGACTTAAGCAGCTTGCATACTTTACCGCTGCTCCCACTCTGAATGAATCCCTCTGGTTGATCCATATAGACGCTTTCTTCCAAATTTCCATTTAGAAAAGCCATCTTTACGTCCATCTGCCAGATCTCATAATCGTGGAAGGCAGCAATAGCAAGAAGGACCCTAATGGATTTTAGCACAGCTACTGGAGAAAATGTCTCGTCATAGTCCAAACCAGGTCTTTGACGGAAACCCTTTGCAACAAGTCTAGCTTTATAGGTTTCAACCTGTCCATCTACACCAATCTTCTTTCTGAAGATCCATTTGCATCCTACGGGTTTTACCCCATCTGGAGCAACGTCCAAAGTTCATACTTTGTTAGTGTACATGGACTCCATTTCGGTCCGCATTGCTTCCAGCCATTTTACTGAGTCACCGCTCTGAATGGCTTGTTGGAAGCTAGTAGGCTCATCATAGTCAATAGTGCAATCCTCTCTATCCCCGTCTATGAGAAAACCGTAGTATCTCTCAGGGGGATGAGATTGCCTACTACTCCTGCGGAGTGGCGTTGGGATGTCCGGTTCTTCTGAAACCTCTGGTTCTACCATACTTTCAGTAGTAGTTTGTGGTTCTGGAATTTCTTCCAGTTCTATTTCTCTCCCATTTGTTTCCTTTTCTAAAAACTGATATTCTAGAAAATGGGCATTACGAGAAACAAAAACCTTTTATTCCTCTGCGTAATAGAAAAAATACCCCCTGGAGTTCTTTGGATATCCCACAAATTTATATAGTAATGAGCGTGCCTCGAGCTTGTCCGCATGCTGCTTTTTAACAAAAGCTGGACATCCCCATACCTTTAGGTACTGAAGACATGGTTTCTTCCCACTCCACATCTGATATGGTGTGGTAGGCACAGTTTTGGTTGGAACCTTCAAAAGATATGCAGCTGATTCTAGTGCATATCCCCAGAATGATCGCGGTAACTCAGCCTTACTCATCATGGAACGAACCATATCCAATAGGGTTCGATTCCTCCTTTCTGATACACCGTTGTGTTGTGGTGTGTATGAAGGAGTAAGCTGAGAGAGAATTCCATTCTCTTTTAAGTAACCCAGGAATTCGGCACTTAAGTATTCACCACCTCGATCAGATCTCAGTGTCTTGATACTTTTGCCTGTTTGTTTTTCAACTTCATTTTTGTATTCCTGAAATTTCTCAAAAGCCTCGGATTTATGCTTCATCAAGAAGACATGTCCATACCTAGAGAAATCATCTGTGAAAGTAATGAAGTATGAATAACCACTTCGCGCATGTGTAGACATTGGACCACATACGTCACTGTGTATGAGTCGTAAGAGCTCGCTTGCTCTTTCTCCGTGTCTAGTGAACGGAGTTTTTGTCATCTTTCCCATGAGACAAGATTCACAAGTGGCATAAGACTGATACGCGAACGGATCCAAGTATCCCTCTCTATGCAACTTTGTTAATCTTCTCTCATTGATGTGACCCAGTCTACAATGCCATAAGAAAGCCTGATTTGTTTCTGGAGACTTTCTTTTGAGTGTGTTCTGGACACTGAAAATCTGAGCTTGATTTAATACGTATATTCCATTTTCTAATGTACCTGACCTAATTATTACTTGATTTAGGTGGATGTGAACCACATCTCTTGCAAAAGTAAAATCATATCCTTCTTTCGAAAGTAAGGGTACAGATATGATATTACAAGTCGTACCTGGTACATAAAAACAGTTACGAAGAATCAATATTTTCCCAGTTTTCATTCCAAGATGATATTCCCCTACGGATTCAGCGTTCATGCTCATTCCGTTAGCAACTGTGAGGGTCATATCTCTTATCCCAATAACCCTACGATTTCTCAGAGCCTGTAATGAATTACAGACGTGAGTTTCTGATCCGGTATCCAATACCCAGGAAGTAGGGTTAACTGACATACAGTTCTCTACCATAAACACACCCGAAGTCGAAGCCACAACATGCTTCGTATCCTGGCTACTGGCTTCTAAAGCCCTGCAATCTTTCTGCCTATGCCCAATCCCATAACAATAGGAACTTCCCTCTTTTACTATATCCAGTCCTGAAACTTTTGCCCTTCTCTTTCCTTCTACTTCCCTGGTTTCCTTCAGGGTAGAAGGTAGAGATTGTAGAATCAGGTCAGTATCTGACCCGTTCTCCGACGTAGTCATTAGGTCCTTGAGCTTATCAATATAGCTAGTCAATGTAAGGACGTTGTCCCCTACAGATGACCCGTCAGCTAACCTCGCTTGAATTAATTCGTTCGAGGTTTCATATCTGGTGATATGAGATTGCTCTCCATATAAATCTTTGTTATGGAGAAAGATGGAAAATAAGTTCATCTTCTCGTGCTGCTTCTGGTCTACACCAACAACTGAAGTAAACACGAGGCACTTAGCTTTCGCTTTATCTTTTTCCATTGTCTGACGGATATCCATATCCGCGACAGTGGAAACTGGACCTGGGACGGCGGGATCTTGAGTAGTAATAGGGTGGTCCAGCTTGTCATAGGCAATGGACATCTGGACAGACTTTTGCCAGTCATATAAGTCAGATTCAGTCAATTTGTTATCTAGATGTAACCTATGTGTGGTCATAAGGTCGCTGCAATTAAGAGAGAGAGAAGAAAACATTTTAGCATGATGCTATTGCAAGTTTAGATTGGTTTTAAGTTTATCTAAACAGGATGGCTCCCACTGTTTCTCGAATCCTTCCTCAAACCATAAAAGAAGAATTAGCCAGGACAATTCTCACCGTACAATACTTGCTTAACCGTTCAGCCAGGCTAGTGTCGATACTTCGAGGGAGGTTTTCCAACGCTTTCGCGAAGTTCCTTAATTAAATAACCTCTTTTCTCAGGGGGCGTAACCCCGCTGACACCTTTCTTGGCACCTACTTGGTTTATAGCATTGATCGTTAAGTGACGAATCTCCTGATAAGTAGCATGTACTCACAGTAGGATCGGGATCCAAAATATCATCGTATGATAATGTTGAAGGAATCCTACCAACATTCATCAAACTCCAAAATGGTATGCACTTTCTGCAAATTTCAGTTTCCTTAGAAATTCCCGATATTGATTTTTGCCCCATGCTCTTATGACCTTGACGAAGGCCAACATATCATAAGTCACATGTCAAGTTCTACCCGTCATTATCCAGGTTAATTTGAACCCATCCGTACATACCCTTGACGAAGGCCAAAATAGTAGTACGACTGTCCCAAACCAACGCATCTACCTATGCTACAGATAAATATCCAGCAGCTACCAATCACTATGCCTTGGCGAAGGTCAAAATACATAGCTTGAATACTACTGAATATTTAACTGAAATGACGGAGGGCTACGACTGGTTTTGGCAAAACCGTGAACGTAGTGAACTTGATATAATCGAAGGAACCTGATACTTTTTAAAAGGAGTGGTTAAAGCTCCGCAATTTTTAAAAAATCCGATCTTTTAAAATAACCAAGTGGTTTCTTTTAAATTTGTTCCAACGATTAAACTATGGTTTATTTTCTTTGCATTATAATAATGCGTCCCATTATTAACCTATCATTGCAGAAAACAACGAAAATACAACGTCCTCTTATGCCATCCGCATTCGCCACGGGGTCCCGTCATCACCCGTTAGGTTACTTAATTAACGACAGAGCGAGGGATGGGCTAGCGCGGGTGTAAAACATAAGTGACGTCTAATAGCTATTTATATATAGATATTGTACATTCGTCAGACGCAATAATAAGCATTCCAGATCACAGATAAACTTTATTGGATATGCAAGTAATCCACGTTTCTTTTGAGCCTGCAAGGAAAGACGGATTACACAGTTGTGATGAATAGCCATTACCCCACCCCAGACCCCTACGGGTACGGCAAACTACCCGCCAAGTACCAGAAGTGAAGCGGTCTGCCTCGACACTTCAAAATACCCGGTAGTTTGTGCACCCCACCTTGGGTCTATCCTAGGAGCAAAAACAGTAAAAAGAAATAATAATACAACGGTGGCTACAACCGCAACCTGGATGTGCCCCGCAAAATAATATTACATCAAATTACATTTACATTGAATGAATGAATATTAAATACATCTCAAACCCCGGCTAATCATCACAACAGTCCAACACAGTTCATATACACAAACAGTTATATATAACATCATAGATATGTGCAACCTCCTACCAACCGACATACTAGCAGTTAGGGGAGGTTTACGAACACATAAAACATTACAGATAAAGATCCAATTAGCAAATTGATTAGAACATCGATCGATTAACTATATCCGTGTCTACCCCAAAAGCAAATCAACACAGAGGCAACCTGGGCAGAAACAATATATACAGGAAAACAAAAAACCCAAAATTATGAATTATTGTGAAACTCCGATTCAACTCGGCGTTGACTCGGCGGCGGTTCCGCGGCAATAGCTCTCTATTGCCGCGGAACCGCGGTCGTTTTGCCGATTCAGTTACTCGTATTTTCCCAGTATTCATCAATTTCCCTGCTGTGAATTTTAAGGTATGTCAAAAATTTTTTTAGACAATTTTAAAATTAACAGAAACTATGGGTTTTGGTTTTTCGTATTTCGTATTTTTCGTCGATCGAACTTCTAATCAGTTGCTAACAAGCTAGTAATGATTTAGTTAGCTCTGATACCACTATAAGTCCATGTCACGCACCCCACTAACTTGCGGGGAGGCGGAATATATGAAAAACGATTATCAAAGCTTCGTAACACGAACTTGAGCGCATGAATCGTAATCTAAACCATTGCTAACGTTATACTAGAGGTTTAACTACTCGGTACCGGAGTTATACCTCACGTTACATGTCCTTCGGGTCTTCATCGCTGTCCTCCACTCCTCGTAGGCTCCTTGGAACATCGGCAACTTCACGGCCTCCTCGAATCAAAGACGATCCACCCGAAAGCTCCTACGCCAAGCTAAATCTCAAACTTGAGATAACTAGGTTGCTTAAAGTGCTAATCTAAGCTACCTAGGGGATATAGAGTGAGGTTATGGATGTTTTAGTCTAGCTAACCCTTGATCTCAACACATGAGAGGTTAGGGTTAGGGTTTCAAGAGAGAGTGAGCTTGAGGAGAGAGAAGGAGAAGATGAGAATCAAAAGAATAATGAGCTCATTTTGAATATATCAACCATAACAATTTAATCAAATAAATAAATAAATGATTTAATCATTATGGTTGATGCATTCACCTTGTGTGATTCATCATATGACTCATTATCTCATTGATGAGTCATTAAGTGCAAAGGATGAATCATACAAATGAGTCATTAATCAATTAATGCTCATGCCACCTTAACCCCTTAGTCACCACTCTTCTAGAAGGTTCCCGACAAATTACGAGAACGCCCCTATAATCCGTGAAAACACGAAAAAACTTTAGACTGTATAAATCCAATAACCCGATACTAGAAACTGGCTTAAACCAAAGCCGGCAAGTAAAAAACTGTCCGAAAAGTCGTACGTGCGTAAACACACGTACGCATCCGAACCCTTGTCGTAAAACCATACGACCTCTATATCGTTTCGCTTGGAGCAGGGAAACTCTCTGTGTGGGACTCTAAAGACTCGACACTACGCTGGCAGTGGGTTTAACCACAGACCACAAGCGGCACTAGCTGTACGTAACGGTCCCCAGGTAGATGTCGATAAGAAGGCCGATGAGGAAAATCATCCGAACTCCCACTGAGCCTGATGTGACAATCTCCGTACAGTCCGGTCTGTTCGTCTAAGACTATCGCATATCAAGCCTAGGGGGCGGCAAGCGTCAGTCCCCTAATAGCTGTATAAGTCGTGTCGGAGCGAAGCCCATTACACCCTGAGAAGCTACTGGAACCTACCAGTATATCTCGCTTGCCCTGGCCAGGGACTTTGCGTAATGGCTCTCTGACACAGCGCGATATCATCTCCCAATACCGGGAGAGACGAATCCTATCTAACCGCCACTGCCTCCAAGTGCTCGGGACTGCACCCAACTGCCACCTGTTTGCACGACTCCTTTGAGCCGTGGTAGGGTAGCAATCTAAGAACAGTGGGACACACTCGAGGCGAAGTAGCAGTGTCAAGTCTGCGGAATATGCTGTACTCATGTCACCTGGGAACTGATAACTGACGATGGGTATAATACCAACCAATCAGTTCCTCGGCGAGTCCTGTCCGGTGTACCCGTAACCTAACGAGCACCTGTATACTATCTCCAGTACGACGTACTGATGGCTGTGGGAACACCATTTCCCTAACTGGGATGAGAAGCGTATACACTTAGTCTACTCCGGAATATCGATTCCCTATCTCGATAATCCAACGACCAGGGACCTGTATAGGATGTTGCTTACAGACTACCCAGCCCCCACTAGTGTGATTGCCATCACGACGCTGGTAATCAAGCAAAGATCCTATGGGCTCTACTAATATGTATAAGTGATACGTTACAAGAAATATATGCACATATTAAAGTAGACACAAACCAAGTAGCATACTACCATTTTTAGCAAGACTGTATATATAACTGTGAATATCCCAAGCTTCCATTAAGTAATATACAATCTAGTATGATACAATAATGGTCCCTAGGGCATATACACTAACATTATGTACCATACCAGATGTAGCATACGCATTGAGCGTTGTAAGCCGGTATCCGGCAAACCCAGGGGAGAAGCACTGGATAGCAGTAAAGAACATTCTTAAGTACCTGAGGAGGACTAAGGAGATGTTCTTAGTGTATGACGGAAAAGACCTCCAGATCGAGGACTTTGCTGACTCCAGCTTTTAGAGTGACAAGGATGACTCCAAGTCCATGTCGGGTTATGTCTTTACCCTCAATGGAGGGGAGGTCTGTTGGAAGAGTTCAAAGCAGGAGACCGTTGTTGACTCAACGATGGAAGCTGAGTACATAGCTGCTTGTGATGCCGCAAAAGAAGCTGTCTGGATGAAGAAGTTCCTCACAGAACTTAAGGTGGTTCCTACCAGTGTTGGTCCAATACCTCTGTATTGCGACAACTATGGCGCTATAGCTTTAGCGAAGGAACCCAGGTCCCATCAGAAGTCCAGACACATCTTAAGACGATATCACCTGATCAGGGAGATCGCAGATCGCAGGGAGATCGAGGTAAAGAGAGTAGATACGGAGAATAACATTGCTGATCCATTCACAAAGGCCATTCTTCAGACGCAGTTCGAGAGGCTATTCGAGAACGTAGGTCTGCGATATGCCTGTACATGGCCCTAGTACAAGTGGGAGATTGTTAGTGATTATGCCCTAGAGGCCATTATTGTATCATACTAGCTTGTATATTACTTAATGGAAGCTTAGGATATTCACAGTTGTATTGACAGTCTTGCTAAAAATGGTAGTATGTTACTTGGTTTGTGTCTACTTTAATATGTGCATATGTTTCTTGTAACGTATCGCTTATGCATATTAGTAGAGCCCTTAGGATCTTTGCTTGATTACCAGCGTTGTGATGGCAGTCATACTAGTGGGGGCTGGGTAGTCTAAAAGCAACATCCTATACAGGTCCCTGGTCGTAGGATTATCGAGACAGGGCATCGATACTCCGGAGTAGACTGGTGTATACGCTTCTCATCCCAGTTGGGGAGATGGTCTGTCCCACAGCCATCAGTACGTCGTACTGGAGATAGTATACAGGTGCTCGTTAGGTTACGGGTACACCAGACAAGACTCGCCGGGAACTGCAGGTTGGATTTATACCCATCGTCAGATAGCAGTTCCTAGATGACATGAGTACAACTTAGTCCGTCGACTTGATACTGCTACTTCGCCTCGGATGTGTTCCCACTGTACTTAGATTACTACCCTACCATGGCTCAAAGGAGTCGTGCAAACAGGTAGTAGTTGGGTGCAGTCCCAAAACACTTGGAGGAGTGGCGGTTAGACATGATTCGTCTCTCCCGGTATTGGGGGTTGATTTCGCGCTGTGTATGGAGAGCCATTACGCAAAGTCCCTGGCCAGGGCAAGCGAGATTTACTGGTAGGTTCCAGTAGTTTCTCAAGGTGTAATGGGCTTCACTCCGACACGACTTATACCGCTATTAGGGGTTTGACGTTTACCGCCCCCCTTAGGCTCGATATGCGATAGTCTTAGATGAACAGACCGGACTGTACGGAGATTGTCACATCAGGCTCAGTAGGAGTTCAGATGAGTTTCCTTATCGGCCTTCTTATTGACATCTACCTGGGGACCGTTACGTACAGCTAGTGTCGCTTGCGGTCTGTGGTTAAACCCACTGCCAGCGTAGTGTCGAGTCTTTAGAGTCCCATACAGAGTGTTTCCCTACTTCGGACGAAACGATATAGAGGTCGTATGGTTTTACGACAGGGTTCGGACGCATATGTGTTTTTACGCACGTACGATGTTCGGACAGTTTTTACTAGCCGGCTTTGGTTTAAGCCAGATTCTAGTATCGGATTATTGGATTTATACATGCTAAAGTTTTTCCGTGTTTTCACGGATTGGAGGGGCGTTCTCATAAATTGTCGAGAAGCTTCTAGAAGGATGATGACTTGGAGGCTTAGGTGGCATTTGCATTTATTGGATTAATGAGTCATGAGAGTGAATCATCCATGGAGTTAATGTTGCATTAATGTTTTAAATGACTCATGAGATGAATCACTCTATGAATTAATGAAGCATGATGACACAAATTTATTTGTTATTCATTTTAATTATATCATATGCTTCATATATTCAAATGATATCATTATTCCAAAAGGATGCTCATTCTCACCTTCTCTCTCCTCAAGCTCTCTCTCTTCAAACCCTAACCTTAACCTCTCATGTGTTGAGATTAAGGGTTAGCAAGACTTATTAATCCATAATCCTACTCTATATCCCCTAGGTTGCTTAGATTAGCACTTTGAGAAACCTAGTTACCTCAAGTTAGAGGTCAAGCTTGGAGTAGTAGCTCTCGGATGGATCGTCTTTGACTCGAGGAGACCGTTGAGGTGCCGATGTTCCATAGAGCCTACGAGGAGTGGAGGACAGCGATGAAGACCCGAAGGACAAGTAACGTGAGGTATAACTTCGAATCCGAGTAGTTAAACCTTTCGTAGTTTGCTATTAATGGTTTAGACATGATCCGTGTGCTCAAGTCCGTGTTATGAAGCTTTGATAATTGTTTTTCATATATTCCGCCTCCTCGCAAGCTCGTGGGGTGCGTGACATGGACTTACAGTTATAGGGTACAGTGGGAGGCCATCTCAAGGAGTCGAGACTGGGTCTCCTAACCCTAGAATTGGCAGTGTTACTTTCCGCTCTCGTAGGGGTCTTGGGATGTGGGTTTGGCTATTCATCGCGACCGTGGAATCCGTGTTTTATATAGGCTCGATACAAAACACGGATGTCCTAGTTTATCCAATATTTCATATGTTATCTTCTGCTGCAATGTTCTGTGATGAGATCATATTATTGTCTGAGACGAATGCTTATACTATATATATGCTGATATATAAATATTACTGCTTTCGTTCCTACTGTGATGCTTAGGAAGCATAAGCTGAGGGGATATATTAATGAGATTAATAAAAAGAAAAGAAACCTAAAAGATGTTGTAGAATCAAAACTTTATAAAAAGGATAGCTACAGTTTTTCTTTGCATAGTGGTATATATGATATACCCTGCACCTTATTCGATGAGGAAAGAGCCGAGATCCCTTCACCGGGAGTGACCTCTTTAGCTAAACTGGCAGATGCTACAAACTCGCGGTTTAGTTTTTGACAGCTTCTATAGTTCTTGCTTTGCACAGCGGTATATATGATATACCCTGCACCTTATTCGATGGGGAAAGAGCCGAGATCCCTTCACCGGGAGTGACCTCTTTAGCGAAACTAGAAAAGCATAAAAAACACTCCTTTTTTCAAAATCACTTGATTCTACGACGATATCAAGTTCATTACGCTCATGGTTTTCTTAAAAACCTGCCTAGCCCTCCGTCATTTCAGATAAGTACTATTTAGTATTCGTGCTGCGGTAGTTTGGCCTCCGTCAAGGCGTAGTGTACGACAGCTAACTAGTGCTTATCTGCTAGCATACGATGCGATTGGATTAGGGTATTCGTACGACATAGTTTGGCCTTCGTCAAGGGTCGTATGGGTGTGTTTAATTCAATCAAGAAATGAACGGGTTGAACTTGACTAGCGCCCTATCGGTAGTTTGGCCTCCGTCAAGGTCATGAGACGCTAGGGGTAAAAGTATTATTGGGAATTTCAAGTGTTGAAATTTGCAATGAGATTGCATACCTCCAATGAGATAGTTGGATCCCGGTACCCACCGTGAGTAAGAGTTACTCCTGGGAGAATTTTACACATGACAATTAGTCGATCAAGTAGGTGTCTAGAATGGTGTTAACGGGGTTATGCCTATGGGAAAACGAGGTTTATTTTAATTAGGTCCGTGCGAAAGCACGGGAACCTCCCTTAAGTACCGACACCGATGTGGCTAAAAGATTGACGAAATTGTAGGGTGTAACTAATCCTGGGTAGTCTTTCCTTTTAGGGTGAGACATCCTGATTAGATAAGATAATAACCAATCTAATCTTGCAAGAGCATACGCTAAAGTGTTTTCTTCTCTCTCTCTCCAGGTAGTGCCCATGTCAGGCCATAATCAAGATAATAATATGGATGTATTGACTGAACCCGCTTATTTTACTGAGCAGGGGATCGTTGGTCCCGTTTTTTCTTATAAGAGTTATAAGACTGAACATGAAACAGGAGAATATCTGGATTCTCTTGCCGCCCAAACAAAGAACATGCATGCTGATGCATCTTCTTCGGGTGTATTAGTTATTGAGAACTGTTTCTCAGTTCACTCTACTTCCTGGGTATTAGATACCGGATCGGGATCCCACATATGTAAATTGTTACGTGGGCTACGTAAAGGTAGAGAACTGGGAAAGGGTGATCATTCCGTACAAGTAGGGAATGGTGCAAGTATTGCAGCCAAAGCAGTTGGCGAATATCACCTTGTATTACCAAGTAGTAATACACCGATTCTGAATGAGTGCTATTATATACCGAACATGATGTGCAACATTATATCAGTTTCTTTATTAAGTAATGAAGGATATAATTTTGTAGTACAGGATAATGTTATGAACATCTTCCTAGATCAAAAGTTGATTGGATCCGGCTCGTTAAATAATGTCATATTCATACTCAATAAAAATACAGTCCTTAATATACAAAACACATACAAGAGGAAGAGTTCAGAAATGAACGAATCCTACTTATGGCATTATAGACTTGGTCATATCAATGCGACATGGATAGCTAAGTTACATAAGGATGGATATTTGAATTCGTTCGAATTATCATCTTATGATACTTGCCATTCATGTCTCAAAGGAAAAATGACCAAAACTCCGTTTAGTGGACACGGAGAAAGAGTTACGGAATTCTTAGGACTGGTACATAGTGATGTATGCGGCCCCATGTCTACACTTGCCAGGAACGGTTCTTCCTACTTCATTACATTCGCTGACGATCTCTCTAGATACGGACATGTGTTCCTGATGAAACACAGGTCTGAAGCTTTTGAGAAATTCAGAGAATATAAGCACGAAGTAGAGAACCAAACGTGCAAAAGTATTAAAATCCTTCGATCTGATCGAGGAGGAGAATACTTGAGCAATGATTTTATGGATTATCTAAAAGAGAATGGGATTCTCTCTCAGCTTACACATCCCTATACACCACAGCACAACGGTGTATCGGAATGGAGTAATCTCACCCTATTAGATATGGTGCGCTCTATGAGGAGCAATGCTGAGTTACCTAATTCCTTCTAGGGACATACACTGGAGACAGCTGTAGGGTTCCTAGGCACACTAATGAGGTCTCACAAGGCATCAAACATGCCAAATTCAAAGTTTACTTGTGCCGAGAAACCCTAACAAGATTGTTGACTAGAATTTTAGGCGAATCAAAAAACTAGTTAACAACTTAACTATGAGATAACGAAAATACAACCTTTGTAGATCCGGTTCTCCACCTCCATAGCTCCGTGATGAAGTCCCCTCGCTGTCCATATCGGATTCCGGACTCAAGCATCGGCTTCATCGGATAAATGGGCGGGCTAGGTCGTCGACTTCGATGCCGAAGATGATCTACGTCGAGGCATCACAAGATCAAGCTCCCACTTCACCAAGTCATGAAACTTGTGAAGAAAACACCCTATACTACTTGGCAAGAGGTAGAGGATGAAGAAATAGGAGGTGGGTTTACTTTAGAATTGGATTTCTCACTCATTTGCTCAAGTTGCCATTGATGGTGGCAAGCTTTTCTTCTTGAAGAAGAAGAAGAAGAAGATGAAGTATATGATAAGTTAATTAAAAAAGAAAAGAAAATGAATACTTATCATAATATCAACCATGGTTAGGTGTAGAGAATTGACTAAGGTTAGATGAATGGTTAGGGTTAAGCATGAAGACAAAATGGTCACTTTAGTCAAAACTTCATGAAGCTTCAACAAGCTTCATCTTTGAAAGCAACCATTTTCTCTTTTTGCCAAAATGAAATAAATAAATAAATGAATAAATAAACTATATGAAAACCCTAACCATTAACTAACCATGGTTTAATCATACACTTAACCAAGTTAGCATGTATCATCAAACATGATACAATCAAGTGCACAAAAGTATATCACATATACAACTTGTGAACTTAAAGTGAGAAAATCCATTTAAAGTGAACCAATATTAGTTAATGCAAAGTAATATATCATATATATAATTATGCATTAAATCATTAAATCAATACTTGATTTAACGATCCGGTCATATCGCATATGACCGACTAATATTCAAGGTATCGACTTATCGAATCATTCCTCGATTCGATAACTAGGTTATATCACATACAACCATTCGATACATTCATCGCGAGAATAGAATACGGTATCACATACACGCATTATTCTCGGTCCCGCACATATCTCATATGCGCTCCTATTTCGTTTCGCTTGAGCCAGGAAACCTCTGTGTAGGACTCTAAAGACTCGTCAATACGCCGGCAGTAGGTGATGATCATATCAAACACCCACAAGCCGCAAGCGGTCTGCTAAACGTAACGGCCACCCGGGTATTGAGCGATCAGAAGATCGACGAGCAAGCCCGCTCACACTCCTGTGAATCCAACCAGTAACACTTACCGTACAGTCCGGTCTCGTCGTCTGATATGTCGCATATCTCGCCTAGGGGTGGTAAACGTCAGACCCCAATAGCTCGATAAGTCGTGTCGATATGAGGTCTATAACAGTTCGAGAAACTACTGATAACACTTACCAGTAAATCTCAGCAACCCTGGCCAGGGATTTCCGGTTATAGCCAATCGTACACAGCGCAACATCAACCCCCTATACCGGGAGAGACGAATCCCCTCCTATCGCTCATTGCCTCCATGTGATTCGGGACTGTACCCAAAAACCACCGTTTTGCACGCCCTCTTGGACGTGGTAAGATGGAAATCAAAGCACAGTGGGAACCACACAAGACTCTATGAAGATCTCGGGTCAACAGACTACTCTATACCAGTGTCACCAGAGAATTGCCATCTGACGTAAGGTATAATACCATCTGGGAGTTCTCGGCGAGTCCGTCCAGTGTACCCAGTCTACACTGAGCACCCGTATATCATCTCCGATGTCAAACACCAATGGATATGGGATCATCCATCGCCCATCTGTATGGGTCGAGAAGGTATACGCTAGTCTACTCTGGTATATCGATGCCCCGTCTCGATACACCCACGACTAGGGACCTTGAAGGATGTACTTAAGGACTACCATGTCCCCACTAGTATGATCTGCATCATAGTCCAGGTAGTCAAGTACACATCCTAAGGGCTTTACCAACATGTAACAGAGAGACAATCAGTGTACACGTTAAGGTAAAGAGCAACCAGATAGCATACTATCATGTCGAGCAAGAAAGTCCTCCCTATATATGTCCCAGCATCCACTACAATATACATCGTATGTACAGTAATGGCCTCTAGGGCATACATATAACTAACAACAGCTGCATACCTATTGAATAGAGTTCCAACCAAATCAGTGCCTACCACTCCATATGGGATATGGAATGGGAAGAGACCATGTCTTAATTTTATTTAGATATGGGGTTGTCCGGCCTATGTAAAAACCCAAAATCCGGACAAGTTCGAGGCAAGGTCTGTCCTATGCAAGTTTATTGGATATCCCAAGCATTCGCAAGGGTATATCTTCTACCACCCCGAGGAACAAAAGGTGTTTGTTTCTCGACATGCCACATTTTTAGAAAAGGGATTTCTTATGAAAGAAATTAGTGGCAATGAGGTAGAACTGGAAGAAGTTCCAGCAACACAAACTACGACAGATGATTTGGTGGAACCAGAGGATTCAGTAGTTCCCGACGAACCCCAGCCTCTCCGCCGATCTAGTAGGGTTTCTCATCCACCTGAGAGATACTACGGTTTTCTCGTTGATGGTGGGAGCGAGGATTGCATCATGGAAGATGATGACCCGACTAGTTTCGAACAGGCCATCACGAGTGGTGACTCTATGAAATGGCTGGATGCAATGCGATCTAAGATGGAATCCATATACACCAACAAAGTATGGACTTTGGAAAATGCTCCTGAAGGGGTAAAACCCATTGGGAGCAAGTGGATCTTTAAGAAAAAAATTGGTGTAGATGGAAAGTTGAGACTTTCAAAGCTAGACTTGTTGCAAAGGGTTTTCGTCAACGACCATGTGTGGATTATAACGAAACCTTTTCTCCAGCGGTTATGCTTAAGTCCATCCGGATCTTACTTGCCATTGCTGCATACCATGACTACGAAATCTGGCAAATGGATGTTAAGACCGCCTTATTAAAAGGTGATCTAGAAGAGTGCGTGTACATGACTCAGCCAGAGGGCTTCGTAGATAGTGGGAGTAGCGGAAAGGTGTGCAAACTTCTTAAATCCATCTATGGGTTAAAGCAAGCATCGCGGAGTTGGAACATCTGCTTTGATATTGTAGTCAAAGAGTTTGACTTCATCAAAAATGTAGATGAACCTTGTATATATAAAAAGGTTACAGAGAGTAAGGTTGTATTCTTCGTATTGTACGTGGATGACATACTCTTGATAGGAAATGATGTTCCTATGCTGCATTCTGTCAAGCTCTTCTTATCACAAAGATTCTCAATGAAAGATCTAGGTGATGCCTCCTGCATACTGGGAATCAGGATCTATAGAGATAGATCTAAAAGGATACCGGGATTGTTCGAATCCAGGTACATTGATACCATACTAAAGAGGTTTAGTATGGAAGAATCCAAGCGTGGGAACCAACCCACGATCTCTGGACTCACTCTCTCCAAAGAGATGTCTCCCAATACTGATTTGGAGAGAGCTCGCATGCAAGGGATACCCTATGCTTAGGCAGTAGGCTCTATCATGTATGCGATGCTATGTACCAGACCCGATATAGTATACTCACTAAGTGTAGTGAGTCGGTATCAAGAAGATCCTGGAGAGAGTCACTGGACAGCTGTGAAGAACATTCTCAAGTACTTACGAAGGACTAAAGAGATGTTCTTGGTGTATGGTAACGGAGAACTCCAGGTGGAGTCCTTTACCGATTCAAGCTTCCAAAGTGATAAGGACGACTCTAAGTCGCACTCGAGATTTGTCTTTACCCTCAATGGAGGGGCGGTATGTTGGAAGAGTTCCAAACAGGATACCGTTGCAGACTCGATGATGGAGGCTGAATACATCGCTGCCAACAATGCTGCCAAAGAGGCTGCCTGGATAAAGAAGTTCATTAGTGAACTTGGTGTGGTTCCATCCATTGAACATCTAATACCTCTGTATTGCAATAGCAATGGAGCTGTGGCTTTGGCCAAGGAACCCAGGTCCCATCAGAAGTCCAGACATATTCTGAGGCGGTATCACCTGATCAGGGAGATAGTTGATCGCCGGGAGATCGAGGTCAGGAGAGTAGATACGAATGACAACACTGCGGATCCACTCACGAAGGTCATTCCCCAGATACAGTTTGAGAGATTATTCAGGATGCTAGGTATGAGATACTACAACAGCTGGCCTTAGTGCAAGTGGGAGATTGTTAGTTATATATATGCCCTAGAGGCTATTGTTGTACATATGATGTATATTATAATAGATGCTTGGATATATATAGAGAGGAATTTCTTGCTCGACATGATAGTATGCTATTTGGTTTTCAATTAATCTTAACACGTTGACTTATATTAGTTTACTGTATTACTCTCACATGTTGATAAAGCCTTTAGGATATGTACTCGACTACTGGGACTATGATGAGATCATACTAGTGGAGCCAGGGTAGTCGACGAGTACATCCTATAACTATTCCTAGTCGAGAGTGTATCAAGATAGGGCATCGATACACCAGAGTTGACTAGCGTATACGCATCTTGACCTATATGATGGGCGATGGATGATCCCATATCCATCGGTGTTAGACATCAAGGATGGTGTACGGGTGCTCAGTGGAGACTGGGTACACTGGACGGACTCGCCGAGAACTCCCAAATGGTATTATACCTCACGTCAGATGGCTGTTCTCCGGTGACACTGGTACAGGGTAGTCTGTAGACCCGAGATCGTCATAGAGTCTTGTGTGATTCCCACTATGCTTTGATTTCCACCTTACCACTTCCAAGAGGGCATGCAAAACGGTGGCTTTTGGGTACAGTCCCGAATCACATGGAGGCAATGAGCGATAGGAGAGGATTCGTCTCTCCCGGTATAGGGAGTTGATGTTGTGCTGTGTTCGATTGGCTATAACTGGAAGTCCTTGGCCAGGGCTGATATAGAGATTTGCTGGTAAGTGTTACCAGTAGTTTCTCGACCTGTTATGGGCCTCGCATCGACACGACTTATCGGTTACTGGGGTCTGACGTTTACCATCCCTAGACCAGCTATGAGACATATCAGACGAAGAGACCGGACTGTACGGGAGTGTTACTGATTGGATTCACAGGAGAATGTACAGGCTTGCTTGTTGATCTTCTGATCGTTTAATACCTGGGTGGCTGTTACGTTTAGCTGACCGCTTACAGCTTGTGGGTGTTTGATATGATCATCACCTGCTATTGGCGTATTGACGATTCTTTAGAGTCCTACACAGAGGTTTCTTGACTCAAGAAAAACGGAGTAGGAGCACATATGTGATATGTGCAGGACCGAGGATAATATGATATGAGATACCGTATTATATTCTTGCGATATTTTGATATTAGCCGGATCATCAGATCAAGTGTTGATTCGATGAATCGGTATATGATATATTAGTCAGTTATATTCGATATAGCCGGATTGTCGGATCAAGTGTTGATTCGATAATTTAATGTATAATAATATATATGATATTTTGCATTACATTATCTAATATTGGCTCGCTTTATTATTTCATTTTCTCACCGGATAATACATTGATATATGCGATATATGTTAATTGTATTATTTTCTTTTGTTACAAAAATATATTATATATGTGATATATAATATTGTAACATATTATAATTACTAATGCAACATGATTAGTGGAGATTAAACATCGTTAGGGTTTGATTTGGGTTAGCTCTATCATGATGCTTCTAGAAGGTTTTACTTTGTTTCTAGCAAAGATATTATGGTTGATATTTTGCTAGATATTTCGTTGACCCAAACCACACCCTTAACCCTAGTTAAGTCTCTACATTGGTTAGCCTTGTCATCTTTGACCATGGTTGCATTTTGTAATCATAATATCTTTTTCATTATTCATCACAAAAGGATTCATTCTTCTTCTTCTTCCTTGAGCTCACAAAAGCTTTCTTGGTTTTTATTTTGTGATGGATTAGTGTGAGAATTTGATATTAAAAAAGAGCATAAATCCTACTTCATCATCTTCATCTAATCTAGCTAATTAGATTAGGGTGTTCACCTCATTAGTGAGTGAGAGCTTAAGTTAAAGGAACTTCAAGGTAGATCATCTTTGAAAAGGAAGACTTCAAGCAAGCATGGATCGTTCGGGTCGTGGAGCCTCTCTTGAGTCCGGGAGATCATGGATCGCGGTGAAAGGACTTCTACTCGGAGCTTATGAAACGAAGGAGCGGACTACAAAGGTTGTAATCCCTCTTTCTTAGTTGTAAAGATATTTACTTGCATGTTTAACCCTAATAATCTAGCAAAGATCCTAGCTTTGGGTTGTTCGGCACGTCTAAATTTTAAATCGGGCATGGTTGATGCCTTATAGACCCTTGTAAGAGTGCCTAGGAACCTTACACTTTCAATAATCCAGTCAGCCGCTCGCGCACTTCCCTCAGCTCCTCTTCCTGATCAGCTGTCGCGGCCAACTCCGCTTCGACCTGGGCTCGCTGCTACAAGTAAGACGAGAGTTGTCCCTCGACGGCCTGCTGAGCTGCTTCACGATCTTGTGCATCCCGCTCGACGATGTTGAGCTTCTGCCTCAATGTTAACCCATCAGAGATACATCGCAGAAGGCCTTCGAAGATAACTTTCAACTGGGCAGCGTTCGCATCAACCTTAGCATGCAGTCGAGCAGACTCTCTTGAAGTTTCTTTACATTCCCTTTACTTTAAAACCACTTCTTGTTCAAGATGGCGGAAGTAAGAAGTGCTCTGCTCGATCCATGCAGCTCGTTGAGTGCTCATAACCAGAATCTCAGGTGCGGGACGCCTAAGCTCAAGCTCATGCAAGCAAGCCTCGATTTTCCTACCGCGATTAACCCAAGACTCAACGACGCCCTCACCATGAAAGTTCATGAGCGTCGCCAGTATAGGGTTAACATTTGCGGCAAAATCCGCAGCAGATGTGGGAGTCTCTGCGTCAAACTCCTCGATATATTCGCTCAGCATGCGTAGATTGGTCACAGCACCTTTGGATGATGGACGCCTGGTAAAAGGCCCTGCCGACATTATAATGTGAGACTCGAACGGGGCTGGAGTCGATGTGATTGCTGCAAAATAGATCATAATCAGATTTCGGCTCAGGAAATAAAGAAAATACGCAAAAAGTAGAGTCTACTATACCGACTGCAGCAGGGGGCAGAGCTGGGAGTACCGGTGGCGCAACGACGGCCTCGTCCCCCTTCAATTCGTAAGGCTACAAGCAATATGAAGAAGAGTTAGCAGTAATGCGACTGCCCGTTGAAGAAAAGGATGTCGTTTAGAGAAACTACTCACCTATACCGGCAGGTGGACTGATCTTTGACAAGAAGGAGAAGTGTGGGTGTAGCACCTGGTACATGTGGTCAAAAAGGTTTCCTGCAGAAACGCGATAACGCAACGTCAGGACATGAATTATACAGCCAAGAGATAAGACTAATGGGTCACAAATCCATACCTTCCAGCATCTGCGACGGTACGAGAGAAGGTAGAGGTGGTCACCGTCAGGGCGGTAACTGGCGGCGCTGTCTCGAGTAGCTCGACATCAGCACTAGCTGCACTTCCATTAGAGACAAGATAAACCTTGTTAGGAAATATTGTAGAATAAAAAGAAGGGCGGTAACCTAAAATCCACCTGAAGAGTCGCCAGCCGGAGCCATGATGAGGGCATCACTTGATTCAACAACAGCGTCTCCCTCCTCCATCAGGGTGGCCTCACCTCCTGTCGCCTCGTCCCCTGACTCCACGAAAGCCGTCGTCACACTTGCGACTTCTGGAGACGGCAAAGAACCGTAAGCAAGAAGAGCGACGATCGGGGCGGTGCCCGACTCTTGAGAGAGAGCGGCTACCTCGGACCCAGCAATTATTCCCGTTTCGCTCGCCACCACCTCGGGCTCAGTAATTGTAGCAGTCTCATCCATCACTGCCTTAGGCTCGGCCGTGGTAGCCGTCTCGTCAGCCACTACTTCAAGCCCGGCAATTGCGGCCACATCGCCTACCGCCACCCCGGGTTCGGGAATAGCAGCTACCTACTCCTTCGGGAAGACTCGGCTCTGCAAAGATAAGATATATGAGAACTGATAGTTTAAAACTTTGACAAGGACCTCACGGCACATTACCTAGAGTTGATTTACCATTCGCTTCCCGAGCCGCACGTGCCGCCTGTCTATATGCAGTAGACAAGACGACCGAAGACTCCTCTGAAGGAGCAGCAGCAGGGGTAGCGGCGCTCGAACCCGCACCCACAGCTAGAGCAGCACTACGCTCCCTTGCTGCGCGCCTCCAGCGCTTCCTTTCCTCCCGGGCCGTCAAAGCAGACCTTCTAGAAGCCTCCTTCAACAGAGCGTCATCATCCGCACCCAGGGTTACCTCTGAAGCCGTCAGGGCTTCCGTCATCGGTCGTTTGAGTAAGGCCTCTTTCGGTAATACCGAAGAGGCCGGGACTTCGGTGGCTGGCCCGGGAAGAGTCTCCGCATCACCTTGTGGGACCGGCATTGTGGTCCCTGCGATGAGATAAAGAAAGGGTTAGATTGCCCATAAAAAGGAGAATGAAGACTCAATGAGCCGATGTTAGTTATATGTATGCCCTAGAGGCCATTGCTATACAAAGGATGTATATTGTAGTGGATGCTGGGACATATATAGGGAGGACTTTCTTGCTCGACATGATATTATGCTATCTGGTTACCCTTTACCTTAACGTGTATACTGATTGTCTCTCTGTTACATGTTGGTAAAGCCCTTAGGATGTGTGTAGGGTGTTTTTCGTCACCCCATTGAGATGGGAATACGCGCGCGCTTGTCAGGCGTACTACAGATTCCCCCTGCCTAGGACAGGCCGGGGTTTAATAATTGTGGGGATCCGAATCTCCGGCAGCCGCGAACTAAGCTGCCGTTAATTACCCCCCGCCTTCGGGGCGAGGGAACCTCCGATTAACGGGTTAAAATGGTCATGCGAACTCAATGTGCAGTGTACGTGTATTGTGTTTTGAAAAGGGGGGTTTGGATATATCGGGAGCCACGCAGAGTTTTTACGGGGGTCCTGCTACCCGGATAGCGGGCTGGGGGTCAAGGGGGCTAGCAGCCCCCTTGCGGGGTGCGGGACAGCGCCCCGTTAGAAATTTTTTTCTAACAGGGACAGTGTCGTGGAGTATGTGTATGTGTACATTTGTATACAAATGTATATATATACATATATACATAAATAAAGGGGAAAAGGCATCCAAAGGATGCGTAGGGAAGCACCTTGGGCGCTGTGCGCTCAGGCGCAAGCGCGCCACGTGTCGGTACGTGGGCGCTTTGCGCATGAGCGCTGCACGCAGGAGCGCAAGCGTGCGCGCCACGTGTCGGCACGTGGGCGCTTTGCGCATGAGCGCTGCGCGCAAGCACGCACGCCACGTGTCGGCACGTGGGCGCTTTGCGCATGAGCGCTGCGCGCAAGCGCGCGCGCCACGTGTCGGCACGTGGGCGCTTTGCGCAAGAGCGCTGCGCGCTGGTGCGCAAGCGCGCGCGCCACGTGTCAGCACGTGGTCGCTTTGCGCATGAACGCTGCGCGCTGGAGCGCAAGCGCACTGGAGCGCAAGCGCGCGCGCCACGTGTCGGCACGTGGGCGCTTTGCGCACGAGTGCTGCGCGCTGAAGCGCAAGCGCGCGCGCCACGTGTCGGCATGTGGGCGCTTTGCGCTCGGGCGCAGTGCGCTGGAGAGGAAAAGAGGGCATTTAGCCCCAAAAACTCTCGAAAGAGAAATTAGTGGAGTTAAACTCCTAAAAAAAAGAATGTTTTGGTTGGGGAAATGGGTTCTTCTTCCTCCTCCTCTGTTGGCTGGCTCAAGAGATGTGAGATCTAAAAATCTCTTCTTTTGGAGATCTAATGATAGATCCAAGTTCCCCTTTGTGGGTTTTGTGGTGAAAAACTAATTTGTTTTATATAAAGAAGAGTAAAACTCTTGATTTAATTCAAGAGAAAGAAGAAGGTTTTGGAACCTTGAAGAAGGAAGAAAGATCTCAGATCTGAAACTTTTTTTGGAGAGAGAAAAAGTTGTTGAGATATTTCATTATCTTTGCCTTTATAGGCCATACATTTTATACATAGCCCCTTGGGCTTCACAAAATGGCATTTTGCCTATCCCATGGCTCATGTGCCATTTCTTTTTGCACATAAGCCATGGGCTTTACAAAAATTTGGCTTTATGCCTATTTTTCTTACATTTATCCGAAAATAAAATAAAAGAAATACAACAAAAATATTTATTACAAAATTTTTATCTTGGCATGGGGGGAGGCCGGCCGCTTCATGTTCGGGCTCGACCCGGGCATGGGCCCACTAGATCTGGGCTTGGGCTCACTTGGCTTGGGGTTGACTTTGATTTTGACTTAGTCAACCGGGGTGTAAATTTTTACCCTAACAAATTGCCCCCCATCAATAAATGCACACCACATATGTGGGTCGTGTGCATGAAATTGATGGATCTTCTTTCACGTGGAGGCGACTTGATTTGGTTCCCGCTTTTTGGGAAGCTGGCACTGCCCTTTTTACGACATGGACGGTCGTTGCTTGACATGTTTCCGAGACGGAGTGTCCGTGATAGACGTTTTCCCTGGCCCGGAGTTACCTGGTTCCCGCTTTGTAGGAATCCTGCGCTGCCCTTTTTGCGACTTGGACGGTCGGTGCTGCCCTTTTAGCGGCGTGGACGGTCGATTCTGCCCTTTTAGCGACTTGGACGGTCGATGCTGCCCTTTTAGCGACGTGGACGGTCGGTGCTGCCCTTTTAGCGACGTGGACGGTCGGTTCTGCCCTTTTTGCGACTTGGACGGTCGGTGCTGCCATTTTAGCGACGTGGACGGTCGATGCTGCCCTTTTAGCGACGTGGACGGTCGATGCTGCCCTTTTAGCGATGCTGCCCTTTTAGCGACGTGGACGGTCGGTGCTGCCATTTTAGCGACGTGGACGGTCGGTTCTGCCCTTTTTGCGACTTGGACGGTCGGTGCTGCCATTTTAGCGACGTGGACGGTCGATGCTGCCCTTTTAGCGACGTGGACGGTCGGTGCTGCCCTTTTAGCGACGTGGACGGTCGGTTCTGCCCTTTTTGCGACTTGGACGGTCGGTGCTGCCATTTTAGCGATGTGGACGGTCGTTGCTGCCATTTTAGCTACTTGGACGGTCGGTGCTTGATTTGACTTGCTCTGCTTCTTGCAATGTCAGGGGTAGACTTGACTTGCTCCGCTTCTTGCGGTGTCGGAGTGGAAGTTGACTTGTTGATTTTGATTTGGGTTGACATCAGCATCGCTATACTGGAATATGGTACCAGGAGCGAATCATCATCTGTCATGGAGAGGATTTTGGGATTTTGGTTTTTGTTTGGCATCTGCATTGCTGCACTGGAATAATGCCAGGAGCGACTCATCATTTGCCCTGAGAGGATTTGGGAGAAATTGGGATTGTTTTACGCCCGTGGATTGTATACGGTTTTGCAGGATGTATGATCCAGACCGTAGGGCCGGAAAAATTTCGGGACTTTGTCGGCGTCTGCATCGCTGCACTGGAATATAGTACCAGGAGCGACTCATCATTCGCCGTTGGGGTATGGGATTTGGAATTTGGTTGGCGTCTGCATCGCTGCACTGGAATATGGTACCAGGAGCGACTCATCATTCACCATTTGGGGATTGGGGAGTGATGGCTTAGGAGACAGGTTTAGATCCCTATCGCCTAAGGCTTTTCAATTTTATGGGCCGTGAGGATCCCATAAAAGCATTTCCTCCCTACGAGTCGTAAGGATCCCGCAGGTGTATTTTCTCCTTAGGAGTCGTGAGGACTCCTAAGTGTGTTTTTCCTTTATGAGTCGTAAGGATCCCACAAAGGTTTGTTCTCCTCATGTATCGTGAGGACACATGAGTGGGTCTTCTCAATGGAGCATAATTCCAAAGGCGGAGACCAGCCACGTAACTGGTAATTGTGGTGGGGCATGGGTATGACGAGGATTATTTGAGCCCGTGGATTGTATACGATGGTCAATTTGGGGACCCACCGTAGGGCCGGGAGAATTTTGAGAAATTGGATTTTGGTTGGCGTCTGCATCGCTGCACTGGAATATGGTACCATGAGCGACTCATCATTCGCCGTTTGGGGACTTGGAATTTGGATCTTGTTTGGCATCAGCATTGCTACACTGGAATAATGCCAGGAGCAACTCATCATTTGCCTTGGGAGGACTTAGGGTTTGGGTTTTTGGTCGGCATCAGCACCGCTAACACTGAAGCGAAATGCCAGGAGCGACTCATCATTTGCCGTTGCCTGTTGGGGAACGATGGCTTAGGAGATAGGTTTGGGTCCCTACCACCTAAGGCTTTTCAATTTTATGGGCCGTGAGGGTCCCATAAAAGCATTTTCTCCCTACGAGTCGTAAGGATCCCGCAGGTGTATTTTCTCCTTAGGAATCGTGAGGATTCCTAAGTGTGTTGCTCCTTTGTGAGTCGTAAGGATCTCACGCATGGGTTTTCTCCTCACAAGGTCGAGAGGACTTTGCGAGTGTATTTCATCTCCTTTCACGAGTTTGCGCCCTTTCGGGTTTTCACAGACTCACCGGTAGTCCTGCTGTTTTTACTCACGGACCCTTTCGGGTTTTCGTCCGTGCCCGTTTTGCTTGAGGACATACCGTTTATTTCTTCTTCTTCTTCTTCTTTTTCTTTTCTCTTTTTTTTGCCGCTGGTGGGACTTTTAAAAGTAGTCTCACTGGCAAGATTCGGGAGAAATAGGGGTCATTTACGCCCGTGGATTGTATACGGTTTTGCAGGATGTCTGATCCAGACCGTAGGGCTGATGTGCTCAATTCGCCTGCGACTTGGAGCATTCATGTGTAGTATTTCTTGAGATATCGGCCATTGATGGGTGGCATGGGCCTTTCTCCCTCGGCACTTATTAGCTGGTAGGATCCTCCGTCGAACACTTTCTCGATGACGTATGGTCCTTCCCAGTTCGGCTCGAATTTTCCCTTGGCATGTCGATTGGGGATAATCGGTCTTTTGAGGACCAACACCAATTCACCTTTCTTGAAAGCGCGGAGACGGGTTATCTTATCATAGGCCCGTGACATTTGGGCTCGGTATAGCTCCAGACTTTGCTGCACCGCGAGCCTCTTTTCTTCGAGGGCATCGAGTTCTTCCAGTCGAAAGAGCACGTTTTCCTCCTCCGTCAACTCGTGCTGAACGGCCATTCTTAAGCTTGGAACTTCGACTTCGAGGGGGAGGACCGCCTCCACTTCGAAGAGCAATGAGTATGGAGTGGATTGAGTTGGAGTACGGTGCGTGGTACGATACGCCCACAATGCCTCGTGAAGTTTGAGATTCCTGTCTCTCTTGTTGGCTGAAGCATTTTTCCTCAGGAGCTTGCATAGAGTCTTATTGAAGGCTTCGGCTAGCCCGTTGGCTCTTGGATTATAGATGGAGGAATATCTCCAGTCTATCTTGTGCTGAGTAGCGAACCTTGAGACATTGAAGCTCTTGAAAGAAGGCCCGTTGTCAGAAATGATTCTTCTTGGTGTACCGAAGCGGTATAGAATATTATGCTGGAAGAATGTCAGAATATCTTTTGTCTTGACTTCTTTTAGCGGGACAGCTTCAGCCCATCTGGAGAAGTAGTCTGTGGTGGCCAGTATAAACCGATGGCCTTTGGATGACGGAGGATCAATTGGGCCAACAATGTCGGTGCCCCAGACTTCGAAGGGCCACGACGCTACCGTAGGATGCAATGGATTGGGATGCTTGTGAATAAAATCACCGTGAATTTGGCAGATATAACATTTCTTTGCATGCTCTCCGCAATCCCGTATCATGGTGGGCCAGTAATACCCAAGCCGTTTGATTTGAAGTCGCATCTTGGGGCCAGATTGGTGAGCACCGCAAACGCCCGAGTGAACATCTTTCATGACCTTTTGGGCTTCGGCCAATGACAGACACCTGAGCCAGAGTTGGTCATATGACCTGCGGTATAACATGTCATTTACAAACACGTATCGGAGAGCTCTTTTCTTCAGCTGAATCCTCGCAGACTTTTCTTCGGGCAGCTTGTCGTATCGGAGGTACTCTATGAAGGGTTCTCTCCAATCGGGCTCGTCTTGGATGACCGAAGCTTCTTCCGCAGGACTGCTCTTCTGTTCCGCGCTTTCCTCTTCTCGTAGAGAGACTGGGGGTAGAATTTGCCGGCTCCTGACTGTGATCAGAATTTCGTCCATGTCAGGATCAGCCAGCTCCTTGGCCAAGCGAGCGAGTACATCAGCCTTTTCGTTCAACGCTCTAGGGACTCTCGTTAGTTCAATATGAGTGAACCGTTTCATGAGTTCCACCACTCGACCTCTGTACCGAGCTAACTCGGGTTTGTATATCTTATAGTCGCCGCTTACTTGGTTGACGATAAGCTGGGAGTCACCGTAAACCCGCAGCCGAAGGATTTCCATTTCTATGGCGAGTTCCAAACCAGCTATCAGAGCTTCATACTCAGCTTCATTGTTTGTCCGAGGTTCGGTGAGAGCAAAAGAACACCGTAGGGTTCCCATTGATGGCGTGATGAACACCAATCCTATCCCCGCTTTTACCTCCGGGACGCTTGATCTGCCGGAGCTCCTTATTGATGAGGCCCTATCGAAGTAGAGCTCCCAACATGGCTCATCTTCCTCGAGGTGCAGCACTTGTTCGTCGGGTAACTCACAATTTAGCGGCGACCCTTCTGGTATGGGATGAGCAGCGAGAAAGTCTGCAAGAGCTTGCCCTTTTACTGCTTTCTGAGGAGTGTAAACTATGTCAAACTCAAGTAGCATAACAGCCCATCTTGCCATTCTGCCGGCTAGGCTCGCTCTGGTCATCAAGTGTTTGAGCGGGTCGACCTTGGAGATCAGCATAACCCGATGAGCGAGTAGATAGTGCCTCAGCTTCTTCACAGCAAATATCAGAGCCAGGCATTGCTTTTCGATTGGGGAGTAGTTGTGTTCCGCCCCGACTAGAGTTCGACTGAGGTAGTAGAGGGCATTTTCTTTTCCCTCCTCGTTATTCTGGGCAAGGAGCGCACCGAGTGACTCGTCCAGCGCGGCAGTGTAGAGAATCAGCGGTTTATTTGGAATGGGAGCGGCCAGCACTGGAGAGTGCAACAAGTATTGTTTGATGCTTTCGAACGCTGTTTGACATTCGGCATCCCAAATAAAAGGAGCTCCTTTCTTCATGAGCTTTGAAAAGGGCCTACATCTCCCCGATAAATTTGAGATAAACCTCCGTATGTAAGCAAGCTTGTCTTGAAAAGATCTTAGCTGCGTCAGACTCTTCGGAGGGGGCATCTCCATGATGGCCTTTATCTTTGATGGGTCAACTTCGATCCCTCGATGTCGGACTATGAAGCCCAGGAATCTTCCCGATAACACGCCAAAAGCGCACTTCAGAGGATTCATCTTCAGATCGTATTCCCTTAGTCTGGTGAGGACGGTCCTGAGATCTTGGACATGATCGGCCTTGGCTTTAGTCTTGACGACCAGATCATCAACATAACATTTGACGACTTTATGGATCAGGTCATCAAAGATATTAGTCATCCCCCTTTGATATGTAGCACCTGCGTTCTTCAGTCCGAATGGCATTACCTTGTAGCAATATATTCCGATCGGGGTTCGAAATGCTTTATGCTTCTCATCCTCAGGCGACATCTTGATCTGATTATATCCAGACGAGCCATCCATAAAGGTGAACAGTTCATAATTTGAGGTGTCATTGACCATCATTTCCATGACCGGTAGCGGGAAGTCGTCTTTAGGACATGCCTTATTGAGGTCCCTGAAATCGACACAAACTCGGATCTGTCCATTTTTCTTCTTCACTGGGACTATGCATGCGATCCAGTCTGCATATTTCTCTTCCCTGATGAAGCCGGCATCGATGAGCTTCTTGGTTTCCTCGATGACCTTTTCTTCCAACTCCCTTCTCATTCTTCGAGGGGCTTGTTTGACTGGCTTAGCATCAGGAGATATAGCCAGCTTATGCACGGCTACCTCAGGGGAAAGGCCAGGCATTTCTTTGTATGTCCACGCGAAGCAGTCGACGAACTCACGCAGCAGGGCAATTATCTGCTCTTTCATTTCCTCCGACAAGAGTGAGCTGATGTAGGCCGGCCTTGGATTATCGGGCGTTCCTAAGTCAATCTCGGCTAGCTCATCAAAGGTTGCTTGTCCGCCATCTTCGAGCTCTTGAGGATCTTCTTCTGGCTCGGCTATCTCGTCATCATCATTTGATCTTTCGCTGGCCTCACCAACATGGATCATGTAGCACGCTTTGGAATCAGGTTGAATGTAGCCTATGCCCCGTCTATCTGGAATTCGTCCATCGATGAGTTCTCGGACCTGGGGCGGATACCATAGCCTTTCGTAAAACTTTGCTTCGGACTCTGTTTGATATAACCGGCATCCGCACTTCTTAAAGTATTCCCGCATCTCGGGCGCATAGTATCTGGGATTGAGAACGGCTCTTATGCCTCTCTCATAGGGAAGGCACACGACAGAAAGGTCGTCCGGGTGCACAACGGGGTTTGACCTGTAAAACAGGATGCCCTTTTGTCCATTTTTCCTCCCGGGCACGTAGAAAGTTTTCAGCTGGTCCACGCTAGAGACTGACAATGCATCAAGCTCTTTGCACATCCGCTCCGGCACCCTTGTGATGGCCAGGGACCCTTCTGCGACTTCGAAGGTCGCTCGTAGTTTCGCTTGCTGCATGGGGGGCCGATCTGCACAGCTGTTGCACGGCAGGTCCTCTTCTTCTGACTCTTCAGTGTCACTGCCAAGATGAGGGCGGACTTTGCTGCTAGATGGGCCTTCAGTAACAGATTTGTCCGTATCGCTGCCGAAATGAGGGCGAGTTTTGCGGAAGGACGGGCTTCCAGCGTCGGACTCATCAGTGTCGCTGCCGAAATGCGGGCGCACTTGGGTATTTTTGCTTTTGAAAGTGATAGCCGGTGCAGATTTGCTTTTGAGTCTTGGGGCCGTTCTATCCTCAGTCAGTTGTGGCTTAGCATTTTGGTAGTTCATAAAGTACCGAGAATCTTCATATCGGACTTCATGCACACCGAACGGCTGGATGTCTCCGTCAATGCGTCTTTCTTTGCCATTTTTAGTATACTTCATGCATTGATGGAGAGTTGACGGAATGATGCCGTAATCGTGGAGCCACGGCCGCCCTAAGAGAATCTTATAAGACGTGTTGGCGTCGATCACGTATATCTTAGCTTCAGTTTGCAGATCCCCGAATTTGATTGGCAGAGCTATGGACCCCAGAACTTGCTGACAATTTTGGTTGAAGCCTTGAATGACAATCCTTTCCCTTGACAGGTGTCGGACGTCCATTGACAAACTCTTCAGAGTTCGCAAGTTCATGATGTTCACTGAGGACCCCGGATCAATCAATATGCGATTAATTCTATCTCCGTCGCTGTACCCGGTCACGTAAAGCGGCCGATTATGCTCAGCCGTTCCCAGTAGCAAGTCTTCATCCTTAAATGTGACTGCGGCGGCATACAAAGCGTGCTGGGCTTCTTTCATATTAATTTCCGCAAAGTGAGCCTGGTACCGCTCGGGGTTTTGTAGAGCATGGATGAGAACATCTCTAAGCTCTTTAGATAGGACCAAGGCGTCGTAGATGCTCAGGAGAGACGGAAGCTTCCGGAGATGTGCCAAGACATTATAGTCCACCGAGGAAGGACTTATGTTTTCATCAGCCGGTTCTCTGCCCTCTTCTTCATTAGCGACTTGTTTTTCCTTCCCTTTTGGGGCGTTGCCCTGATTTGGCGGTAGAGCCCTGCCGCTTCTGAGCTGGATTTGATTGGTCATTGTGGCGAGCTCCTCATCCTCTTCGGGAAAACAAAGCTCCTCTTCCGAGTCACTTCCAAGATGGATGGCGTAGCAGGTCACTACTGGGATCTCTTCATTGGAGTCTTCTTCTAACTCCTCCAGAATTTCAGCCGCTTGTACAGGGAAGAACTCATTCAATTGAATCAATGTTCTTTCCTTTTGTTCATATTCTTCAAGGGAATCGATATATTTTTGAATGGTCGATCTCCCTGCAGACTCTTTTTCGCGCCGAGCTGCACTTTTCTTCTTCTTGAGCTTCTTGGATTTTGAGCCTGATGGAGCCGCATTGGCAGCTGGACTGGTAGGCTTCTTTTGTTCTTCCCATTCCATCCTGGGTTCTTTCCGAAGTAGCTTTATCATCTTCTTCGTCTTATTAGATATGTGCGTACTCCATGGAGGCTGCGGCGAGTCGGCCTCATTTCTCAGGGTAGCGGGTTCGGCTGTTTGCTCCCAGAAGGCTTCAATTTTTGTCTGTATAAAGTTGGCGGTTGCAACTTGATTGTTCACCAACACGCGTTTGGACAGCTCGATCTCTCCAGCCCTGTACTGCTTCTCGACCCAGTCTTTGAAGATATAGCAATCCTCGATCGCATGGCTCACTACTCGGTGGTACGGGCAATACAGAGGATTGTCGGTCATTTTTGCTTCTTGGGGTCTTTTCGACTCCGGCAATTGTAGGCCGTTGTTCAAGGCATCTTTAAATATCATACGGACCTTGTCCCTTCTGAAAGAGTAAACCTTGTTCTTCTTCTCCTCTAGGGAAGGCCCATCTCCTCCCAGCAATGGCTTTCGAGACCGGTTGGTTTTGGATTCGCCCGCCCTTCTCTTTTTTTCATTTTCGGACGCATTGAAGACATTGGTACTGCTGGAACTCCCACTTCTATGGTTGTCGTCCCGCTTGCTTTTCCAGGTTTTGTCTCTCTGAGAGTCTGGCGGGGACTCTTGCTTCGAGCGTTCCAGCATTTGGACTTTCTTGGTTAGCTCCTGAAATGTCTTGAGGCCCGCTGTACACAAGAATGGGACCATCCAATTGCTGAGGTTCCCAATAAGAAGGCTGACGGACTGGTCCTGCTCCAGCGGCGGTTCGCACTTGACCGTGAGATTACGCCATTGGACGATAAAGTCAGTGTTGCTTTCATTCTTCCCCGGCTTGGTCCTCACAAGGTCGGCAATGGAGATTTTATCACCAACGCTCATGAATCTTTGCCGGAACAGAGACTCCATTTGGGCAAAGGTAATGACGGACCCGTCTGGTATGCTCGCGTACCAGTCGAAAGCGACACCGGTCAGGCTGTTGACAAATTGACGAAGAAGGAGCGCGTCATTGCCCCCTGTATTTCCGCACGATGCTTTGAAGTGGGCAACGTGCTGATTTGCATTCCCCGTTCCATCAAATCTTCCGAACTTAGGAATGATGTAGCCGCTCGGGAACTCAATCAGATCGTACTGCGCGGGATATGGCCGCCCACTACTGCCGATTTCTTTCTGAGCTTCAGCTTCGGCCACTAATGTTTTAACCTTGCTGGTGACCAAATCCATTATCCGGTCCTGTGTTAGCGGGATAGTGCTATCTGGGGCCAAGGCATCCCCAGAAGCGGAGTGTGGCCGGCTTTCATGTGGCTCGACCAGTCTCGGTCCCAAAGGAACCGGCATTGGCTGCCCCGGATTGTCATCACCCGGCTGATTAGCAGCGGTTTGTGCCTGATTGGGAGGCGCTCGAGCAACTTGAGCAGTAAGCTGCATCACCACGTTCGTTAAGTCATCAATCTTCGAATAGAGCTTGGCTATCTCTTTATCTTTGCTCCTGAGCTGTTTTCGAAGCTCTTGAAGCAGCTCTTGCTCCGCAGTCCTGGGGCGGAAAGTCGGCTCTTCCTCGCTGTCCGAGCTTGACTCTGTATGGACCGAGGGGTCTTTCTGCCTATCATCCTCATCGAGGGGGTTTTCTTCATCTAGCGGGGGCGGCTGTTCTTGGGCGGCGGCAACCACATTCAGGCTAGATTGGGCTTGGGATGTGGTGGCCCCGTCCTTGCTTTTGCTGCGAAGGTTTTCGCTAGGGCGCCCGCCCGCCATATAGACCGTATGGATGGTATATCCGGACGACTTTCTATCATTGGCAGCTGATTTCATGGATCGCTGTCTTAACCCCCTTGTTTCGGTAGCTGGTAGTCGATTGAAGGCGGCTGGCCTAACCAGGTTCTTAAATGGTGCTGGCGCATCTTTTCTGGGTTTTCCCCGCTGCTTTCGTGCGGCACAGAGTGCTTGATAGACTCTTGATGAGACAGTGTCATACTTTTTCCGTTGGGGCCGGGACACGTCTCTTTGTGGCACTGTTCGGACCGCTGTCTTCTTGATTCTGGCGGTCATGGCGTTTTTCTGAACCCACTTCAGAGGCTCAAAGGAATTACTGATTCTTACGTCCGACTCAGTCGTCGTCGCGGGGAAACCTGCACTTGGAACTTCACATGATTCCATTTGGCCGAAGCCTTGGCCCTCTTGTTGGCTCGATACCTGAGCCGCTTCTGCCTTAACTTTTCTGTTCTAAGCACTTGGCAGACTTCAGCTCTTTGGGAAGACGCCGCAGACCGGGCGATGGAGGGCCTTGGAGATACGCTCGATTGTGCATATGTTGGAGTCATCGCCTGAGCTCGTCCGCAACATTTGATTTTGCCCTTTGTACCGAAGTTCTTGCACCCCGCTGGAGCACCAGAGAATCGTTCAGATACAGTCTTAAGTTTCGGTTGTGGTGCCTTGGCGATCACGACATTCGGCCTCTTACCCCTTGAGACCAGCTTGGCCACCTGTTCCGCCGGGATCTCTGCCAGATGAGCGCTTCCGGCAGGGTAGATGATGACAGAGCCAAACTGGCGGGGCGGTTCCTCCCATTGTCGACTGAGGCTTGCGGGGAGAACCACCCGAGCATTGATCTTGACCACGTACGAAATCGGGGTCACGTTGGAAGCTGAATTCGTCTGGGGAGACATTGTCGTCGAGGGTTGATTGCTGCACAGAAAAAAAACATCATTTCAGTATAGACAATCGATATGTATATTGATTAAGTTCGCATGAGCGCTTAACCCGAAATATGGGAGGAGAGATGGGTCCCACCGGGCGTTCCAGAATCTGTAGGGTGTTTTTCATCACCCCATTGAGATGGGAATACGCGCGCGCTTGTCAGGCGTACTACAGATTCCCCCTGCCTAGGGCAGGCCGGGGTTTAATGATTGTGGGGATCCGAATCTCCGGCAGCCGCGAACTAAGCTGCCGTTAATTACCCCCCGCCTTCGGGGCGAGGGAACCTCCGATTAACGGGTTAAAATGGTCATGCGAACTCAATGTGCAGTGTACGTGTATTGTGTTTTGAAAAGGTAGGGTTTGGATATATCGGGAGCCACGCAGAGTTTTTACGGGGGTCCCGCTACCCGGATAGCGGGCTGGGGGTCAAGGGGGCTAGCAGCCCCCTTGCGGGGTGCGGGGCAGCGCCCCGTTAGAAATTTTTTTCTAACAGGGACAGTGTCGCGGAGTATGTGTATGTGTACATTTGTATACAAATGTATATATATACATATATACATAAATAAAAGGGAAAAGGCATCCAAAGGATGCGTGGGGCAGCACCTTGGGCGCTGTGCGCTCAGGCGCAAGCGCGCCACGTGTCGGCACGTGGGCGCTTTGTGCATGAGCGCTGTGCGCAGGAGCGCTGGCGCGCGTGCCACGTGTCGGCACGTGGGCGCTTTGAGCATGAGCGCTGCGCGCTGGCGCGCGCGCCACGTGTCGGCACTTGGGCGCTTTGCGCATGAGCGCTGCGCGTTGGCGCGCACGCCACGTGTCGGCACGTGGGCGCTTTGCGCATGAGCGCTGCACGCTGGAGCGTAAGCGCGCGCGCCACGTGTCGGCACGTGGTCGCTTTGCGCAGAACGCTGCGCGCTGGAGCGCAAGCGCACTGGAGCGCAAGCGCGCGCGCCACGTGTCGGCACGTGGGCGCTTTGCACATGAGTGCTGCGCGCTGGAGCGCAAGCGCGCGCGCCACGTGTCGGCACGTGGGCGCTTTGCGCTCGGACGCAGTGCGCTGGAGAGGAATAGAGGGCTTTTAGCCCCAAAAACTCTCGAAAGAGAAATTAGTGGAGTTAAACTCCTAAAAAAAAGAATGTTTTGGTTGGGGAAATGGGTTCTTCTTCCTCCTCCTCTGTTGGCTGGCTCAAGAGATGTGAGATCTAAAAATCTCTTCTTTTGGAGATCTAATGATAGATCCAAGTTCCCCTTTATGGGTTTTATGGTGAAAAACTAATTTGTTTTATATAAAGAAGAGTAAAACTCTTGATTTAATTCAAGAGAAAGAAGAAGGTTTTGGAACCTTGAAGAAGGAAGAAAGATCTCAGATCTGAAACTTTTTTTGGAGAGAGAAAAAGTTGTTGAGATATTTCATTATCTTTGCCTTTATAGGCCATACATTTTACACATAGCCCCTTGGGCTTCACAAAATGGCATTTTGCCTATCCCATGGCTCATGTGCCATTTCTTTTTGCACATAAGCCATGGGCTTTACAAAAAATTGGCTTTATGCCTATTTTTCTTACATTTATCCGAAAAAAAAATAAAAGAAATACAACAAAAATATTTATTACAAAATTTTTATCTTGGCATGGGGGGAGGCCGGCCGCTTCATGTTCGGGCTCGACCCGGGCATGGGCCCACTAGATCTGGGCTTGGGCTCACTTGGCTTGGGGTTAACTTTGATTTTGACTTAGTCAACCGGGGTGTAAATTTTTACCCCAACAATGTGTACTTGACTACCTGGACTATGATGCGGATCATACTAGTGGGGACATGGTAGTCCATAAGTACATCCTTCAAGGTCCCTAGTCGTGGGTGTGTCGAGACGGGGCATCGATATACCAGAGTAGACTAGCGTATACCTTCTCGACCCATACAGATGGGCGATGGATGATCCCATATCAATTGGTGTTTGACATCAGAGATGATATACGGGTGCTCAGTAAAGACTGGGTACACTGGACGGACTCGCCGAGAACTCCCAGATGTATTATACCTTACGTCAGATGGCAGTTCTCTGGTGACATTGGTACAGAGTAGTCTGTTGACCCGAGATCGTCATAGAGACTTGTGTGGTTCCCACTGTGCTTTGATTTCCATCTTACCACGTCCAAGAGGGCGTGCAAAACGGTGGTTTTTGGGTACAGTCCCGAATCGCATGGAGGCAATGAGCGATAGGAGGGGATTCGTCTCTCCCGGTATAGGGGGTTGATGTTGCGCTGTGTTCGATTGGCTATAACCGGAAATCCCTGGCCAGGGTTGCTGAGATTTACTGGTAAGTGTTACCAGTAGTTTCTCGAATGTTATAGACCTCATATCGACACGACTTATCGAGCTATTGGGGTCTGACGTTTACCACCCCTAGGCGAGATATGCGACATATCAGACGACGAGACCGGACTGTACGGTAAGTGTTACTGGTCGGATTCACAGGAGTATGAGCGGGCTTGCTCGTCGATCTTCTGATCGCTCAATACCCGGGTGGCCGTTACGTTTAGCAGACCGCTTGCGGCTTGTGGGTGTTTGATATGATCATCACCTGCTGCCGGCGTATTGACGAGTCTTTAGAGTCCTACACAGAGGTTTCCTGGCTCAAGCGAAACGAAATAGGAGCGCATATGAGATATGTGCGGGACCGAGAATAATGCGTGTATGTGATACCGTATTTCATTCTCGCGATGTATGTATCGATTGGTTGTATGCGATATAACCTAGTTATCGAATCAAGGGTTGATTCGATAAGCCGATACATAGGATACTAGTCGGTTATATGAGATATGACCGGATCGTTAAATCAAGTGTTGATTTAATGATTTAATGTATAATTATATATTTGATATATTACTTTGCATTAACTAGTATTGGTTCACTTTAAATGGATTTTCTCACTTGGATTGTGCACATTGTATATGTGATATACTTTTGTACATTAGTATGTATCATGTTTGATGATACATGCTAACTTGAGCATGTGTAAAGATTAAACCATGGTTGTGTAATGGTTAGGGTTTTCCTTTCATTTTCTTATTCATTTATTTATATATTTATTCTTTATGGAAAATGAAAAGCATAAAGAGAAAAATGGTTGCTAACTTTGTTTGTATTATGAAGCTTCATGAAGCTTTGACTTAGTGACCATTTTGTCTCATGCTTAACCCTAACCATTCCACTTAACCCTAGTCTATTCTCTACACTTGACCATGGTTACATTATGATAAGTATTCTTTTCATTTCCTTTTTGAAAAATACTCATCATAATATTCATTATCTTCTTCATCTTCATCTTCATGAAGAAGAAGCTTGCTACCAACAATGGTGTCTTGATAAAAAGAGTGAGAAATCCAATTCTAAAGTGAACCCACTTCCTATTTCTTCATCCTCTACCTCTTGCCAAGTAGTATAGGGTGTTTCCTTCACAAGTTTTCTTGACTTGGTGAAGTTGGAGCTTGATCTAGCGATGCCTCGACGTAGATCATCTTCGGCATCGTCGTCGATGACCTAGCCCGCTTTTTCTCCGATGAAGCCGACGCTAGAGCCCAAGATCCGATTTGTACAGCGAGGAGACTTCATCGCGGAGCCATGGAGGTGGAGAACCGGATCTATAAAGGTTGTATTTCCGTTTACCATTTAGTTAAGTTGTTAACTAGTTTCTTTTTCGCCTAAATTTCTAGCCAACGATCTAGTCTAGGGTTTCTCAGCACCGTAAAATTTGAAATTGGCATGGTTGATGCCTTGTGAGACCTCATTGGCGTGCCTAGGAACCCTACAGTGGTATCCGAGCCTAGCTAGAGCCTTAGGCGATGCGTAGACGAAATTTGAAACCCGATCGACCCGAAACCCTAACCCGATAATGCTCTCTGGACTTTTTCTAAAAACTGGGATTTTTCCACATTAAAAATATGCGGAAAATTCAGCAGACCTTTCTAAGAATTACTGTGAAACACGATCACCCAATTCGTCCAAACGGCGGCGGAACCGCGACAGAAGCCTGCCTTCTGCGGCGGTTCCGCGGCCGTATGATGACGTCACCCACTATTTTTTACACAGTAACTCTTACATTTTGATGCTGAGTTTTCTGGGAATTTTTAATTTGACTCAAGAGTTGAGTATTCTGGGGTTGCTTTAGGAATCGAAGATTCGATCGGATTATCAGATTTTGTCTATGTGTTTTCCGGATAATTTTAGAATATGTTAAAAAGTTCGACCGGATATAAATACCCACTTTTTCCCCTACCGGGAAATTTCCAAGTGTTGGATCTTTCCGTGGTTTAACGACGTTCTAAGCAGTGCAAGTAACTCGATGGACCCTCTAGAAGACAACAAACCTTAACTCGATTATGTGACCGTCTTGAACTGCCCTTTGAACCTTCGGGTTTGGGGCAGTACGGCGTGACACATGTGAGGCGTTGGCTTGACCCTTCTACGGCTGGACCGTTGGTACTGAGGCACGAACTGAATGTTTTTAGACTTGTTTCATGTGTTGATCTGTATCGGGAAAACTTGGGTGTTTGACTGTTCGATCGAAAAGTTTAACATTTTCTATTTTATCTGGAATGTGATACAATAATTGGAATTCACAAGTAGTTATGAGATAACTGAATGAATGTTATAAACACAGCACTTTAGTCTCACTTGATCGGTTGCCACGGAATTTTGATGTGATCAAAACTCCGTCGCAATCACGTAGCGTACGCGGATACTCGCCGGGTAAACTTAATAGACAGCCTCACTCCATAGCCCCGACCAAGTGACTGTAGGAGAACCCCGTCGCCGAGAGCATCCGTTAGGGTGCACCCGGTAGCGGTGTTCCGCCTTGGTGCACTTCGTCGACGGTATCGGGGGTGCGACCGTCTACTAAAGTTTGCGACGAGCATTCGATCATTATGTCGGGAATCTTGTTGAATTGCCCGACTTGGTATTGAAAAGTGTTTTCGATTTTGAGACTGAAATGCGGGGTTTATAATTGTTAGGCATGCGATGTCTAAGGAATTCATTCGATTAGGCATGCGATGTCTAAAGAGGTTGCGGATTCCAACTGTTGTAGTTTTACATTTTCTTTTCTGTGACCGTAAGTGTAATATGTGATATCGCCGGTTTCGTTGCTATATGTCAACGACAATTGGGATATGCATGTTTACTTACGTTGATGACATGTGATGTTATGTGTTGCTGGATATGTTATATTGGATCGTCGTGTTTGAATAGCCGGGGTTTTTTTATGTGAGATGAGTGTTTTTCATTTTTATTCATGTAAAAACTTGTATGTAATATTCTTTTATTAGGGCACTTCCAGGTTGCGGAAGCAGTCACCGTTTGTATATTATTTACTTTTCCGCACTAGGATAGACCCAAGGAGGAGGGCACAAGTAACCGGGTTCTGGAGTCCAGTGGGAGACCAACTCGAGGAGTCGAGTCCGGGTCTCCTAACTCTAGAATTGGTAGGATTTCTTGCCGCTCTCGTAGGGGTCTAGGGGTGTGGGTTTGGCTATTCATCGCGACTGTGGAATCCGTGTTTTATACTTGCTCGTATTGAAAACACGGACGTCCTAGTATATCCAATATTTCATATGATTCTTCTGCTGCGATATCTGTGATGTGATCATGTGATGTTCTGTGATAGATACAGTATATAGTATATATGATATATTATATAGGCGTTACTTATGTTTTACACCCGCGCTAGCCCTGCCCCGCTCTGCCGTTAGTTACCTAACCTAAAGGTGCATGAGGGGACATCGAGGCGAATGCGGATGGCATAAGTGTACGTCGTATTTATCTGTGATGTTTAGGTACTTAAATGATGGGACTTCATTAATATGATTAATGAAATAAAAAGAAACCTAAGATGTTGTAGAATCGAATTTCAAAATAAAACAGGTAGCTACAGTTCTTGCTTTGCACAGCGGTATATATGATATATCCTGCACCTTATTCGATGAGGAAAGGACCGAGATCCCTTCACCGGGAGTGACTCCTTTAGCAATAACAGGCAGATGCTACACACTCGGTTTGTCTTTTGATTGCTTTTAAGAGTTTTTGTATTGCACAGTGATATATATGATATATCCCGCACCTCATTCGACGAGGAAAGGACCGATGATCCCTTCACCGGGAGTGACTCCTTTAGCAAAACTAGAAAAGCCTAAAAAACACTCCATTTTAAAAATCATTCGATCCTACAACGATATCAAGTTCATTACTCAATAGGTTTTCAGAAAAACCTATCGTAGCCCTCCGTCATTTCAGATAAGTCCTGTTTAGTATTCATGCTGCGTTTGTTGACCTTGTCAAGGCGCAGTGTGCGGTAGCTAACCAGTATTTATCTGCTTATGCATATGATGCAGATTGGGTTAGGGTAGTCGTGCGGCCTTGTTGACCTTGTCAAGGGTCGTGCGGGTGGGTTTGATTCAATCAAGAAATGACGGGTTGAACTTGACTTGCGGTCTATGGTTTGTTGACCTTGTCAAGGTCATAGATCGTTCGGGGCAAAATTATCGGGAATTTCAAGTGTTGAAATTTGCAATGAGATTGCATACCTTCTATGAGATAGTTGGATCCCGATACCCGCTGTGAGTAAGAGTTACTCCTGGGAGAGTTTTACACATTACAATTAGCCGATCAAGTAGGTCTCTACAAAGGTGTCAACGGGGTTACGCCTCTGGGAAAATGAGGTTTACATTAATTAGGTTCGTGCGAAAGCACGGGGGACCTCCCTCAAAGTACCGACACTGGCCTGGCTGAAAGATTGGCGAACTTGTAGCGTGTAATTAATCCCGGCTAGTCTTTCCTTTTAGGGTTTGAAGGAAGATTTGATAAAAAGCAGTGGGAGCCATCCTGATTAGATAAAATAAATAACCAATCTGATCTCGAAAGAGCGCACGCTGAGTGTTTTCTTCTCTCTCTCTCCAGGTAGCGACCATGTCACGCCTTAATCAAGATAATAATACGGATTATTGACCGAACCCACTTGTTATACTGAGCTGGGGAACGTTGGTCCGGCTCCAACTTATAATTGTTATAAGACAGAGTAGGAAATTGGGGATTACCAGAATTCCCGTGCCGCCCAAACGAAGAGAGTGCATGTTGATGCATCATCTTCGGGTGTGTTCATTACAAAAAACTGTTTCTCAGTATCCTCCGCATCCTGGGTATATGATACCGGATCAGGATCCCAGATATGTAATCTGTTACATAGGGCTACAAAAAGGTAGAAAAACTGAGAACGGGTGATAAGTTTCATGAGACAGAAAACGGGGCAAGTGTTGCATCCAAGTCTGTTGGTCACTGTCACCCTGTATTACCAATACATTGATTCTGAACGAATGTTATTAGATACCGAACCTGATATACAAAATCATATCAGTCTTTTTATTAGTAAAGAAAGGATATAATTTTGTATTGTTGGATAATGTTTTGAACATTTCCTATATCAAAAGTTGATCGGTTCAGGCACGTTATCTAAAAGCATTAATGTTCTAAATCAAACTACAGTTCTTAATATGCGGAACACACACAAGAGGAAGAGTTCAGAAATGAACGGATCTTTCTTGAGGTATTGTAGACTAGGTCATATCAATGCGACCCGACTAGCTAAGTTGCACAAAGATGCATATTTAAATTAGTTTGAATTTACATCTTGTGAAACTTGCCAGTCATGTCACAGAGATAAGATGACCATAGCTCCGTTTACTGGAAACAGAGAAAGAGTTGGTAAACTCTTGGGATGATACATTTTGATGTATGTAAGGTCCCCTGTCTGCATATACCATGACCGATTCTTTGTACTTCATTACATTCTCTGATGATCTTTCGAGTTTCAGTCCTATGTTCCTGTTGAAACACAAGTCCGAACCTTCTGAGAAATTCACAGAATATAAGCTAGAAGTAGAGAACCAAAATACGGGTATAAGTATTATGTCCTATGATGAGATAAGGGAGGAGAATACTTGTGCACGGAAATCCTGGACTATTCTAAAGGAGAATGAGATTCTCTCTCAGCATTACTCCTCCGTATACACCATAGCACGATGGTATATCGGGGCGGAGCAGATACACCCTATTTGATATGGTGTGCTCTATGATGAGTACTACTGAGTTACCTTTTTCCTATTGGGTGTTATGCACTTGAGAAGTTGCATACCTATTGAATAGGGTTCCAAATCAAATCTGTTGCCTACCATTTCATATTTGATATGGTATGGGAAGAGCCCATGTCTTAAGCTAGTTAAGATTTGGGGTTGTCCGGCCTATGTCTAAAAGCAAAATCCGGACAAGCTCGAGGCAAGGTCAGTTATGTAGAACTGGAAATGTTCCAGCTATACAAACTACAGCAGATGATTTGGTAGAACCAAAGGATTCAGTAGATTCCAACGAACCTCAGCCTCTCCGCCGATCTAGTAGGTTCCTCACCCACCTGAGAGATACTTTGGTTTCTCTATGACAGTGGGAGCCAGGATTGCATCATGAGATGATGACCCAACTAGTTTCGAGCTGGCCATCAGGAGTGAGACTCTGTAAGAATGGCTGGATGTTTATCGATCTGAGATGGAATCCTTATACACCAACAAAGTATGGACTTTGGTTGCTATATCTGAAGGGTTAAATCTCCATCAGGAGCAAGTATATCTTGAGAAGATTACTTGGTGTACTTGGAAAAGTTGAGACTTTCAAAGCTAGACTTGTTAAAGGTTTGCATCATTGACCAGGAATGGATCATGACGAAACCTTTTCTAAGGAGCTATGCTTAAGTCCATCCAGATCCTACTTGCCACGGCTACATACCATGACCACGATATCTGGCGGTTGGGTGCCATGACTCCTTTTCTAAATGATGTTTTAGAAGAGTGTGTCTATAAGTACACAGCCAGAGGGCCTCGTAGACAGTGGGAGCAGCGGAAACGTGAGCAAGATGCTTTATCTGATAAAGCAGGCATCGCGGAGTTGGAACATCTGTTTTGATGAAGTAGTCAAAGAGTTTGACATCATCAAAATGGTAGATGAACCTTGTATAAACAAAAAGGTAGTAGGGAGTATGGTGACGATCCTCGTAGAGTACGTGGATGACATACTCAAGATAGGGAAGGAGTTTCCTATGCTACGCTCGATCAATCTCCGCTTATCACTAGGATTCTCCATATAGGATCAAAGTGATACCTACTAAATCCTGGATTTTGGATCTATGAGATAGATCAAATTGGATGTTAGGATACTCACTAGTTGTAGTGAGATGGTATCAATCGATCCTGGGGAGAATCACTGGAAGTGTTCCAGGGTGATAAAGATGACTGAATGTCAGTCACAGGCATTGTCTTTACCCTTAGTAAAGGGACGGTATGTTGGAAGAGTTCCAAGCTAGATACCGTGACATACTAGACGATAAAGGCAGGATACATCGCTACTTAAGATGCTACCAAAGAGGCTGTTTGGGTGTATACAGGTTCATGAGATGAACTACGTTCCTACCATTGTGAGACAATGGAGTTGTGGCTTTGGCCCAGGAACCCCGGTCCCATCAGTGATCCAGACATATTCTAAGGCAGTATCACCTGATCATGGAGATGGTTGATCTCTAAGGGATCGAGGTTAGGAGAGTAGACTCAGAGGACAACACGGCGGATCCACTCACAAAGGCCTATTCCCAGAGAGAGACTCTTATGGGATGGTTGAGTATGAGATACTACAACCACTGCTATCAGATGGCCCTAGTGCAAGTGGGAGATTGTTAGTTATATGTATGCCCTAGAGGCCATTGCTATACATAGGATGTATATTGTAGTGGATGCTGGGACATATATAGGGAGGACTTTCTTGCTCGACATGATAGTATGCTATCTGGTTACCCTTTACCTTAACGTGTATACTGATTGTCTCTCTGTTACATGTTGGTAAAGCCCTTAGGATGTGTACTTGACTACCTGGACTATGATGCGGATCATACTAGTGGGGACATGGTAGTCCATAAGTACATCCTTCAAGGTCCCTAGTCGTGGGTGTATCGAGACGGGGCATCGATATACCAGAGTAGACTAGCGTATACCTTCTCGACCCATACAGATGGGCGATGGATGATCCCATATCCATTGGTGTTTGACATCAGAGATGATATACGGGTGCTCAGTAAAGACTGGGTACACTGGACGGACTCGCCGAGAACTCCCAGATGGTATTATACCTTACGTCAGATGACAGTTCTCTGGTGACACTGGTACAGAGTAGTCTGTTGACCCGAGATCGTCATAGAGTCTTGTGTGGTTCCCACTGTGCTTTGATTTCCATCTTACCACGTCCAAGAGGGCGTGCAAAACGGTGGTTTTTGGGTACAGTCCCGAATCGCATGGAGGCAATGAGCGATAGGAGGGGATTCGTCTCTCCCGGTATAGGGGGTTGATGTTGCGCTGTGTTCGATTGGCTATAACCGGAAATCCCTGGCCAGGGTTGCTGAGATTTACTGGTAAGTATTACCAGTAGTTTCTCGAATGTTATAGACCTCATATCGACACGACTTATCGAGCTATTGGGGTCTGACGTTTACCACCCATAGGCGAGATATGCGACATATCAGACGACGAGACCGGACTGTACGGTAAGTGTTACTGGTCGGATTCACAGGAGTATGAGCGGGCTTGCTCGTCGATCTTCTGATCGCTCAATACCCGGGTGGCCGTTACGTTTAGCAGACCGCTTGCGGCTTGTGGGTGTTTGATATGATCATCACCTGCTGCCGGCGTATTGACGAGTCTTTAGAGTCCTACACAGAGGTTTCCTGGCTCAAGCGAAACGAAATAGGAGCGCATATGAGATATGTGCGGGACCGAGAATAATGCGTGTATGTGATACCGTATTTCATTCTCGCGATGTATGTATCGATTGGTTGCATGCGATATAACCTAGTTATCGAATCAAGGGTTGATTTGATAAGCCGATACATAGGATACTAGTCGGTTATATGCGATATGACCGGATCGTTAAATCAAGTGTTGATTTAATGATTTAATGCATAATTATATATTTGATATATTACTTTGCATTAACTAGTATTGGTTCACTTTAAATGGATTTTCTCACTTGGATTGTGCACATTGTATATGTGATATACTTTTGTACATTAGTATGTATCATGTTTGATGATACATGCTAACTTGAGCATGTGTAAAGATTAAACCATGGTTGTGTAATGGTTAGGGTTTTCCTTTCATTTTCTTATTCATTTATTTATATATTTATTCTTTATGGAAAATGAAAAGCATAAAGAGAAAAATGGTTGCTAACTTTGTTTGTATTATGAAGCTTCATGAAGCTTTGACTTAGTGACCATTTTGTCTCATTCTTAACCCTAACCATTCCACTTAACCCTAGTCTATTCTCTACACTTGACCATGGTTACATTATGATAAGTATTCTTTTCATTTCCTTTTTGAAAAATACTCATCATAATATTCATTATCTTCTTCATCTTCATCTTCATGAAGAAGAAGCTTGCTACCAACAATGGTGTCTTGATAAAAAGAGTGAGAAATCCAATTCTAAAGTGAACCCACTTCCTATTTCTTCATCCTCTACCTCTTGCCAAGTAGTATAGGGTGTTTCCTTCACAAGTTTTCTTGACTTGGTGAAGTTGGAGCTTGATCTAGCGATGCCTCGACGTAGATCATCTTCGGCATCGTCGTCGATGACCTAGCCCGCTTTTTCTCCGATGAAGCCGACGCTAGAGCCCAAGATCCGATTTGTACAGCGAGGAGACTTCATCGCGGAGCCATGGAGGTGGAGAACCTGTCACGACCCGAAAGAGCACGTGACTGGCCCTTGAACCATATGAAGTCTATAGGGCTCCATCTGATCGAAGTAAGCCAAAAGCCCAGAAATCTAAAACCAAGTTAAGGATAAATACACAACAAGCAATACTATACAACGCCGAAAGGCGAGGATCAAAATTCAAAAGAAACCCAGATAAGCATGAAAACTGTAACACTACTAAGCGCGACTCTAAGGTCGAAATAATACATCACTAGTGTCTGAGTCTGAAACAATATACAAGTTTTGGTTGATGGAATTTCTAGATACAATGAATAGTACATGTACAATGGCGGTTCTGATACAAAGAACCCACCTACCAAGCAAATCACCCGCAAGGAAAGCAGTGTGCCAGAAATGCCGCTATGGAACCTGTACGGCAAACCTGCAAGAACTGTGGCACAACGGGGGTGAGTTGCCAACTCGTGAATAGAAAATATTTACAAGCAAAAATCGAAAGCAAGACATAATCCTAGGTCAATACGATCAGTATATAACATAACCCTCAAGTGAAAAAGTCTGATGCATAGTAAAGTAGCAATGTAACATCTAAACATAAGTGTAGTGCCAAGAACTCGCGCCAGTGCCTCACGTAATAACATATCACAAATATGATGTATGTATGAGGTAAAATGAAAACAGAAGATATCATGAATGAAATCATCAGGAAATCAATGTCGAGCATCGACGCAAACTATATATCTCAATGTCAAGTGAGTCCTATCTATCGTGTGTCCGATATGTATGCAACATCCGTGAAGGTACTCTATCAGGTACTACTAATACATGATGTACTGCATATAAAATAAATGTGGAGTAGGGGAGGTATAATATACCATCGGCCATAAAGGCTCCTCTCATATCGAGCACATAGGCTCCTTTCATATATCGGGCATCCGTCAGTCCGGGTCAACCCCCTCTCAATATATCGGGCATCCGTCAGTCCGGGTCAGCCCTCTCTCAAAACATCGGGCATCCGTCAGTCCGGGTCAGCCCTCTCTCAATATATCGCGCATCCGTCAGTCCGGGTCAGCCCTTTCTCAATACATCGGGCATCCGTCAGTCCGGGTCAGCCCCCTCTCAATACATCGGGCATCCGTCAGTCCGGGTCAGCCCTCTCTCAATACATCGGGCATCCGTCAGTCCGGGTCAGCCCTTTCTCAATACATCGGGCATCCGTCAGTCCGGGTCAGCCCTCTCTCAATACATCGGGCATCCGTCAGTCCGGGTCAGCCCTCTCTCAATACATCGGGCATCCGTCAGTCCGGGTCAGCCCTCTCTCAATACATCGGGCATCCGTCAGTCCGGGTCAGCCCTCTCTCAATATATCGGGCATCCGTCAGTCCGGGTCAGCCCTTTCTCAATACATCGGAAAGCATATATAAGTTTGCATAGATCATCATATGATATATTAAGTAGGTGTATATATATATCGGCGTCCCATACCACTAATATATATATACTATGGGTATACATATATATTTTAGCGTCCCATACCACTGATATATATACGCAGGAGTAAGACAATCCAGAATCATCATATGCAACCATATCACAGTGCGAAATCCATGAATTATAATACATGCAATATGAAACACCAATATGAGCATGGAACTTTGTAAAGGCATATACACAAAGGAATATGAATCAATAACATATAAGCATGCAATGCAATGCGAGCCGTAGAGTGAATAGTAAATGAATAGTAATGCAGCTTGCCATTTGAAATAAGTATGACTCGGGTCTAGTCTAACATCTACTTTGCAAACTACAGATCTAAGTATCAGGTCAACCGGGAGGGGTATGGAATCCACCTAAATTTGAGTCGGTATATATACATATATAGTCGGTGATCCCGCCTTAATAGTATTGCGTACGATACAGTATATCATATGGCATCCTCAAGTCATGAGTGCGGATCTATCATTAACATAAAGCTCGTACGGTAAATCGTCGTACGGCATCCCAATAGCTGGGTACGGGTCAATATCACATTCCTCTCATCAAATATCAGGCATCATTATCATCATATCACATAATCTAGGGTACTGATCTAAGTCTAGTACAAATCGATACCATCTATATAATTATGAATGCGGGGGTAAAACACACATCCCAAGCCCGCAAGAATCACATATCGTATCCCAAATACGAATCATATCAAATCACCGATCTCACGGCACCAAGCCCAATATCATTGACTCATCTCCAAGGTCATCCAATATTATCATCAACGCAGTGTAAACATAGTGAATATGCAAGGGTGTGCGTGTGGGTGTAAACCTATTCTAGGGTTCGTGGCTATGAACTGCACTAGTTTACTTCTAAGCCTAAACTATCCATGACACACTGTAACTATCATATATAGTATATCAACTACGGACTGCGGGGGTGCTATACGTCATCCCCCGACTTCCCCCTGTAGATATAATCTACTCACCTTGCGTCTCATTTGCGGACGTCACCACGCATTTGCTTGTCATCCCGAAGTCTTCATGGGTACCTACACATCAAAGTGCCGTAGATGCGCATTAAAACCAAATCCAAGCTAAAACGACATATGAAATCCAAAACGATACGATAAGGGGCCTATAGGTGAGAACCTATGGCACGCCTTCAAAACCATCAATAAATCCTCTGTATCGTCGTATAAACGCCACATAGTCGAGGCAAAACACAATCCACAATTGCAGAATTAAAAATACGGAATACGGAAACACGAATCCAAATTAGCAACTTAGGATATATGTCCCAGATTTTACTCTAGATGGAATCAGTCAAAACTAGAAGTACCCTGGGCCAAGAATAGAGGAAATGGGGGCATGCACGCAAAACGAGGCAAATCCCCTCTGCTCTGGCCGCAAATTGCGGCCAGAATGGGAAAATCGGCGGCCTCACTTTGGAGTGGGGAGCTAGGGTTTGGGGTGATGGTCCTCTGGTGCCTGCACATCTCACTGTCCACTCAATTTTATTTTCAGGTGTCTCGTATGATAGCAGATTAAATTTAACCTTCACAGATTCCATAATTTCCCCGATGTCGGTTTCTAAAATCCGTATTCTGGTTTAAGCTTCAGGTTTTGGGTTCCAATTCATACACTAAGGTGTTGGTATAACCTTAACTGAGCTCAATTTCATAATACAACACTAATTCATCACAACCCTAACTAGGTTATCCACAATTCCGCAATATCACGAAATATCGATTCAATCTTAACATGGGGGTGTGAGGAATGCTAGAATTAAACTAATAATCCAGAAATTACCTCATTTGGCAACTCAAGAATATTCTTGAGTTGCCCCTAGTGGCCAAAATCCAAGCTTTCTTGGTCCATCATGAAGGTCTTGAGCTTGTGCATAATTTTAATGAAGTGGATGTGTGGTTTTGGTGTAGTTTTTGAGATGATTTGAGGGTTTGAAGATGGAGGAAGGGGGGAGGAAGAAGCAGCAGCAGCAAGCAAAGGGAGAGGGGGAGAAATGAGGGGGAAAAATGGCTAAGGGTTTTAGTCAATGATGCCCCATACCTCTCTTTCTCACCAACCCTCCATTCTTTAATCCTTTTCTCTTTTCTTTTTCCCTAAACCCCCTTCTCACTCAAATAGTAACCCCAAAGCAAACCATGACAATTAAAGTGTAACACAAGTGTGAAAAAGTGATATGTGCATGTTTTGCACAAAATTGCCAAAAATCCGATTAGCGATTTTTAATCGCGATTAGCACTAATTAAGCATATAACTAGTCAATTAAACTTAGAAATGGCATAATTCTTTAATTTACCCTATTTTAGAATTTTCTATAATTTTTCTCAAATTTTTCCTATTTATTTGCATTTAATAATACCAAAATATTAAAATATTCAATAAAACAATATTAAATTATAAAAATTCCCAAAATTAATATTTTATCTTTTTGAGATGTTACAATCTACCCCTCTTAAAGAAATTCGGTCCCCGAATTTAAATTTAAACCCTCAAGTACTAAAACATTTCAGCAAAAATCCAAATTGTCGGGGCTCCTCTAACATCAATCCTAAGGCGTATATAAGAATACCCCGTGCGTCAGGTGCGCACGGAAAACAAAATCCACCTAAGTACCATACAGGTGCAACGGGTGTGCACACAACATCTGTCATAGGCAACGTGTGTGCCTGACAGCAAAACCAGGTGCATCTGACATGCACAAGGAAACCCGATTTAGTGCATCTGGTGTGCATCAAAATCGTACCTCAAAACATTAAGGGTGCATCCAATGCTAGCAGCGCAAGATATCTACTTGCCTCTTGCTCACGGTCTGGCGTCCTCTGACTCTGGGTCCTTATCTTCTCTGCGGATTACCTATCTCGCAGTCAATCGGCTCATCGGCCCTGTCAGGTGTGCTAACGGGGACGATTCCGTTCTGGCACTTCTCTGGTCACCTCTCGGTCAATCCTCACGACCACTCATAAAGCATCACGTCACTGGCGTTGGCCTCTGGCTCTCTGAATGCTCATCACAAATCTGATCCTAGGTGCAAACATCATTGCAGCAGTGTCCTGGAAGGAATCCTGCTCGAGGTCTCTTCCGATCATGCCTATGCCGATCTGTAGGAGGCTGGTACTCTTGCATAATCTCTTCTTGCTCGATGGACATCTGTGTCCTCAACACAACATTTCTCGGAATCTGGTTGCATCCCAACGCCTCTGTAAGCATGTCTGACCTCTGGTCTCGACGGGAAGTAATGACTGCTCGTCAGCGGCTCGCACGAACATCTTGTTCGTTTGTCTGTAATCCCGTCCACTTCGACGTCACGGCATGCTATCTACGCACTGCAATGTTCTCAGCCACGGTCAAACCGAAGTCTCTCGCACGGACTCGAAATCGCGTACTCTGTAGCTTCATCATTCTATAGAAGATGTCAGGCCGAACAGGTCCTCGGGAACGCGTCCTAACCATCGGAGGAATACTGACTACTCGTCCGTCCTTGATCAATTCGCAATGCATCTGGGTAAGTTCCTTTATCCGAACCTGGTCAACTACCTCGTCGACGATGCCGAACTCTGGCCAGCTGGTGTGCGCAACATGACCACCCCTGGGTCTAGGTCTTCTCGTATCGTTTTCCAGAAGGGTCCTGTCGAGGTCTCCCTCTCAAATCACAATCCTGCCGAATTGCCCGGAAGTCACCATCCATTGCTGAAGCAAATTCTCATTCCGGAACGGCTGTATACTTATCGCGCTTCTTTCTGGAAGATATATCCATATACAACGCCTCTGGGTGCGTATCACATCTCTGATGTCAGCGGAGTGGGACGTCATCTCGTCGAAATCTCTTGCGAACTCTTTTCTTCACTCTGCTTCAATGTCGACTTATTCGGACTCGTCTCATCGTGGCTGCATGGACTATGCTCCAACGGCTATACTCGTATCTGGAGTCTCCCAAGCAAAGCATCCCATCACATGATATCCGAATGATGTCGAAACATTCGATCGACTCGCCAGAACCATATAATCCCCCAAGAGATCAACATCTTGAGTACAGTTTAATAGTATCGAGTACATGCCACAGCGTCAGTGGTCCAGCCGTAGAAGGGCAAACCCATGTCTCACTAATGGCGCCGAGGAACTGCCGCAAACCCTAAGGTTCAAAGGCTTTCACACGGTCATTAAGTCGAGTTAGGGTTTCATTCTTCTAGAGGGTCCATAGAATCACCTGCATGTCTTTCCGTATACTTTAAACTTGGAAAATGGGCCCCTGACATTCGATCGTCTCTATCGACTCTCAACGAACCTGCGTGAAGTCATCTCTAGCTGGAAACAATCTATCTGATGACCTCGCATCGGTAAACGGACGAACCAAATGTCCTAGTCATTCATCCTCAGGTGACTAGCGACTCGCTATCATCTCTCTAAGTATATGCTCACGCTGCAGTAGCTCCAACCATCTGGGCGATATCTCGTCATTTGCAGCAACAACTGGCTCATTCGCCTGTACGCCGAACAGCGCCTCAATCCTCCAGGAAAGGCGACACATTGGCGGTCATCTCTGAATCGGTCTGCTCTAGATCTGAGTAAGACTCTCCACACTGGAAATCTTCAACTCAACTGGGCCCGCTCCGGCGCATAAATCGGACGAATCACCTTCGTCTTTCAATTCGGGTAGACTAGCTATCCTCTGTCTCATATCCACCTGGAAGCTCCGGCAATCTTAGCTCGTAAGCTCCGGAAGCGACATCCTGTCAATCTCAGCAACAGCTGGTCCATCTGTCTGCATGGTAGGCGACATCATAATCTCTGAGGTATGCTGTACATCAACAGTCCTCTCTCAACTGGCAGCTCTAACAATGGCCCGATCATCCGGTGCAAAACCAAGCACTCGCCTCCACTAGTGGTCACAATCACCAAAACTAACTCGAGACGTTCCCATGTCACCAGAAAACACAATGGTCGGCCCTCGTACCAGACGAGCTCGCACCGGCCGTAACCCTAGCAGCAGCCCAAACTGCGCTCAAACATGGCGACATGAACCTCAATCGAGTATCGAAGAGAGCAGATCAATGGTAAGGAAGAGAACAACAGATCCAAAGGGAATACATGATCATAAGAAGGAATAGCATCAATAAAGGTATGATCATGAAACTAATAGAATCGGGGATCTCAAATGGATGTATAATCCTGGATATAAAGAGAATCACTGATCTCGAAAATATGTACCTCCTAAGGTTCCTTAAGCGGAGTGGCGTGTCGTAAGTATGCCGCGGAACATACCAACGGTACGTCACTCTACTTTAGTCACCTATTCCATCAACCAAGGGTCATCCTACGCGACGAAAGTTCGGGTCTAATACCCCCTCGACCAAGTCTAAGTTCCGTAAGGTCAAGCCTAAGTTCCGTATATATATAAACGCCCTAGGCTCCATATAGTCAAACTTAGACTCGAACCAAGGTCAACCTAGCGCTTTGATACCAACTTTGTCACGACCCGAAAGAGCACGTGACTGGCCCTTGAACCATATGAAGTCTATAGGGCTCCATCTGATCCAAGTAAGCCAAAAGCCCAGAAATCTAAAACCAAGTTAAGGATAAATACACAACAAGCAATACTATACAACGCCGAAAGGCGAGGATCAAAATTCAAAAGAAACCCAGATAAGCATAAAACTGTAACACTACTAAGCGCGACTCTAAGGTCGAAATAATACATCACTAGTGTCTGAGTCTGAAACAATATACAAGTTTTGGTTGATGGAATTTCTAGATATAATGAATAGTACATGTACAATGGCGGTTCTGATACAAAGAACCCACCTACCAAGCAAATCACCCGCAAGGAAAGCAGTGCGCCAGGAATGCCGCTATGGAACCTGTACGACAAACCTGCAAGAACTGTGGCACAACGGGGGTGAGTTGCCAACTCGTGAATAGAAAATATCTACAATCAGAAATCGAAAGCAAGACATAATCCTAGGTCAATACGATCAGTATATAACATAACCCTCAAGTGAAAAAGTCTGATGCATAGTAAAGTAGCAATGTAACATCTAAACATAAGTGTAGTGCCAAGAACTCGCGCCAGTGCCTCACGTAATAACATATCACAAATATGATGTATGTATGCGGTAAAATGAAAACAGAAGATATCATGAATGAAATCATCAGGAAATCAATGTCGAGCATCGACGCAAACTATATATCTCAATGTCAAGTGAGTCCCATCTATCGTGTGTCCGATATGTATGCAACATCCGTGAAGGTACTCTATCAGGTACTACTAATACATGATGTAATGCATATAAAATAAATGTGGGGTAGGGGAGGTATAATATACCATCGGCCATAAAGCCTCCTCTCATATCGAGCACATAGGCTCCTTTCATATATCGGGCATCCGTCAGTCCGGGTCAGCCCCCTCTCAATATATCGGGCATCCGTCAGTCCGGGTCAGCCCTCTCTCAAAACATCGGGCATCCGTCAGTCCGGGTCAGCCCTCTCTCAATATATCGGGCATCCGTCAGTCCGGGTCAGCCCTCTCTCAATACATCGGGCATCCGTCAGTCCGGGTCAGCCCTCTCTCAATATATCGGGCATCCGTCAGTCCGGGTCAGCCCTTTCTCAATACATCGGGCATCCGTCAGTCCGGGTCAGCCCTGTCTCAATACATCGGGCATCCGTCAGTCCGGGTCAGCCCTCTCTCAATACATCGGGCATCCGTCAGTCCGGGTCAGCCCTCTCTCAATATATCGGGCATCCGTCAGTCCGGGTCAGCCCTTTCTCAATACATCGGAAAGCATATATAAGTTTGCATAGATCATCATATGATATATTAAGTAGGTGTATATATATATCGGCGTCCCATACCACTAATATATATATACTATGGGTATACATATATATTTCAGCGTCCCATACCACTGATATATATACGCAGGAGTAAGACAATCCAGAATCATCATATGCAACCATATCACAGTGCGAAATCCATGAATTATAATACATGCAATATGAAACACCAATATGAGCATGGAACTTTGTAAAGGCATATACACAAAGGAATATGAATCAATAACATATAAGCATGCAATGCAATGCGAGCCGTAGAGTGAATAGTAAATGAATAGTAATGCAGCTTGCCATTTGAAATAAGTATGACTCGGGTCTAGTCTAACATCTACTATGCAAACTACAGATCTAAGTATCAGGTCAACCGGGAGGGGTATGGAATCCACCTAAATTTGATTCGGTATATATACATATATAGTCGGTGATCCCGCCTTAATAGTATTGCGTACGATACAGTATATCATATGGCATCCTCAAGTCATGAGTGCGGATCTATCATTAACATAAAGCTCGTACGGTAAATCGTCGTACGGCATCCCAATAGCTGGGTACGGGTCAATATCACATTCCTCTCATCAAATATCAGGCATCATTATCATCATATCACATAATCTAGGGTACTGATCTAAGTCTAGTACAAATCGATACCATCTATATAATTATGAATGCGGGGGTAAAACACACATCCCAAGCCCGCAAGAATCACATATCGTATCCCAAATACGAATCATATCAAATCACCGATCTCACGGCACCAAGCCCAATATCATTGACTCATCTCCAAGGTCATCCAATATTATCATCAACGCAGTGTAAACATAGTGAATATGCAAGGGTGTGCGTGTGGGTGTAAACCTATTCTAGGGTTCGTGGCTATGAACTGCACTAGTTTACTTCTAAGCCTAAACTATCCATGACACACTGTAACTATCATATATAGTATATCAACTACGGACTGCGGGGGTGCTATACGTCATCCCCCGACTTCCCCCTGTAGATATAATCTACTCACCTTGCGTCTCATTTGCGGACGTCACCACGCATTTGCTTGTCATCCCGAAGTCTTCATGGGTACCTACACATCAAAGTGCCGTAGATGCGCATTAAAACCAAATCCAAGCTAAAACGGCACATGAAATCCAAAACGATACGATAAGGGGCCTATAGGTGAGAACCTATGGCACGCCTTCAAAACCATCAATAAATCCTCTGTATCGTCGTATAAACGCCACATAGTCGAGGCAAAACACAATCCACAATTGCAGAATTAAAAATACGGAATACGGAAACACGAATCCAAATTAGCAACTTAGGATATATGTCCCAGATTTTACTCTAGATGGAATTAGTCAAAACTAGAAGTACCCTGGGCCAAGAATAGAGGAAATGGGGGCATGCACGCAAAACGAGGCAAATCCCCTCTGCTCTGGCCGCAAATTGCGGCCAGAATGGGAAAATCGGCGGCCTCACTTTGGAGTGGGGAGCTAGGGTTTGGGGTGATGGTCCTCTGGTGCCTGCACATCTCACTGTCCACTCAATTTTATTTTCAGGTGTTTCGTATGATAGCAGATTCAATTTAACCTTCATAGATTCCATAATTTTCCCGATGTCGGTTTCTAAAATCCGTATTCTGGTTTAAGCTTCAGGTTTTGGGTTCCAATTCATACACTAAGGTGTTGGTATAACCTTAACTGAGCTCAATTTCATAATACAACACTAATTCATCACAACCCTAACTAGGTTATCCACAATTCCGCAATATCACGAAATATCGATTCAATCTTAACATGGGGGTGTGAGGAATGCTAGAATTAAACTAATAATCCAGAAATTACCTCATTTGTCAACTCAAGAATATTCTTGAGTTGCCCCTAGTGGCCAAAATCCAAGCTTTCTTGGTCCATCATGAAGGTCTTGAGCTTGTGCACAATTTTAATGAAGTGGATGTGTGGTTTTGGTGTAGTTTTTGAGATGATTTGAGGGTTTGAAGGTGGAGGAAGGGGGGAGGAAGAAGCAGCAGCAGCAAGCAAAGGGAGAGGGGGAGAAATGAGGGGGAAAAATGGCTAAGGGTTTTAGTCAATGATGCCCCATACCTCTCTTTCTCACCAACCCTCCATTCTTTAATCCTTTTCTCTTTTCTTTTTCCCTAAACCCCCTTCTCACTCAAATAGTAACCCCAAAGCAAACCATGACAATTAAAGTGTAACACAAGTGTGAAAAAGTGATATGTGCATGTTTTGCACAAAATTGCCAAAAATCCGATTAGCGATTTTTAATCGCGATTAGCACTAATTAAGCATATAACTAGTCAATTAAACTTAGAAATGGCATAATTCTTTAATTTACCCTATTTTAGAATTTTCTATAATTTTTCTCAAATTTTTCCTATTTATTTGCATTTAATAATACCAAAATATTAAAATATTCAATAAAATAATATTAAATTATAAAAATTCCCAAAATTAATATTTTATCTTTTTGAGATGTTACAGAACCGGATCTACAAAGGTTGTATTTCCGTTTACCATTTAGTTAAGTTGTTAACTAGTTTCTTTTTCGCCTAAATTTCTAGCCAACGATCTAGTCTAGGGTTTCTCGGCACCGTAAAATTTGAAATTGGCATGGTTGATGCCTTGTGAGACCTCATTGGCGTGCCTAGGAACCCTACAGCCGAGACATACCAATGCCCAATAGAGCGCGATTCCATTTCTCCTCCTCGAAGGTCCTTAGGGAAGCCGCCATAGCCTCTTCAGTAGTAAGGCCTGTTACAAAAGGAAGAATGTCAGTCAAGACATGACAATAAAAATAAAGATATAACGCAATTGTAAGTGCACGGCGGCGCCCCGGCCGTCAATCCGACGGCCAAATGCGAAAGCGGTGATAAACTTTAATTTTGCGAACTTAGCAAACCGGCACCACCGCGCACTAAACACCCGGATCGAACCATTAACTAGTCTAAGCTAACTACAAGAAAGGGAAGAGATATACCGAATGATCCGAGTCCTCCGGTCTTCTCGTCGTCGTCCCGATCTCCTGCGGAAACTCCGGTCGTCGCCTCCTCGCCGGAAGGGCACCACATCGCCTGTATCTTTTACGGGCTCCCACCTCAATACCGAGGCAACTCGGGCGCGAAGTAGGCTAGCCGACGCGTCCAAGATTTGCTGTAGAATGTGTAGGGTTGAGGCTATGTCTCATTTGGGGTTTTGTTGCCTTTGAAGATGATGGAGGAATCAAGATTAGAAAAATGGTGCTTGCATTTTTCTAGCATGAAAATGAGATCAAGAATACTACACTCTCAAGAATGAAACTCTCATCTTCTTTTCTCTCAAGTGAGTTCTTCCATATCAAAATGAGAATGGTGGAGGAAGGAATACTAAACCACAACCTTAGAAGGAAGGTAATGGTAGTAAAAGCAAGGGGTGACCATAGCCAAACATCATGATAACAAAACTCATATCAAACTCTAATCACCCTTTTGTGATGTAAAGAGAATCAAATGATGGTGGAAAAGAAAAGATGCCATCATAATTAATCATCTCACAAATAAACCCTCCACAAAATGTTATTTGCAAACTTGCAAATAACCCCCATCAGAAAAGTCCGGCCGGGAAAGAACAAAGGAAAACCGGCCGGAACGGAATGCAAACTGGCAACTCCAGAAAACTGGTCCCGTAATAAATTACAGGAAAACCCCGATACTGTACATACACACCCGCATCTGTATTCCGACCGGATACAGATGCAATGAGACAAAATCTACACAGTACTAAACTAGGATCCGGCTTAAACCAAAGCCGGCTAGTAATATCCGTCCGATCCTGATCCGTGCAATACCGCACGTATCTGATCGAACCCTGCCATATAACCATACGGCCACTAGTACTAACCGTCCGATCCTGATCCGTGCAATACCGCACGTATCTGATCGGATCCTGCCATATCTCCATACGGCCTCTACAGCGTTTCGCCCGAAAGCTTGAGTAACTGTAAGTGTGGTGGACTCTAAAGACTCGTCAATACTATGGCTGTGGATTCAACCACTAGCACGTCAGAGGTATAAGCCAATACGTGACGGGCCACCAGCTATTGACCAAAAGGGACGTCGATGAGCGAACTCATCCTGACACCCTACTGAGCCTGTCAGTGACAATATCCGTACAGTCCGGTCCGTTCGTCTATGAGCATCGCATGTCGGGCCTAGGGGTTGGTAAAAGTCAGACCCCCAAAAGCGGTACAAGTGGTGTCGGAGTGTAGCCCAGAACACCCTGAGATACTATTGGAATACCTACCAGTAAATCTCCTTCCTTGGCCAAGGACTTCGTGTAATGGCTCTCCTAGACACAGCGCGACCTCACCCCCAATACCGGGAGAGACGAACCCCTGAAGATCCGCTCACTGCCTCCATGTGGCTCGGGACTGTACCCAACTAAAACCTGTTTGCACGACTCCTTTGAGCCGTGGTAGGGTAGTAATCAAAGCACAGTGGGAACTCACACGAGACAAATGACGATCCCCAGGTCGATGAACTAATCTGTACACATGTCACCTGGGAACTGCTATCTGACGTCTGGTATAAGACCAACTAGCATGTTCCCGGCGAGTCCTGTCCGGTGTACTCATAACCCAATGAGCACCTGTATACATCTTAGGTGAACCAACTGACACCAGTGGCTTGTGAGACCGGCCACCGCCCCTCGTCGGGGTCTCGACTGTATACACTAGTCTACTCTGGAGAATCGATGCCCTGTCTCGAAACTCCCACGACAAGGGACCTTTTAAGGATGTGCTTATAGACTCCAGCTCTCACTTATATGATCGCCCTCATACTGCTGGCAGTCAAGCAAGAATCCTAGGGGCTCTATCAACGTGCAATAGCGACCTGTCAGGTCACCTAAAGCAGTACACGATGATAAAGGTAAACCAGATAGCTTACTATCATCTCGAGTAAGACTGTCCTACCGGGATAGGTCCTCCCTCAATCATTGCAATCACGTGCCTGTGATCCAATAATTGACTCTGAGGGCACTATCTCCAACAGCAATAACAAAAGTGCGACTGATATTTACTTGATTGCACGAGGGCGGCTATTTTCGCTTGGTGGCTTGCGAGTCGCGCAGAAGCAGCAATAGCGGCATTGAGATCAGTATCTTCTGGCGCTATGAAGAGACCCTCATTGGTCCCATATTCACTTAGGCCTTCGGTAAGAGGAGCCTGAGGCTCTAGGCTGAGTACTGTTGGGCTAGCCTAGCACCTCGTCAAGGGTTCGGTAGCATCACATATGCCATAATCAAAATTTTAGAGGTGCTAAGTTAACTCGACAAGAATCGAAACTAGAAGTTTTAGGGATTCATACAAATAAGCATCACATGCAAATGTAAAACTATCACTAAGAGTAAAGATTACAACCTTTGTAGATCTCCCTCGGTGACTCCTTGGCACTATGAGAGTTTGGAACGGATCGATGGAAGCCTTCCTTGTCCACGATGATCCACCCGAAGTCCCTTTGCCCAAAGCTCCTTACCTAACTTGTTTCGCAAACGAAGTAGAGCAAACACCCTACACAAATCGGCTAGATGTGTGTAGTATGATGATGTGGTTTATGTTCTTCAATTGAAATCCTTTTCTTTTATCAATTTCACTCTAGAGAAAAATCAAGAGAGGAAGAAGAAGATAATGGTGGCTAAGCTTGAGCTTTCTATCATATCACATATGATAACTTGTTTTCACACCCTTGTTGTTTCATTGTTTTGTACACCTTGTTTCATATCACATATGAAGCTATTTATAGTGATGAGAAGGAATAATCATCATTATTCCATTACCACTATAATTATGGGTGGAAATTCTTTTCATAAAGAATTAAGCATGGGTGGAAATTCTTTTCATTAAGTTAAATAAAGCTTACCCACTAAAGAATAAAGGAGCATGTGTGGGTTTTCTTTACATTAACTTAAATGATAAATATAAATAAAAGCTTCAATATAAGTCTTGCATTGCCACCATTCTTGTATCATCAACTATGATACTATGTATGCATGTATGTGTCCATGCACATCATCATGTGCATACATGCATGCATACAAAAGGATTTAATTAAAGAATTAATCTAAATGTAATTTGTTAAATCAACACTTGATTTAGCAAACCGGTCATATCACATACGACCCGACAAATAGAAAATACCCGATTAATATACGTTATCACATAACCGTATTTAATCGGGTCCCGCGCATATCTCATATGCACACCACATCTTTTTGCCTGAGCCAGGAAAAATTCATTGTGGGACTCTAAGACTCGTCAATACACCGGCAGTAGATGATGATCATATCAAACACCTACAAGCCGTAAGAGGTCAGCTAAACGTAACGGCCACCCGGGTATTGAAACGATCAGAAGAAAACCAGCGAAGCTGTAAAAACTCCCGTCGAGCCAACTGGCAACACTTACCGTACAGTCCGGTCTCTTCGTCAGATATGCTGCATATCGAGTCTAGGGATGGAATCGTCGACCCCAGTAACTCAATAAGTCATGCTGGTGTATGGCTCATAACAGATTGAGAAACTACTGATAACTCTTATCAGTAAATCACAGCAGCCCTGGCCAGGGACTTCATGCTATAGCCAATCGAGCATAGCACAACATCAACCCCCAATACCGGGAGAGACGAAACCCCTCCTATCGTTCATTGCCTCCATGCGCCTCGAGACTGTACCCAAAGACCACCTGTTTGCACGACTCAGTAGAGCCGTGGTAGGGTGGAGATCAAAGTATAGTGGGAGGACACACAAGACTCTATGACGATCTCGGGTCTACAGACTAACCTGTACCAGTGTTCCTTGAGAACTGCTCTCCGACGATAGATATAATACCACATAGGAGTTCTCGGCGAGTCCGTTCAGTGTACCCAGTCTCCACTGAGCACCCGCATACAATCTTTGGTATCTCCTCACCAGATGGATATGGGATCATCCATCGCCCATCATATGGGACAAGAATGGTATACGCTAGTCTACTCTGGAATATCGATGCCCTGTCTCGATACACCCTCGACTAGGAACAATTCAAGGATATGCTTATAGACTACATGTGCCCCACTAGTATGATCCGCATCATAATCACAGTAGTCAAGAAAATATCCTTTGGGCTTTATCAACATGTGTAAATGATAATATCTACATGTCTAGATAAAGTAAACCTGATAGCGTACTATCATGTTGAGCAAGAAAGTCATCTATCTCCGTAGATTATATGTCCAAGTTTCCACTATCCATATAATGGCCTTTAGGGCATACATATTACTAACAATCTCCCACTTGCACTAAGGCCAGTTATTGGCGTATCTCATACCCAACATTTCAAACAGTCGCTCATGCTGCGGCTGTGGAAGTGCCTTGGTGAATGGATCCGCTGTGTTATCCTTTGTATCTACTCTCCGAATCTCGATCTCCTGGCGATCTACTATCTCCCGGATCAGATGATATCGCCTTAGGATGTGTCTGGATTTCTGATGGGACCTTGGTTCTTTGACTAACGCCATAGCTCCATTATTATCACAATACAATGGTATTGGATCAACAATGGTTGGAACTACTCCTAGTTCCGCAATGAACTTCTTCATCCAGACGGCTTCCTTAGCAGCATCATTTGCAGCAATATACTCAGCTTCCATCGTGGAGTCTGCAACGGTGTCCTGTTTGGAACTCTTCCAACTAACCGCTCCTCCATTTAGGGTAAATACAAACCCTGAGATTGATTTGCTGTCATCCTTGTCACTTTGGAAGCTGGAATCGGTAAAGGCCTCCATCTGGAGATCCCCATTACCATACACCAAGAACAATTCTTTAGTCCTTCGCAAGTACTTAAGAATGTTCTTCACTGCTATCCAATGTTTCTCCCCTGGGTTGGATTGATACCTGCTTACTACAGCCAGTGCATAAGCCACATCAGGGCGAGTACACAACATCGCATACATTATAGATCCTACGGCTGAAGCGTAGGGTATAATGCTCATGCGAGCTCTCTCTTCATCAGTCTTCGGACAGAAGTCCTTGGAGAGAGTGATTCCATGACTAGCAGGCAAGGCACCATGCTTGGAATCTTCCATACTAAACCTCTTTAGAATGGTGTCTATGTACTTTGATTGGGACAGTCCCAATAACCTCTTGGATCTATCTCTATAGATCCTAATGCCCAAAATGTGCGAGGCATCACCCAGGTCCTTCATGGAGAACCTTTGTGATAAGAATAGTTTGACCGATTGTAGCATAGGAACATCATTTCCTATCAGGAGAATGTCATCTACGTACAATACGAGGAATGCGACAGTACTCCCTACAATCATCTTATAAATACATGGTTCATCTTCATTTCTGACAAAATCAAACTCTTTGATTGTATCATCAAAGCAGATGTTCCAGGTCCTTGAGGCCTGCTTTAATCCATAAATGGATTTAAGCAATCTACATGCTTTCCCGCTGCTCCCACTATCAATGAAGCCCTCTGGCTGATCCATAAAAACGCATTCTTCTAAATCACCATTTAGAAATGCAGTTTTCACGTCCATCTGCCATATTTCATAATCATAGTGAGCAGCAATAGCAAGTAGGATCCTAATGGATTTAAGCATTGCTACCGGAGAGAAAGTTTCATCATAGTCCAAGCCTGGTCTTTGACGAAAACCTTTCGCTACAAGCCTTGCTTTATAGGTCTCCACCTGTCCATCTACACCAATCTTTCTCTTAAAGATCCATTTGCACCCAACGGGTTTTATCCCAGGAGGCGTAACGTCCAACGTCCATACTTTGTTGGTGTACATTGACTCCATTTCGGATCTCATTGCTTCCAGCCATTTCACTGAGTCACCGCTCGTGATAGCTTGCTGAAAACTAGCAGGGTCATCATCATTCATGATGCAATCTTCTCCATCACCATCTATGAGAAAACCATAGTATCTCTCTGGTGGGCGAGAAGTTCTACTAGACCTCCTGAGCGGCTGAGGTTCTTGAAGTTCTACTGCAACATCAGTTTCAACCAATTCCTCCTGAGTAATTTGTGTCTCTAGAACCTCTTCTAGTTCTACCACATTGCCATTAGTACTTTCCGTAAAGATCTCATTTTCCAAAAATGTGGCATGCTGAGCAACAAACACCTTTTGTTCCTCTTTGTGGTAGAATAGATATCCATATGAATGTTTTGGATACCCCATAAATTTACACATGACCGATCGTGTCTCGAGTTTGTCTGGATTCTGCTTTTTAACAAAAGCCGGACAACCCCAAATCCTAAACCTTTTAAGAGATGGTCTCTTTCCATTCCACATCTCATATGGAGTGGTAGACACGGTCTTGGTTGGAACCCTGTTCAATAGATACATTGCTGTCTCCAATGCATGTCCCCAAAAGGAAAGCGGTAACTCAGCATCACACATCATGGATTGTACCATATCCAATAGGGTATGATTCCTCCGTTCTGACACACCATTGTGCTGCGGTGTGTAAGGAGGAGTGAGCTGAGAGAGAATCCCATTCTCTTTTAAGAAGTCTAGAAACTCTGTACTCAAATATTCTCCACCTCGATCCGATCGAAGTTTCTTGATGCTCAATCCTGTTTGCTTCTCTACTTCAAGTTTATACTCCTTGAATTTCTCAAAGGCTTCAGATTTGTGCTTTATCAAAAACACGTGTCCGAATCTTGAGAAATCATCAGTAAAAGTGATGAAGTATGAAAAACCACCTCTTGCAAGTGTAGACATTGGTCCGCATACATCACTATGTATGAGGCTTAAGAGTTCACCAGCTCTCTCTCCGTGTCCACTAAACGGAGTTTTGGTCATTTTACCTTTGATACAAGACTGGCAAGTCGCATAAGATTTATATTCAAACGGATTTAAATATCCATCTTTATGTAGCTTGTTTAGTCTTGTTTCATTAATATGACCAAGTCTACAATGCCAAAGAAAAGCTTCATTTATATCTGAAAACTTTCTTTTACTAGTATGTTGTATATTGAAAACTGTGTGTTGGTTCAGGACGTAAATACCGTTATTTAGTGTACCATACCCAATCAACTCTTGATTCAGTTTAATGTTCATAACATTATTTTGCAATATAAAATGATATCCTTCATTGTCCAACAAAGAAACGGATATTATATTACATAGCATACTTGGTACTAAATAACACGGGTTCAAAACCAAAATACTTCCTGAAGGCAATCCTTGATGATACTCTCCCACAGATACAACATGTATATTGGAACCATTTCCAACCCGCAGAGTATGATCTCCTATCTTTAAAACTCTACTATTTCTCAATCCCTGCATACAATTGCAGATGTGAGAACCAGAACCGGTATCCAATACCCAGGATGCAGAGTTTAAAGAAAAACAGTTTTCAGTTACAAACACACCTGAAGTGGAAGCATCAGCATGCTTCTTCTTCTTGAGATCAGCAAGATATTCAGCACAGTTGCGTTTCCAATGTCCTGACTTTTTACAGTAAAAACATTCTCCTTTCCTGCTTCCCACAGCCCCGGCTTTGTCTTTCCCTTCGCCCTTCTAACTCCACCTTTCTGTTTGATGGACTTCTTCTTTTTCTTTCCTTTGGCCTTAGCTTTTGGGAATGAAGAGGAAGATGGCCCAGTAAGCAGAGCAGGAGTCCTTGCCGTTTTCAACGTGTTCTCTGCACTTCTCAACATATTGAGAAGTTCAGGCAATGATTTCTCCAAATCATTCATATTGAAATTTACTATGAACGGAGCAAAGGCAGGGGGGAGAGACTGTAGAACAATATCCGTATATTGCTCATTATCCATAGTCCATCCCAGTTCCTCAAGTTCTTCAATAAGACCAATCATTTTCAAAACATGGTCTCCTACTGATGCACCAGGGGCCATTCGCATCTGAAACAGCTTTCTAGATGCCTCGTATCTCAAAGTACGAGATTGCTCTTCATACAACTCCTTTGTATGAAGAAAGATGGATTGCACATCCATATTCTCGTGTTGCTTCTGATGGACATTGTCCATAGAAGCGAGCGCGAGGCACTTGGCCGTGTTGCAGTCATTTTCCCAAGTTTTTCGGATCTCCCTATCCGAGACAGATGATTCAGGTCCTGGGACGGGTGGGGCTTCGGTATTGAGGACATATGATACCTTATCATATGAAAGTTCAATGTTTAAGTTCCTCAACCATTCTTTATAATTTGGTCCTGTCAGTTTATTTTTCTCAAGTAGTAGCTTAAGTCCTGATATCTGTAACTGCCATTCGGAGAGAGAAAAGGATACACTTAGCGAAATGCTCTAGCAAAGAATTAGATTGGTTATTATTTTATCTAATCAATGTCTCCCACTGCTTTTATCAAATTTTCTTTCAAAACCTGAAAGAAAACTGGCCAGGAATAATTACATTCTACAGTTTCACTAACCGGTCAGTCTTTCTAGACACCCACTGGATTAGCTAATTGTAAAGTGTAAAACTCTCCTGGAAGTAACACATACTCACAGTGAGATCGAGATCCAACTATCACATAGATGGTATGCAATCTCATTGCAAATTTCAACTCTTGAAATTCCCGATTTGGTTTTTACCCCTAGTCACTTATGACCTTGGCTATGGTCAACATATCATAAGTACTAGTCAAATTCTACCCGTCATTCGTGATTAATTAGACCCACCCATATGACCCTTGACTATGATCAACATAATCACATGAATGTCCTAACTAATCGCATCATATGCTTTGTAGGAAGACATCACTTAGCTACCGTACACTACGCCTTGACTATAATCAACATACGCAGCACGAATACTAAGTACTCTGCTTCCTAAAATGACGGAGGGTTGCGGATGGTTTTTAAGAAAACCTTTAACGCTTTGAACTTGATCTCGTTGTAGAATCAAAACGGTTAAGAAAAGGAGTGGCTTAAGCTCCGTATCTTTTTGAAACTTGCATTTTTCATAAAAAGCCGAGTTGGTTTCAAATCTGATTCTGCAACATCATTAGGTTTCTTTTCTTTACATTAATCTCATTAATGTGATCCCATCATTAAAGTTCCTAAGCCATCACAGAATAGAACATATACTTATACCATCCGCATTCGCCACAGTGTCCCGTTATGCACCGTTAGGTTACTTAACTAACGACATAGCGGGACGGGACTAGCGCGGGTGTAAAATATAAGAAACGTTTATTATATATCATATATATAATAATAATCCATTCGTCTCAGATACTAAGTAATCACATTACAGAATATCAACAACAGAAGTATATAAAAGGATATCTAGGATGTCCGTTGTTCACATCATAATATTGCAATTCATACGCCCCACTTTCGTGCATTTTTTTAAGTAAACAGATGCTTTTGACGATCGTTTGTTGCATGTTGCAGGATACAGGTTTCTGGAGAAAATACAGTGAAAAAGACACAAAACAACAGAAAAATGGACTTTTGACCAACATTTAGACGGATCCTAGTCAAGCCGAGACGAGGAACAGTGCAAGGTCCAAAAATGTCAAGAGAACGGCCAAAAGATACGAACAAGCTTCCACTGAAGATCTGGAGAAGATCTAGAAGCCCAAAGAAGAAAATACATATGGAAATAGGAAGCCCAAGACAATACAACCCAAGTGCAGTAAATTGGTGGACCCAAGCCTACCAGTGGGCCGCGGATCCGCGGCCCAAGCCAACAATTGCCGCGGATCCGCGGCCGTTATATGCCCGTGTCGGTGGATTTCTTCTGTGCTGTGTGTCGGTGCAGATGTTAGGATTTTCAGGGGTCAAATCAGTAATTTAGCATGCTCGAGACTCTGAAACCCTAACTCTTCTGTTTACTTATAAATTGTAATCTAGATCTGTAAAAATGTATGCCTCTTTATATTCAATAAAAGTGAGATTTGTTGGAGAATTCAGAGCATCATCTTTCTTGTAAGTTTTTAAATTCCTGCCTTAGTTTAATTGTTCTACTTGCCCTAGTAATCATTTGTTTGCTGTAGTTCACTCGTTAGCTAGTTTAATTTGTCGTAAGGTAATTCTTTAAAACATAAACATAAAAATGTCTTGTTGTAATAATTCCCTAATGAGCGAGTAAAATCCTCGCTCGTTAGGGTTAGGAACAAGGGAGTAAGTGAGAGATGGATGTCTCTCACCTCCTTCAATGCCGACTTATTTTTAAAACGAAATCTTCATGCACGCATATATGATCCGCCCTCTACGGCACCCTACCTACAAGGTAACGGTGAACCGTAGTATAAAAGGCCGGACATATATGACGTCCATGAAGATCACATCAATTAATAGGAAATGACGGACAAGGATCTAGAGGAAGAAACTTTGTTTCTTCCCGATCATCCTAATCCCCTTTGCTAATAATTGTAGTGATTTTTCTAAAAAGCTTGAATCAACGGCATTGAAAGAGGTGAAAACATTGATCTCGACACCCCTACCTTCGACCTAACCCTAACGAGTTCTTTCATATCACATAAATTAGTTTTTAATTCAATCGACAAAAACCAAACAACAATCTGAATCAACTCGTTATAACACAAAAACAAAAACTAACACATCCCTGCGGATCGACCCGTATTCACCGGCTAACTGCAAAGCGACGCCGTTTCTGATTACGGTAAACTACAAATTTTTGGATTAATCAAATGGCGCCGTTGCCGGGGATGGCGTAATTTTCTCGTTTTTGTATGATTTCGGGTTGATATAAAATTCTGAAAAATTATAAAAAGCAGGAAATACAAAATATAAAAATATTCTTTTCATTATCTTTATCTGTTTGAAGGGTTTCTCGTTTGAATCTTGCAGGAACAGCAAAACTTTTGGATCTGGAGTTTTACAGAAGTTCAGAACAGAAAAGAGAACATAAAAACAGAGAGTAGTTGATAACCCAGAACCACAGAAGTTTTTTCAGAGACTGATCTCCTTCTTCCACCGCTTTTCCGCGGCAAAGGTGGGCCCAAGACCGCGGATCCGCCGCACTCTTGCGACGTCAGCACCTGAATTTTTTTGGTTTGTTCTCTCTCTCTCCTCTCTGAAACCTCCATATCTCCACTGTAAAATTTTCTGCAGGTTTCTTTGCGCTAAAAATTTCTTCTTCCCCTTCTAAATAACAGATTTGCTGCAGGTTTCTTTGCGCCGCGCTAAAATTGATTGCAAGTGAATTTTTGTTTTGCATAATTTAATCGGACTTAAGGGGCTATTTGACCAAACTCAGATTGGGTGGGGATTTCATCACCCTTCTCAGGACCCCAGAAAACACCTAAAGCATTTTGCATTGACCACCTTTAATTAAAAAAGATTAGACTCAGACCTAAGGACATCGAGCTCAATAGGAAAAGGACTAGGGTAGGCATCGGCCGTTTATCCTAACCGACATTGCGGTGTCTAGGCTAGTGGTTATTAATTAGGCCCACTGTAGTGGTGGTTCCTTCCCACTTACCTGGCCGTATTTGTCCGTGAAGAGGCGGTTTGAGGTCTATTTCTAGCCCTAGTTAGGAGCTGTCTAGTAGACCTAGGCGACCCTAGATCTAGGCCTGATTGTGCATGTGTGGTTGATACAGTTGTGTCACGAGTCCGTTTTCAAAAACCTCTTTTGCAAAACTCACACATAAAGAAAAAAAAAACAAATAAAAACTTTTCAAAAAATTGCAACTTGTCGCAAAAAGAAAACCTGCAAATTCACCACACCACTTTCCCTCACTGACGTTATCTTACCCCCACATTCTGTTTTTCTTTTTTCTGACTGCACTATCCCTTTTAGTGTATGTCACTTTGGACTAGGGATACAGACGCCCGATTAGTCCGCGTTTCGTTGGTACCGACCAACGAACCCTTCGACACCGAAGTCGAAAATCCGTCCACTTTCTTACCCTCACCTTCAACTTCTTTCACCGAAGGTATGTCGGGATTTAACCCCAACAATACCTTACCGACGGGAAGGATTCCACCTCCACCAGGTGCGAATAACCCGAACCAGCCGCCTGTTGAAGCGCCCGCACGAGTTGCGCTCCAGGACCTTTTTTACCCCATCCGCACTTCTTTACCCACCTGTCTTTCACCCCCACCGGCAAATGGGGACAATTTTGAAATTAAACCACATTTCATCAATATGCTGCCGAAATTTCACGGTTTGGAAACTGAAGAAGCTTATATCTTTATTAATAAATTCCAAAATGTGTGCGCTATGATGAAAACGACCCAATTGAGTGATGACACTATAAGGCTAAGGGTCATTCCTTTCACCTTATGTGACCTAGCCGAGAAGTGGCTATATAGCACCGCATCACATTCCATAAGAAATTGGGACGAGTTTGTGAAGGCTTTTCTAAAAAAGTTCTATCCTCACCATAAAACTGCCAGAATTCGAAATGAAATAATTCAATTTTCACAACTTCCTTCCGAACCATTCTGGAAGTGCTTCGAGAGATTCAAGGATCTATTAGTTCAATGCCCTCATCATGGGATAGAAAGTTGGCAACTTTGCCAAACATTATACGAGGGATTGAACTCGGCAACGAAGCAGTTGCTAGAAACCATCTGTCAAGGTCATTTTCTCTCTAAGTCTAATGATGAGGCGTGGCAGTTTCTCGAGGATCTTAGTGAGCAGACAATACAGTGGGAGAGCACCAAGACCACATCAGCTTCTAGTGGTCAATCTAGGGCAGGCATACATCAAATAGAGATGTCGATTGCTATGAAGGCCGAGATGGCCGCTCTTACGAAAAAGCTAGAAGCGATCGAGACCAAAATCTCGTCGTCTTCTCCTGCCCCTGCTATGCCCCCACGAACTGTCTGTGCTTGTTGTGCGGATCCATCGCACTTAACTGAAGAGTGTCTTTATAATGCATCCACTCAAGGATAGGATCAAGTCAATGCTGCATTTCAGCAACGACAAAGGAATGATCCGTACTCTTCGACATATAATCCGGGGTGGAGGAGTCACCCAAATTTCGCTTGGAACCAAAATCAACAATTCCAAGGAAATAATAATAATTTTCAAAGACCTCCTCCTCCACAACAACAACAAGCACCCTCGCAAACTCAATATCAACCGCAACAATTTCAACAACAACCTTACCCTAATCAGGTGAACAATTTTGTGCCGAACAATGCTTACCAGCCAAACAATTATGTTCAACCTAATAATGATAAGGTTAGCTCGCTCGAGAGAAGTCTAGATGCATTCCTTAAGCAATCTACACAGTCTACAACAAGACTTGAGACTTCTATTCAATCTTTAGTGCAAAATAGTGCCTCCCACGATCAGAGTATCAAATCTATTGAGGCACAAATTGCACAACTTAATGCAGCTTTGAGCGAGCGCGAAAAAGGAAAACTCCCGTCTCAACCGTTGCCCAACCCTGGTCACGCACATGCTGCACACAATCAGCAAAATCATAACGTAAATGCTGTGACCACGTTGAGATCGGGAAAAGTGTTGCGGAACAATGTGGGCAGTAACAATGACACCCCTGCCGATGGGTCTTCTTCATCTTCTTCACCATCTTCTTCTTCTTTAGAGCCTATTCTCCACCCTTCACATGGCTCTACCTCTTCTAGCTTGAACGGACCTAATTCTCACGACATGAACACATCTACACGAGGTACCGTTCCAACTCGACAATCTGATCCACAAAAATTGGACTCAACCACTTTTCAAAATGTTCCTTTTCCTAATCGGTTGAGATCCAATAAACCAACTCCTCAAATGGAAAAGATTGTCGAGTTGTTCAAACAGGTTAGCATAAACATCCCTCTTTTGGATGCAGTTCAGCAAGTTCCTTCATATGCCAAAATTTTAAAGGACTTGTGCACCAAAAAGAGGAAGTCGCAAGTGCCAAAGAAAGTTTTTGTGGCTAGTGCTATTAGCGATGCTCTTGTAAATTCCCTTCCCCCAAAACAAAAGGACCCCGGGTGTCCTACCATTTCGATAACAATTGGGGACAAAAACATCAATAGAGCACTATTAGATCTTGGCGCGAGCGTCAATTTGCTACCCTATTCTGTGTACGAGCAATTGGGCGTTGGAGAGCTTAAGCCCACTCACTGTACTCTCCAAATGGCCGACCGGTCAATAACCCATCCTAGGGGAGAGCTGGAGGATGTGTTAATAAGAGTAGGGGATTTCATTTTCCCCGTTGACTTTATTGTGATGGACACACAACCTGTCGCTAACCCCCGGAACCAAATTCCGGTAATACTAGGTCGACCATTTTTGGCAACTTCCAACGCAGTGATCAATTGTCGTAATGGTTCAATGAACCTATCTTTCGGCAATATGACAATTGAGCTCAATATTTTCAAGTTAGGAAGTCAGCCTGCTGAGCCCAATGCTAGCGTACTTGATGTTTGCTCGATCAATGAGATCGCGGAGGAGGACTGTGAATTTGAGAATTTTTTGTTCGATCACAGCAATGTTAACGCCACTAGTGCGTTCCTCCTAGAATCCGACGCAGCTTTCACCACGGATAATGATTTTGAGTGCTTCACCTTTGTTGATGACTTTGAAGACTCATCACCTGAATTGGAGTCTTTTGCTTTTTCGGATGAGATAATTGAACCATCCGACACTATTGCGTACACTCGGTTCGAACCTTTGATGGATTCATTCGAGTTTGAAACAACTACCCCATTGTTACCATCTATTGTTTCACCCCCTAAACTCGAATTAAAGCGTTTGCCGACACACCTAAAATATGCATATCTAGGTGATAATGAGACCTTACCTGTCATTATATCAACTTCTCTAGCTCTTGAGCAAGAGAAGGCTCTCTTGACGGTCTTACTTAATAATCGGCAAGCTTTCGGCTGGTCTATGGCGGACATTAAGGGGATTAGTCCCCTCATAGTCAAGCATCATATACACTTAATGGATGATGCCAAGCCAGCACGAGATCCACAAAGGCGCCTCAACCCCATCATGAAAGAGACGGTTAAGAAGGAAATTGTCAAATGTCTGGATAGCGGTATCATTTACCCTATATCGGATAGCCAATGGGTTAGCCCAATCCACGTCGTGCCCAAGAAATTGGGCATTACGGTCATTACAAACGAGGCAAATGAGTTGATTCCCACTCGCACCCAAACTGGGTGGCGAGTCTGCATAGACTATAGGAAACTCAATGCCGCAACAAGGAAGGACCACTTTCCCTTACCTTTCATTGACCAAATGCTCGAGCGATTGGCAGGGCACGAGTTCTACTGCTTTCTCGACGGCTATTCCGGTTACAATCAAGTCCCCATCGCCAAAGAGGATCAAGACAAGACAACATTCACTTGTCCCTTTAGCACTTTTGCTTATCGTCGCATGCCCTTTGGGTTATGCAACGCACCCGCTACCTTTCAGCGGTGTATGATGGGGATCTTTTCAGACATGGTTGAAAAGTTCTTGGAGATTTTTATGGACGATTTCTCCATCTTTGGCGACTCCTTCGACGAGTGTTTACGCCATCTTGACGCTGTTCTTACCCGCTGCAGGGATAAGAACCTAACATTAAATTGGGAGAAGTGCCATTTCATGGTGCAAGAGGGCATTGTTCTAGGACATGTCATTTCGCAAAACGGCATCGAGGTAGACAGGGCTAAAATCGAAGTGATTTCTAACCTACCTCCCCCAAAGTGCGTCAAAGATATCAGAGCCTTCCTTGGCCACGCCGGTTTTTACAGACGGTTTATCAAGGACTTTAGCAAGATTGCTAGACCCTTGACTCTCTTACTGGCCAAGGACACGACCTTCGCTTTTGACTCCACATGCACTGAAGCATTCGAGTCTTTAAAACATTCACTCATCACCGCGCCCATCCTTTCATCTCCCGACTGGACGCACCCTTTTGAAATCATGTGCGACGCATCAGACTTTGCTATTGGTGCTGTTCTTGGACAGCACATTAATAAGATGCCGCACGTGATTTATTATGCTAGCCGAACACTAAATGAGGCCCAACTTAATTACACAACAACAGAGAAATAATTTTTAGCTGTTGTGTTCGCACTCGAAAAATTTCGGCCTTATTTAATCGGCTCTCCAGTCGTTGTTTATACTGATCATTCGGCTCTTCGCCACCTCTTTGCGAAGAAGGATGCTAGGTCTAGGTTAATACGTTGGATCCTTTTCTTGCAAGAATTTGACCTTGTCATTAAGGACAAAAAGGGATGTGAGAACGTAGTAGCTGATCACCTATCACGACTTCCTTCTTCGCCTACGCTCGATATTCCAATCTCTGACGTTTTTCCCGACGAACAGCTCTTGACTGTTTCTTGCGAACCATGGTTCGCCGATATTGTAAATTATTTAGCCACCGGCCTGATTCTTAATGATTGGTCGAAACAGGATAAGCTTCAATTTTTGTCCCAAGTAAAGCATTTTTACTGGGATGAACCCTATCTTTTCAAATACTGTTCCGACCAAATCATTCGTCGGTGTGTGCCCGAGAGTGAGGTCAAGAGCGTGCTGTCTTTCTGCAATGATCAAGCATGTGGCGGGCACTTTGGCCCAAAGAAGACAGCCGAAAAAGTTTTGCAGTGTGGTTTCTATTGGCCACGACTCTTCAAGGATGCATTTGAATACTGGAAAACTTGCTCCCGGTGCCAACATTTGGGCCGGATTTCGCGGAGAAACGAAATGCCACTCCAACCCATTTTGGTAGTGGACATTTTTGATGTTTGGGGTATAGATTTCATGGGACCATTTCCTAACTCTTTTGGAAATGTGTATATTCTGTTGGCGGTTGACTACGTTTCTAAGTGGGTCGAGGCTGTGCCCAGCCGAACGAACGATAATAAAGTTGTCGTTCGATTCCTTAAAGAACACATATTTTCTCGATTCGGGCACCCTCGGGCAATAATAAGTGATAATGGTTCTCACTTCTGCAATAGGACTTTCGAGTCCTTAATGCGTAAATATTCTATCACCCACAAATTGTCAACGCCATATCACCCCCAAACATGTGGGCAAGCCGAGGTTTCAAATCGGCAAATAAAGCAAATTTTGGAGAAAACGGTTTCTAAAAACCGTAAGGATTGGTCGCTTAAATTGATAGATGCACTATGGGCTTTCCGTACTGTATATAAGACCGATCTGGGTATGTCTCCATACCGGCTTGTGTACGGGAAGGCTTGCCACCTCCCAGTGGAGATCGAGCACAAAGCTTTCTGGGCTATAAAAGAGCTAAATTTGTCTTTAGGAGATGCGGGCAGCAACAGAAAGCTGCAATTGAATGAGTTGGAGGAGCTAAGGGATGAGGCATATGATAATGCCATAACTGTTAAAAACCGAGCCAAGGTGTTCCACGATAAACACTTTTTACGAAAGACTTTTGAACCTGGTCAACAGGTTCTACTTTATGACACTCGGTTACATTTTCATCCTGGTAAGCTCAGGTCCAGATGGAGAGGACCTTTTGTAGTCCGCACCGTTTATCCGCACGGTGCGGTTGATCTTGAGAACCCTGAAGACGGTACCTTATTTAAGGTAAATGGGCATCGACTAAAACCGTTCTTCGCTGCGGATCCTTCGGAGGAGCTCCTGTTTTTGCAGGAGCCGATTTACACTGATTGATCTTCCTCCGCTTTCACCCCAAACTTTGTTTCCCAATGACACTATTTCAAATAAGTTTGGGGGTGTGTATATCATTTGTATGTATATTTCCAAAATACCATAAAAAATACATAAAAATAAAAAATACTTTTTTGGACCAAAGTGCAAATTTGCAGATTACAAGCTGTTTTTACAAATAAAACCCTCGTCTTATAGGGTGTTTTGTGTAAATAACCCTCTCAACCCCTATTTAAATGAACTGAGCCCCCCTCTGTTGTTCACCCGAAAACATTTTCTCCTCATAAAAACCCTAGCCGCCACCCTCAAGCTCCTGCAGAAAATTTTCGCCGCAACTCCACCAGAGCGCCGCGCTTCCGCCGCGCCTGCCGTCTCCCGCCGCGCTTCCGCCGCCTATCTGCCTCGTCACCCCCTGAAATTTTCAGGGGAGGTAAACCTGAACCCATACTCTCTGTTTATGCATAGACTTTTCTCTGTAAACTTGTGATGGCCCATAAAATGCAGTGCGAGAGAGATTTTTCACCGGTGTTCGCACACGAGATCTATGGTTCATACTTCCCACACGAAATCGCACAGAGGGGATGGAATTTCCTCCTCTATAACCATGGATCTGCATTTGCTGTCCCTAACTTAGTTGCCCAATTTTATGAGTCAATGGAAGAGAATAGCCTAGACAACTTAGGTTATATTAAACTGATTTGGGGAAATAATGAAATTCGCATTGATAGGGATATGATACACGAGGTTACACTAATACCACGTGTACCGGCACATGAACACCCCCTTCGCTTTGAAGATTATATTCCGTTAATGGGTAATGACTGTGCGCGAGAACCGCGTAAGGGGATCCAAGCACGGACCCTTTTCGCAAATGTTTTAACTGTGTGCCGGTGGGCACAAAACAATATTTTTGGAAGTTCTCACAACACAACCTTTTTCACCCCTTCCTTACATGTCGTTCATACTTTAATGACGAAAAACCCTAGGTTCGACATGTGCACGGTTTTGCTGCAATCCATAGGTTCGGGTAAACGAGGTAGTGTATATCCTTGTCCCATGCTCGTTACCCAACTCTGCCGTTATTTCCTCCCGGCCGAGGAATTTGACTCTTATTTGATAGACGGTACCGTAGTTCGACCACTTTTAGAGGGCGTCTCGTCATCTTACTCTAGGCTGATGGATATTTGGACACGGACAGAGCCGGGAGAAAACATACCTGCACACACCCCCAGCTCGAGCTCGACTTCGAGCGGGGAAGAGCTAACTCCCCAAGAACATGCGCGATTAATGAGAAGAACAGTGAGGAGATTAGACTCTTTGCGGGATGAGTTTCAGGCAACGGCACGAGAGCACGACCGTCGGTTGACGGAGATTGAGAGGGGGATACAAACACTGTTGGCTAGGGGGGAGAGATCACGTTCACGCTCACGAGCGCGACGTGGGGCAGGGCAGTGAGGGCACTGCTTTGCTCAAGTTTGGGGGTATTAGAGGTGATGTATATAGTTATCCTTGCATTGCATATTGTATATATCTTTGTTTTCCTTTTGCATAGTTAATTTCTGCATTGCATTTTTATAAAAACCATAAAAATTTAAAAATTTGAAAAAATAAAAAAAATTAGAAAACTGAAAAACCCATAAAAATTGAGAAAATTTCAAAAATTATAAAAATTATTGTATTCAATTTTGGTTAGTTGACTTGAGTTGATAAAAAGGTTAACTGGCTAGGAACAACTAGATCTTAGACTTAGTAAATTAAAAACCCTAAAAATTACCTTCCTTAAAGTTTAACGGTAGAAAGTATATGTCTTTGTAGGTTATCTAGAAATAGGCAAATTTTGGGTTCAGTTCTTGGGCTAAGTCGAAACGAAGGAAAAGTATTAAAACTTTTATTAGAGTATAAGTTTGAAAAATAGTTCCTAGCTTAAGTCTAGATTCTGAAAACATGTACCCTACAAAATGCACAAACACGCACCTTGAAACTTGGATTAGTAAAAGATACCTTGAAATACTCTTTTCTAAAGTCCTTAGCACAATGAAAAAGAAAAAAAAGGGGTGGATAGAGAAAAAAAAAATGGACACTGGTTTTTGTGATTACTTAAGACTGTAAAAATAGAAAAATATTTAGCGAGGGTGCTTCATCACCTAGTGCCTTAGACCAACTGGTTTGGGAGCCACTGCTAAAAGCCTTGGGTGTTGCAAAACTAGGAAGTACGCTTTAAAAAGCTAACGCATCTTGTAATCGGTTGTTGGTACCTCAAGAAGTATTAACAGTCGCATGAAGGATGTGAAAGCGAAATTTCACAAGTGCTTTGGAAAACGGACGGGAGTACGATTGCTTGATTTGAATTTCCAAGTGTAGGGGTGATTTATACACACACGTAGGGATATGTGATTGGAGTTTAGATAAGAGAAAGGAATGAAGAATAGAACTTGTGTCTTTAATAGAGTTGATAGAAATTCCTAAGTGGAGATGGAACTCTAGAAGGAAAACTTAAGAAATGCCGAAAGCTAGGTAATTCTACAGGATATATGTAATCTTAAGTTAAATAATGAGGAAGTGTGAAGAATACGGGTGGATAATTTGCGAGTTAAAAGATAATAGAATTCCTTGTTAGAAAACCTAATTGGAGAACAAAAGTCAATGGGCCGAGTTGATAGGATTTTGTGGGTGTAATCCGCTGGAAACCCTCAGGAGACAACACTCCTCCTACTAGGGACACCTATAGGTTTAACGGCTTATTGCACGAGCTCAGTGCAATCGCGTTTCCCTGCGAAAGTGCGGCTAGGTTAGATTTTTATCAGGATAAAATAATAAGTTTGCTCGAGGACGAGCAAAAGGTAAGTTTGGGGGTATTTGTTCACATCATAATATTGCAATTCATACGCCCCACTTTCGTGCATTTTTTAAGTAAACAGATGCTTTTGACGATCGTTTGTTGCATGTTGCAGGATACAGGTTTCTGGAGAAAATACAGTGAAAAAGACACAAAACAACAGAAAAATGGACTTTTGACCAACATTTAGACGGATCCTAGTCAAGCCGAGACGAAGAACAGTGCAAGGTCCAAAAATGTCAAGAGAACGGCCAAAAGATACGAACAAGCTTCCACTGAAGATCTGGAGAAGATCTAGAAGCCCAAAGAAGAAAATACATATGGAAATAGGAAGCCCAAGACAATACAACCCAAGTGCAGTAAATTGGTGGACCCAAGCCCACCAGTGGGCCGCGGATCCGCGGCCCAAGCCAACAATTGCCGCGGATCCGCGGCCGTTATGTGCCCGTGTCGGTGGATTTCTTCTGTGCTGTGTGTCGGTGCAGATGTTAGGATTTTCAGGGGTCAAATCAGTAATTTAGCATGCTCGAGACTCTGAAACCCACTCTTCTGTTTACTTATAAATTGTAATCTAGATCTGTAAAAATGTATGCCTCTTTATATTCAATAAAAGTGAGATTTGTTGGAGAATTCAGAGCATCATCTTTCTTGTAAGTTTTTAAATTCCTGCCTTAGTTTAATTGTTCTACTTGCCCTAGTAATCATTTGTTTGCTGTAGTTCACTCGTTAGCTAGTTTAATTTGTCGTAAGGTAATTCTTTAAAACATAAACATAAAAATGTCTCGTTGTAATAATTCCCTAATGAGCGAGTCAAATCCTCGCTCGTTAGGGTTAGGAACAAGGGAGTAAGTGAGAGATGGATGTCTCTCACCTCCTTCAATGCCGACTTATTTTTAAAACGAAATCTTCATGCACGCATATATGATCCGCCCCCTACGGCACCCTACCTACAAGGTAACGGTGAACCGTAGTATAAAAGGCCGGACATATATGACGTCCATGAAGATCACATCAATTAATAGGAAAGGACGGACAAGGATCTAGAGGAAGAAACTTTGTTTCTTCCCGATCATCCTAATCCCCTTTGCTAATAATTGTTGTGATTTTTCTAAAAAGCTTGAATCAACGGCATTGAAAGAGGTGAAAACATTGATCTCAACACCCCTACCTTCGACCTAACCCTAACGAGTTCTTTCATATCACATAAATTAGTTTTTAATTCAATCGACAAAAACCAAACAACAATCTGAATCAACTCGTTATAACACAAAAACAGAAACTAACACATCCCTGCGGATCGACCCGTATTCACCGGCTAGCTGCAAAGCGACGCCGTTTCTGATTACGGTAAACTACAAATTTTTGGATTAATCTTCCGTATTTTGTATCGAGCCAACTATAGAAAATACGGATTCCATGGTCGTGATGAATAGCCAAGCCCACACCCCTAGACCCCTACGAGAGCGGCAAGTGATCCCACCAATTCTAGAGTTTAGGAGACCCGGTCTCGACTCCTCGAGATGGCCTCCCACTGAACCCTAAAACCCGGTCACTTGTGCTCCCCTCCTTGGGTCTATCCTAATGCGGAAAAGTAAATAATATACAATTGATTTATACATGAATGAAAATAAAACTCTCATCTCAAATAAAAACCCCGGCTATTCAGTCGCGACAATCCTACTCATCATATCTCAGCAACACATAATATATCATATCATCAACGTAAGTAATTATGCGTATCCCGATTGTCGTTGACGTATAGCAACGAAAACGGCGATACACCACATACTACACTTACGGTCGCAGAAAATAAAATGAAAAACTACAACATTTGTAATCCACAATCACCTTAGATATCATAAATTCGAAATATCACATACTTCGTATTTCATGCCTAACTATATGAATTCCACATATTGTATCACATTTCAGATAAATAGAAAATGTTAAACTTTTCGATCGAATAAACAAACACCCAAGATTTCCCAAACTGCACAACACTTGAGCCGAGTTCAAAAATTTCTAGAACATGCCACAGCCCCTTATGGACCAACCGTAAAAGGGCCAAACCAACGCCTCACATGTGGCAATGCTAAACTACCACAAATCCTAAGGTTCAGTGATAGTTTTGACGGTCACATAATCGAGTTAAGGTTATGTTCTTCTAGAGTGTCCACAAATACGCTTGCATGTTTTTCGAAAGTTTCGAACTAGGGAAAAATCCAACACTTGGAATTTTTCCAATACGGGAAAAATTGTGTTTCTAATATTCGTTCAAACATTTTAACACGTTCTAAAAATCTGAAAATCTGAACGAAGTTAAACTTTTCTAATCGAATCACCAAATACAATAGATCTCCAGAAACCTCAACACTTGAGTATGTTTAAAATATCTCAGAGGCATGTACTTATTAAATCTGGTGCACTGTATAAAACTTATTCCCTGTTCCCCCTGTACGGCAGCGGATCCGCGGCCAAAGGCATGCTTTTGCCGCGGATCCGCGGCTCTTTGGAGCGATCATTGAAAAAAATTTATACAGTAACTTCTACAAAAGCCTACTGAATTTTTTAAGAACTTTTAACTTGAAAAAATCCAATTTTCAAAAATTTCCAGAGAGCGGTCCAAATTGGTGTTTCGTGGTTCGATCAGACTTTTAACATCGCCTACGCATCGCCTAAAGCTCTAGCCTGGCTCTGATACCACTGTTGGGCTAGCCTAGCACCTCGTCAAGGGTTCGGTAGCATCACATATGCCATAATCAAAATTTTAGAGGTGCTAAGTTAACTCGACAAGAATCGAAACTAGAAGTTTTAGGGATTCATACAAATAAGCATCACATGCAAATGTAAAACTATCACTAAGAGTAGAGATTACAACCTTTGTAGATCTCCCTCGGTGACTCCTTGGCACTATGAGAGTTTGGAACGGATCGATGGAAGCCTTCCTTGTCCACGATGATCCACCCGAAGTCCTTTTGCCCAAAGCTCCTTGCCTAACTTGTTTCGCAAACGAAGTAGAGCAAACACCCTACACAAATCGGCTAGATGTGTGTAGTATGATGATGTGGTTTATGTTCTTCAATTGAAATCCTTTTCTTTTATCAATTTCACTCTAGAGAAAAATCAAGAGAGGAAGAAGAAGATAATGGTGGCTAAGCTTGAGCTTTCTATCATATCACATATGATAACTTGTTTTCACACCCTTGTTGTTTCATTGTTTTGTACACCTTGTTTCATATCACATATGAAGCTATTTATAGTGATGAGAAGGAATAATCATCATTATTCCATTACCACTATAATTATGGGTGGAAATTCTTTTCATAAAGAATTAAGCATGGGTGGAAATTCTTTTCATTAAGTTAAATAAAGCTTACCCACTAAAGAATAAAGGAGCATGTGTGGGTTTTCTTTACATTAACTTAAAATGATAAATATAAATAAAAGCTTCAATATAAGTCTTGCATTGCCACCATTTTTGTATCATCAACCATGATACTATGTATGCATGTATGTGTCCATGCACATCATCATGTGCATACATGCATGCATAAAAAAGGATTTAATTAAAGAATTAATCTAAATGTAATTTGTTAAATCAACACTTGATTTAGCAAACCGGTCATATCACATACGACCCGACAAATAGAAAATGCCCGATTAATATACGTTATCACATAACCGTATTTAATCGGGTCCCGCGCATATCTCATATGCACACCACATCTTTTTGCCTGAGCCAGGAAACTTCATTGTGGGACTCTAAGACTCGTCAATACGCCGGCAGTAGATGATGATCATATCAAACACCTACAAGCCGCAAGAGGTCAGCTAAACGTAACGGCCACCCGGGTATTGAAACGATCAGAAGAAAACCAGCGAAGCTGTAAAAACTCCCGTCGAGCCAACTGGCAACACTTACCGTACAGTCCGGTCTCTTCGTCAGATATGCTGCATATCGAGTCTAGGGATGGAATCGTCGACCCCAGTAACTCAATAAGTCATGCTGGTGTATGGCTCATAACAGATTGAGAAACTACTGATAACTCTTATCAGTAAATCACAGCAGCCCTGGCCAGGGACTTCATGTTATAGCCAATCGAGCATAGCACAACATCAACCCCCAATACTGGGAGAGACGAAACCCCTCCTATCGCTCATTTCCTCCATGCGCCTCGAGACTGTACCCAAAGACCACCTGTTTGCACGACTCAGTAGAGCCGTGGTAGGGTGGAGATCAAAGTATAGTAGGAGGACACACAAGACTCTATGATGATCTCGGGTCTACAGACTAACCTGTACCAGTGTTCCTTGAGAACTGCTATCCGACGATAGATATAATACCACATAGGAGTTCTCGGCGAGTCCGTTCAGTGTACCCAGTCTCCACTGAGCACCCGCATACAATCTTTGGTGTCTCCTCACCAGATGGATATGGGATCATCCATCGCCCATCATATGGGACAAGAATGGTATACGCTAGTCTACTCTGGAATATCGATGCCCTGTCTCGAAACACCCTCGACTAGGAACAATTCAAGGATATGCTTATAGACTACATGTGCCCCACTAGTATGATCCGCATCATAATCACAGTAGTCAAGCAAATATCCTTTGGGCTTTATCAACATGTGTAAATGATAATATCTACATGTCTAGATAAAGTAAGCCAGATAGCGTACTATCATGTTGAGCAAGAAAGTCATCTATCTCCGTAGATTATATGTCCAAGTTTCCACTATCCATATAATGGCCTTTAGGGCATACATATTACTAACAAGTACGGCATCAAGGGAGAGGACCGACTTCTTCTTCTTCTTCTGTGCGCGAGCTGCGGTCGCAGCCAGAACCAGCTTGCGCTTCGTGGGCACTTTGGGACGGCGAGTCCCGATATCCGATCCCACGCCAGATTTTGGTGAAGCTACGTTTACCGTCTCTACGGGAGCACGGGGCACCGAAGTCACATCCACCGTCTTTACAGGAGCATGGGGCAATCCACGCGTGGGGCTTAGCTCACGTGGAGGCTCAACTGCAGCAACCTCTCTTAGCGGAGGGGGTACAGCGATCCGTCACCTCAAAGGGACTTTACAATCACAGGCAGGAGGTGCACTTTTGCGATCAAGTAGCAACCGCCTTTCTTCCTTAATAACGGCGCCCGTCGAATGCTGGTACCATGCCGTATATGTATTAAGGATCCTTAGGACACAACTCGGCTCGCTGATAAAAAAGTGAGAGCCCGTATTCAGATGCATGAAGTGATGCAGCGTGCTCCACATCCCCTCTTCAGTGGCAGTGGGTTCCAGCTGTTGGAGGTAGTGCCCTCAGAGTCAATTATTGGATCACAGGCACGTGATTGCAATGATTGAGGGAGGACCTATTCCGGTAGAACAGTCTTACTCAAGATGATAGTATGCTATCTGGTTTATCTTTATCATCGTGTACTGCTTTAGGTGACCTGACAGGTCGCTATTACACGTTGATAGAGCCCCTAGGATTCTTGCTTGACTGCCAGCAGTATGAGGGCGATCATATACGTGGGAGCTGGTAGTCTACAAGCACATCCTTAAAAGGTCCCTAGTCGTGGGAGTTTCGAGACAGGGCATCGATACTCCAGAGTAGACTAGTGTATACAATCGAGACCCCGACGAGGGGCGGTGGCCGGTCTCACAAGCCACTGGTGTCAGTTGGTTCACCTAAGATGTATACAGGTGCTCATTGGGTTATGAGTACACCGGACAGGACTCGCTGGGAACATGCTAGTTGGTCTTATACCAGACGTCAGATAGCAGTTCCCTGGTGACATGTGTACAGGTTAGTTCATCGACCCGAGGATCGTCATTTGTCTCGTGTGACTTCCCATTGTACTTTGATTACTACCCTACCACGCTCAAAGGAGACGTGCAAACAGGTTTTAGTTGGGTATAGTCCCGAGCCACATGGAGGCAGTGAGCGGATCTTCAGGGGTTCGTCACTCCCGGTATTGGGGGAGTGAGGTCGCGCTGTGTCTAGGAGAGCCATTACAAAAAGCCCTTGGCCGAGGCAGGAGATTTACTGGTAGGTATTCCAGTAGTATCTCAGGGTGTTCTGGGCTACACTCCGACACGACTTGTACCGCTTTTAGGGGTCTGACTTTTACTAACCCCCTAGGCCCGCCATGCGATGCTCATAGATGAACGGACCGGACTGTACGGATATTGTCACTGACAGGCTCAGTAAGGTGTCAGGATGAGTTCGCTCACAGACGTCCCTTTTGGTCAATAGCTGGTAGCCCATTACGTATGGCTAATACCTCTGTCGTACTAGTGGTTAAATCCACAGCCATAGTATTGATGAGTCTTTTGTGTCCCCCACAGACAGTTACTCAAGTTTCGGGCGAAACGCTGTAGAGGCCGTATGGAGATATGGCAGGGTTCGATCAGATACGTGCGATATTGCACGGATCATGATCGGATGGTTAATACTAGCGGGCTTTGGTTTAAGCCGGATCCTAGTATAGTACAGTGTAGATTTTGTCTCATTGCATTTGGATTTCGGTCGGAATACAAATGCGGGTATGTATATACAGTAGCGGGGTTTTCCTGTAATTTATTACGGGATCAGTTTTTGGAGTTGCCAGTTTGTTTTCCGTTTCGGCCATATTTCTTTGTATCTTTCATTGGCTGAAGATTGGTGGAGGAGGGCTTATTTGCATTTGTGCAAATAAGCATTTTGGAGGGTGGTCTTTGCATATTATTGTATCATGATAATTCTACCACCATTTGACTTCTTCTTCTCATCATTGCTTGACTTTTGTGATGGTGATGGGTTATGATGAGGTTGGTGGAGTGTTGGTTTTGATTGGTGATGATTTCTTATCATCATCACCCTTTCTCTCTCTTGCATGAGGTTGTGGCTCACTTCTTTTTCCATTCCAATTTTCACTCCATTCTCTAATTCCTCATGCCATGGTCGGCCAAGAGGAGGAGGGGGCTGTCCCAAATTTTTGATGGGGATTTTTGGTCTTATTTGCTTGCAAAATTCCCTTGTTCATCACAAAATTCCATACTTCATTTCCTCCACCAACAAGGGCAATTTCTATAAACCCCAAGAGACATAGAGTTCTACAGTTAACCTACAGCATCCTTGGGCACGTCGACTTGCCAACTTCCTGCCCGAATTGCCTCGGTCCAGAGATGGGAGCCCGTAAAAGAAGCCGGTGATGTGGTGCCCATCCGGCGAGGAGGTGAAGACCGGAGATTCCGCGGGAGATCGGGACGACGACGAGAAGACCGAAGGACACGGATCGCTCGGTATATCTCTCTACCCGTTCTTTAGTTAGCTAGGATTAGATTAATGGCCTGATCCGGGATTTTTGTGCGCGGTGGTGCCGGTTAAAAAGTTAAAGTAAATCATCGTTTCCGCATTTTGGCCTCGGATTGACGGCCGGGGCGCCGCCGTGCACTTACACTGGTATCAGAGCCACGCCATTAACCTAGTCTAGCTTGGTCTAACGTGTTTACATTTCCGATCGAACAAAAATCCCAAAACCGCATTTTCATGTACATCTGTTCTCTGTCGATTTTGTTTTGGCTCAGAATTTTTTTTAAAGTGTTGCAGAATGATTTGCAGGGAATTCTAAGCACTCTGTAAAATTTTGGTCGTGTGACTTCATCATCCTACCGCGGAACCGCGGCCAAACCCATGCTTGGGCCGCGGTTCCGCCGCCATATTTACTGTTCATTGCACCAAACTTTTACAGAGGGATTCTGAGTTAAAAATGAGGTTTTTGGAATGTTCTTTTTGGACCCAGAATTTCTTTAAGTGCTACGGTAGTGCTTGGGGGGCCACTTAGGAAAATTTGATCGATCGAAAATTTTAAACACATTAGTTCACAGTATTTACATTATATCTGCGACCGTGAATGTCACTTGATCGGTAAATCCTGTCTAACTGCTATAGCCCAGTTAGACGGATTTGCGAACGTGACATTCACGTTGATGTTCTGTGTTGTGCTGTGATGTTGCGGATTGTCGTGGTGGATAGTCTGGGTGCAATGTTAGTACAGTTTTTGTTGTATTATGTACATTTGTTATTGCGGGGTGAGCGTCCGACATGTGGACTGCCGTCACTGCCTGTCTGTATATTATTCTTTTGGGGAACGACCGGGGTGAGGTCGATGTACCCGTTGTATGTATATTTTACTTTCTGTACTAGGGTTACCCCAAGGAGGGGTGCACGGATAGCCGGGTTCTAGAGGGCAACGGGCCCGCATCTCATGGCATTGAGACGGAGGGGGCTTTACTCTAGAATTGGCGGGCTATTCGCCGCATTCGTAGGGGGTACAGGTTGACCCAGGAGGGGTGCCCAAGTTACCGGATTCCGTAAAGTGCTGGGTGGTCCATTCACGTTGCTGAAGGGGGCTGCCTCACTTCAGGTTTTGGCGAGTAACTTGCCGCGCCCGTAGGGGTCTAGGATTTCATTGCACAGGCTATCCACACGACCAGGGGAACGTCGGGTTTCAGTAGCGGCTCTGTGAAACCCGGGGATCCCAGATATCTGTATTGTTCTGTGATGCTGTACATTTCTGTGATGTTGCATTTTATCACGCCTTGAGCGAAAATTATATATTGATATATATACTAGTAGATGTTGTATATGTTTTGCATCCGCGCTAGTCCAGTCCCCGCTCTTTCGTTAGTTAACTAACCTAAAGGGTAATGACGGGACCCAGTGGCGAATGCGGATGGCATATACGTACATCATTATTTTCGTTCTTTGTGGTGTGATCAATTGATGGGACTGCGTTGATTCGGATCAATGCAAACTAAACAAACCTATTTGATGTTGTTGGGACACTTTTCAAAAAGCTGTTTTTGCAAGGGCGTTCTCTTTTGTTTTGCACAGTGGTATTCGGTTATGAATATCCAGCACCTCAGTCGACGAGGCAAGGGCCGAGATCCCTTCACCGGGAGTGACCCTTTGGACAGAAGTTTGCGTCAGGGCAATAACTTCACTATAGTCGTTTACTTTTGCTTTGCATCGTGGTATTCAGTTGGAATATCCTGCACCTCATTTTACGGGGAAAGAGCCGAGATCCCTTCACCGGGAGTGACCTCTTTAGCAAAGGTTTTCGTCACTATATTTTCATAAAAGCTATCCAGTTCCTTCAACGATATCAAGTTCATCACGTTAAAGGTTTTTTGCCAGAAACCATTCGTAGCCCTCCGTCGTTTCAGAAGGGTAGCAAGTAGTATTCATGCTATGTTTGTTGGCCTTCGTCAAGGCATAGTGTATGGTAGCTGCTTGTTGCCTTTTTGCAGCATAGATAGATGTGTTGGTTTGGGACAGTCGTACTACTATTTTGGCCAAAGTCAAGGGTATGTACGGGTGGGTTCAAATTAACCTGGAAAATGACGGGTAGAACTTGACATGTGACTTATGATTTGTTGGCCATCGTCAAGGTCATAAGAGTATGGGGCAAAAATCACATCGGGAGTTTCTAAAGAAACTGAAACTTGCCAGATATGCGCATACCTTCTGGAGTGTGATAACGTGAGCGAAGTCCGTCACGTTCTCATGCGATGATAGTTGGATCCCGATTCCCACTGATGAGTTGGTTTACTCTTCGGGTGATCTCGACTAATTCTTCTTTCAGGTTTGTAGGAGAATTTGACGGTACAGTGGGAGGTTTCCTGATTAGATAAATTGGTAACCATTCTGATCTAGGTTAGAGTGCACGCTGAGTGTTTCTTTTCTCTCTCTCTTTGGCAGCGACCATGACCCGACCCTAAGACTATGACTCAGTGACCAAAACTAACCGAACCTTCCTAAACATTGGCTTTTGGATTGTCAGAGTTGCATACCTCATTGCCACTCCTACTTTTACCCTTTTCTCCAGGACACCCCGTATTACTACGAACGTCCACTTCCATTGGATAAAACCATCGTATGGTTATATACGAACTCGAAGGAATTTATTCGAGGATGGTTTCCGGTTCTGGAGAAAACGAATAGGACTATTCAGTTGTCTTTTCCTTTTACCTTCTCTCAGGTTGCGTGAACTCCTTGGTTTAGGAGATAGTATACCTATTACGCAAATTGGATAGTCTTCTTCCAAACCTTAGGCTGGTGCCGAACGGTAGGGAATGAAGAAAACCAATTAGCATAGCGATGGTGTGCAGAAGGTATTAAGTAAAGACATATCAAGGGATTAGTAATAGGGCAAAGTAAATTGCGACTGATATTCACGACCAAACCAGATATTTCATTACCACTCCCACTTCATCTTTGTATTTCTTCAGGACACTCCGTATCACTACGAAGATCCACAGTTTATTGGATACTCCATCGTATGGTTATATACGAACTCGAAAGGAACTTGTTCCAGTTCGGGGATGGATTCTGGTTCAGGAGAAATAGGAATAAGGTTTATTCGGTTGTCGTTTATCCCCACTTTCTCTCGCATTGCGAGTGCTCCTAGGATTAAGACAATACACCCATTATGCTTATTGGATAGTCTTCTTCCAAACCATAGGCTGGTGTCGCGGTAGGGAAGGAAGAAAACCATTTGGCCTAAAGGGGTGTGCAGAAGGTAATGACAAAAGACATATGAAGGGATGTGAAGAGATGGTATAGAAATATACGGTTACAGTTATGAATCTGATAATGGAAGAGGTATTACTAGGAATACCAGAATTCCCCATCGAAACATTTCAATGTTTCAGTTTCACTGTGTACTGTTAAAAGAAAACTGATTTCCCAATTAGACACTTGCTCCAGGGTATGTATTTACCAGGTATGATATTCACATCTGTATGGTTTTACAGATGATGAGTGGGAGTAAGTTATTGGGAATTGGGTGATCATCCTCATTGTATCGGGATTCGTTGTAATCGGTGATATTTGAGGAAGTCACCCGGGTTGTTTGCCGGACGACAAATATTTAGTTTTGAATATCCGCTGTTATGCACCAATTTCAAATTGATATATCTGTACGTCTATTTTTATAGAGTGAGATATACCTTTTTGAAATTATGTCTATGACATTTACCTATATCAGTTGATGGTTAGGTAAGGAGCATTAAACAACGGTGTAATTCTTCTTAACCATAAGTACAGTTTTCAAACTGCGACACACAAGGAGTGAGTTATCAGACTCAAGGGACTTATACAGAGTATTGTATGTTGTCCAGTGTCCAATAGAACAGAGGAGTTGGTCCTCGTACTATATTCAGGTTTACTTATGACTTCTCTAGTTTTTAGACAGGTGTTTCGTAGAAACACAAGGTCCGAATTTTGAGAAGTTATAGGTATATGAATAAAGTAGAGAACCAGGTATTCCGAGTATCGGGATTCTTCAAGGTGATCGAAGATGTAGATACTTGTGTATGGTATTCAGTTGATAGTAATGATTAAGAGAACTTGCTTCTCTTTCAGGTTACTCATAATTGGAAGCATTCCTAAGTTGAATAACGCTGATCCGCCTCCTTCCATTTAGTTGACATGCACTGGAGACAGCTGCATGATTTGAATCTGGTTCAATTAAATCAGTGCCTCTGTTTCTATATTGGATATAGAACAGTTCATATCTTAACGATGTTAAGGTACGGGGAGTTGTCCGGCTTATGCTTAAAACCAGACTCTGGATAACTCAGGGCACGTTTCTGTAATGGTTGTTTGTGGGTTGACCCAGGCTATGACGAGGGTTGACTTTCTACCATCTGGAAGATCGATAGTGATATTGTTCTTGACTCGCCACAGTTTTAACAAAAATGGATTTTTTCAGAAAACAGTAGTGGGAGTATGGTAGAACTGGAAGTGATTCCAGAACCGCAAACAATTACTGAAGATTTGATAAGAACCTAAAGATTCAATCTTGTTTGACATTCCATTAGCCACTCCGCAGATACGGTGGGTAACCTCAGGCACCCGAGAGGTACTCCGGTAGCCTCAAGGACGGTGACAGGGAGGTTCTTGTTTACCCAGACTTGCCATTGCTGTTGTTCCAGACTATGAGACCCGGCAGGAGAATGAGTATATCGTCATTCTGAACTGGCTTTAGAAGCGTACGAGTATATGACTCTACCAGAGGGTTGTCGTAGTCGGTGGGAGCAGCGGAAGCATTGGTGGACAGGTGACTTATGTCTATTTATAGACTAAAGCAAATATAGTGGAGATAGATCATCTATTTCCGATGTGACAGTCATAGGTTTGACTTCATCAGAATAGGGGATGAATTTGTTAAGAAGGTAGTAGGGTGTGATGTCCTGGTATTTGGATGACATACACATAGTAGGAAGTTAAATTCCTATACTACGATCGGTTACACTTTGGTTGTCACACAGTGGTTTCTCCACATGGGACTTGGATATAATATCAAGACATTCTGGTTACTGGATCTATGGTTTTAGATCTAGATTTAGGTAGTTTCCCAATCAGGGTACTTAGACAGCATTCTAAAGGTGTTTTAGAATGGACGACTCCTGGCACGGTAGTGTACCTACAGGTGATGGAGTCACCCTCTCTAAAGGTGTCTTACAGACTAAAGGGGAGAGGGATGTGCATGATTGGCAGATCACTTGCTTAGGCAATTAAGTCAATCATGAGATGTCAAGTACCACACCAGAGGTTGTTTTTGCTCGAGATGCAATAAGTTGACATTAATCCAATCCTGGAGAAACGATCGGAAGCAGTTTTATGACATAAGTGGATGTTCTAGGGATATGATAACAACAACCTCTTTTAGGAGACAGTTATCATTCCAGGCTTCCAAGGTGACCTGGACGGCAGAGCGGCTGTCAGAGTTGTAGTTTTCCCTCTGACGAGGGGCAGTATTTTGGACAGGTGGTCCAAGGGGATACTGAGGGAGGCATGACGCAGGATACTGATTAAGTTCAGTTGATGATACAGTCTAAGAAGTTTGGATTTGGAGTTCATTTATGAGCTAGGTCCCATTAGACATCCAGACACATTCTAAGACAGGTATTGCTCATTTCGGGAGATGGCTTTCTCCACGAACTTGAGATATAGAGAGACATAGAAAGAAACATCAAAGCGGATCCACTCACTGAGGCTATTCCTCGAACGCAATAGTTTTGCAAACGAGCTTTGTGAGACTGACTAGTAGAGGAGTTGGGTGTTCGGTATCACACGGGCTGTGAGTTTGCGACATCGCAATAATTAGCCTTGAGTGCAAGTGGGAGATTGTTGGAGATAGTGCCCTCAGAGTTAATTATTGGATCACAGGCACGTGATTGCAATGATTGAGGGAAGACCTATTCCGGTAGGACAGTCTTACTCAAGATGATAGTATACTATCTGGTTTATCTTTATCATCGTGTACTGCTTTAGGTGACCTGACAGGTCGCTATTACACGTTGATAGAGCCCCTAGGATTCTTGCTTGACTGCCAGCAGTATGAGGGCGATCATATACGTGGGAGCTGGTAGTCTACAACCACATCCTTAAAAGGTCCCTAGTCGTGGGAGTTTCGAGACAGGGCATCGATACTCTAGAGTAAACTAGTGTATACAGTCGAGACCCCGACGAGGGGCGGTGGCCGGTCTTACAAGCCACTGGTGTCAGTTGGTTCACCTAAGATGTATACAGGTGCTCATTGGGTTATGAGTACACCGGACAGGACTCGCCGGGAACATGCTAGTTGGTCTTATACCAGACGTCAGATAGCAGTTCCCTTGTGACATGTGTACAGGTTAGTTCATCGACCTGAGGATCGTCATTTGTCTCATGTGAGTTCCCACTGTACTTTGATTACTACCCTACCACGCTCAAAGGAGACGTGCAAACAGGTTTTAGTTGGGTACAGTCCCGAGCCACATGGAGGCAGTGAGCGGATCTTCAGGGGTTCGTCTCTCCCGGTATTGGGGGTGAGGTCGCGCTGTGTCTAGGAGAGCCATTACACAAAGCCCTCAGTCGAGGCAGGAGATTTACTGGTAGGTATTCCAGTAGTATCTCAGGGTGTTCTGGGCTACACTCCGACACGACTTGTACCGCTTTTGGGGGTCTGACTTTTACCAACCCCCTAGGCCCGCCATGCGATGCTCATAGACGAACGGACCAGACTGTACGAATATTGTCACTGACAGGCTCAGTAGGGTGTCAGGATGAGTTCGCTCACAGACGTCCCTTTTGGTCAATAGCTGGTAGCCTGTTACGTATGGCTAATACCTCTGCCGTGCTAGTGGTTAAATCCACAGGCATAGTATTGACGAGTCTTTAGAGTCCCCAACAGACAGTTACTCAAGTTTCGGGCGAAACGCTGTAGAGGACGTATGGAGATATGGCAGGGTTCGATCAGATACGTGCGGTATTGCACGGATCATGATCGGACAGTTAATACTAGCGGGCTTTGGTTTAAGCCGGATCCTAGTATAGTACAGTGTAGATTTTGTCTCATTGCATTTGTATTTCGGTCGGAATACAAATGCGGGTATGTATATACAGTAGCTGGGTTTTCCTATAATTTATTACGGGATCAGTTTTTGGAGTTGCCAGTTTGTTTTCCGTTTCGGCCATATTTCTTTGTATCTTTCATTGGCTGAAGATTGGTGGAGGAGGGCTTATTTGCATTTGTGCAAATAAGAATTTTGGAGGGTGGTCTTTGCATATTATTGTATCATGATAATTCTACCACCATTTAACTTCTTCTTCTCATCATTGCTTGACTTTTGTGATGGTGATGGGTTATGATGAGGTTGGTGAAGTGTTGGTTTTAATTGGTGATGATTTCTTATCATCATCACCCTTTCTCTCTCTTGCATGAGGTTGTGGCTCACTTCTTTTTCCATTCCAATTTTCACTCCATTCTCTAATTCCTCATGCCGTGGTCGGCCAAGAGGAGGAGGGGGCTGTCCCAAATTTTTGATGGGGATTTTTGGTCTCATTTGCTTGCAAAATTCCCTTGTTCATCACAAAATTCCATACTTCATTTCCTCCACCAACAAGGGCAACTTCTATAAACCCCAAGAGATATAGAGTTCTACAGTTAACCTACAGCATCCTTGGGCATGTCGACTCGCCAACTTCGTGCCCGAGTTGCCTCGGTCCAGAGGTGGGAGCCCGTAAAAGAAGCCGGCGATGTGGTGCCCTTCCGGCGAGGAGGTGAAGACCGGAGATTCCGCGGGAGATCGGGACGATGACGAGAAGACCGAAGGACACGGATCGCTCGGTATATCTCTCTACCCATTCTTTAGTTAGCTAGGATTAGATTAATGGCCCGATCCGGGATTTTTGTGCGCGGTGGTGCCGGTTAAAAAGTTAAAGTAAATCATCGTTTCCGCATTTTGGCCTCGGATTGACGGCCGGGGCGCCGCCGTGCATTTACACCAGCAAGAAAGCCTCCAACGGCACTCCTTGATTATAGCTCAATTGTTTGGAAAAACGATGCGGGTTATATCTCATGAAAAGCGCCGCATAATTTTGCCTAAACACCAGGAAGCCCGGTCTGATAGAATATAAATGGAGGGTCTCCCGAGCTGTTAGAATTGAGGCTCCATCTTTGAAAATATCCTGCAATGACCGCACTGTTGTGGTAGACTCTTTTCCGATGGTTAACACCTTGTCGGTGAAGGTCATCCTGTCTCCAACTGTGCGGGGATGAAGGAGAAAACCTCTGGCATCCCGTGGTGACGGATTTACAATTGAGGCGCCGACTAATCACATAATCCGGGGGAAGCTGCACCTGTCAAATAATGAAGGCCTTCTATGGATACCAAAAACGCCAAGTGCATGTAGCTCGAGCCATGACATGAAGTAATGCATTGAGAAGTTCACATGCTGTAGTCCAGGTTCAGTAGTATCCAGAGCTTGACTAAGGCCGTAATACAGATGGGCTAAGCCGGCGACCCCGACAGCCACTTTCACCCCAATAGTCATCCGGTGAGCCGGGTAAAAGACAGATGGCCTCATACGGCGAAGTTACATCGGGAGCGCGAACCAGCTCAACCATAGCCCAAGAAATCCCAAAAAGAATGCTTCCTCATCCATCCCAGGGACTGCAATCTCCGCAAAAGGAACAGTCGGAGAGTTAGGAAGGAAGAAACTGTTAGTTATGTATATGCCCTAGAGGCCATTGTTGTACATATGATGTATATTATAATAGATGCTTGGATATATATAGAGAGGACTTTCTTGCTCGTCATGATAGTATGCTATTTGGTTTCACTTTATCTTAACATATTGACTTGTATTGGTTTACTATTTTTTTTCTCACATGTTGATAAAGCCCTTAGGATCTGTACTCGACTACTGGGACTATGATGAGATCATACTAGTGGGGCCTCGGTAGTCGATGAGTACATCCTATAACTGTTCCTAGTCGAGGGTATATCGAGACAGGGCATCGATACACCAGAGTAGACTAGCGTATACGCATCTTGACCCATATGATGGGCGATGTATGATCCCGTATCCATCGGTGTTGGACATCAAGGATGGTGTGTGGGTGCTCAGTGGAGACTGGGTACACTGGACGGACTCGTCGAGAACTCCCAGATGGTGATATACCACACGTCAGATGGCAGTTCTCCGGTAACACTGGTACAGGGTAGTCTGTAGACCCGAGATCGTCATAGAGTCTTGTGTGATTCCCACCGTGCTTTGATTTCCACCTTACCACGTCCAAGAGGGCGTGCAAAACGGTGGCTTTTGGGTGCAGTCCCGAATCACATGGAGGCAATGAGCGATAAGAGGGGATTCATCTCTCCCGGTATAGGGAGTTGATGTTGTGCTGTGTTCGATTGGCTATAACTGGAAGTCCCTGGCCAGGGCTGATATAGAGATTTACTGGTAAGTGTTACCAGTAGTTTCTCGACCTGTTATGAGCCTCACATCGACACGACTTATCGGTTACTGGGGTCTGACGTATACCACCCCTTGACTTGATTTGAGACATATCAGACGAAGAGACCGGACTATACGGGAGTGTTACTGATTGAATTCATAGGAGAATGTACAAGCTAGCTTATTGATCTTCTGATCGCTCAATACCTGTGTGGCTGTTACGTTTAGCCGACCGCTTGCAGCTTGTGGGTGTTTGATATGATCATCACCTGCTACCGGCGTATTGATGATTCTTTAGAGTCCTACACAGAGGTTTCTTGACTCAGGCAAAACGGAGTAGGGGCACATATATGATATGTGCAGGACCGATGATAATGCGATATGAGATACCGTATTATATTATCGCGATATTTATATATGAACCGGGTCATCGGATCAAGTGTTGATTCGATGAATCGGTACATGATATATTAGTCAGTTATATTCGATATAGCCGGATTGTCGGATCAAGTATTGATTCGATGATTTAATGTATAATAATATATATGATATATTGCATTACATTATCTAATATTGGCTCACTTTATTATTTCATTTTCTCACCGGGTAATACATTGATATATATGCGATATATGTTAATTGTATTATTTTCTTTTGTTGCAAAAATATAATATATATGTGATATATATTATTGTAACATGATATGATTAATAATGGAACATGTTTAGTGGAAATTAAACAAGGTTAGGATTTGATTAGGGTTAGTTCTTTCTTGCACCTTCTAGAACTTTTTCTTTTGTCATGAAGAAGATATTATGGTTAATATTTTTTTATGACTCATTGTTTTAACCCAACCAAACCCTAGCCCTAGTTAATTCTCTACAAAGGTTATCCTTGTCATCCTTGACTATGGTTCCATGATTAATCATATATTCATTTCGTTATTCATCACAAAAGGAATTAACTCATTATTCATTATCTTCTTCTCTCTTGAGCTTTGAGAAAGCTTACTAGTTTTTCATTTTGTGATGATTTCATGTGAGAATTTGATATAAAAAGAAAGCATAAATACTACTCCATCATCCTCATCTAATCTAGCCAATTAGATTAGGGTGTTCACCTCATTAGAGTGAGAGAGCTTGAGTTATAGCAACTTCGACGTAGATCATCGGAGAAAAGGAATACTACAAGCTAGCATGGATCGTTCGAGTCGTGGAGCCTCTCTTGAGTCCGGGAGATCGTGGATCGCGACGAAGGGACTTCTACTCGGAGCTTATGAAGCGAAAGAGCGGACTATAAAGGTTGTAATCCCTCACACTTAGTAGTAAAGATGTTTACTTGCATGTTAAACCCTAATAATCTAGCAAAGATCCTGGCTTTGGGTTGTTCGGCACGTCTAAAATTTTATTCGGGCATGGTTGATACCTTATGAACCCTCACAAGAGTGCCTAGGAACCCTACAGTGGTATCAGAGCCTAGATAGAGCATTAGGCGACGTGTATACGAAGTTAAAACTCCGAACGAACCACGAAACGACGATTTGAACCCCTCTCTGGACATTGTTAAAAACTGTGATTTTTCTGTATTAAAAATGCTTAAAAATACCAGCAGGAAATTATAAGAAACACTGTGAAAAACGACAGGCTAAACCGTACGGACCGCCACGGAACCGCGGCCAATCCTTGCTTGGGCCGCGGATCCGCGGCCGTATAGTTGTATTTATCCTATCTTTTTGCACAGTAATATCTATTTCTGTTAGTGTATTTTTCTGGATATTTTTAATTTGACTCAAGTGTTGAGTGTTCTGGGATTTATTTTGTAATCGTAGATTCGATCGGAAAATTTAATTTCGTTATTTTTACGGATATTTAGAAACTGTTAAAATGTTCGAACGGATATCATTTGACTCACTTTTTCCCGGCACGAAAAACTTTCAAGTGTTGAATTTTTATGCGGTTTAAATCTTTCAGAAAAATGTACAAGTAGCGTGGTGGTCCCTCTAGAAGAACACAAACCTTAACTCGATTATGTGACCGTCTGAACCTTCTATAAACCTTAGGGTTTGGGGCAGTACGGCGTGCCACACGTGAGGCGTTGGCTTAACCCTTCTACGGCTGGATCATCGGTACTGTGACAGATTCTGGGATTATTTGAACACCGCTCAAGTGTTGAGCTATTTAGGAAATTTTGGGTATTTGAATATCCGATCGGAAAGTTTAATACTGTCTATTTATCTGGAATGTGATACAATATCTGGAATTCATATAGTTAGGCATAAAATGTGAAGTATAAGATATTTTGGATTTATGATGTCTAAAGTGATTGTGGATTCCAAATATTGTAGTTTTATAATTTCTTTTCTGTGACCGTAAGTGTAGTATGTAGTTGTATTGCCGGTCTTCGTTGCTATACATCAACGATGATCGGTGTATGCATACTTACTTACGTTGATGATATGTGATATTATGTGTTGCTGTGATATGTTATATTGGATCGTTGTGTTCTGAATAGCCGGGGGTTTTATGTGAGATGAGGGTTTTTTATTTTCATTCATGTAAAATTCATTTGTATGTAATATTCTTTTATTGGGGCACTTCCGGGATGAGGTTGATGTCACCAGTGTATATTATTTACTTTTCCGCATTAGGTAGACCCAAGGAGGGGAGCACAAGTAACCGGGTTCTAGGATCCAGTGGGAGGCCATCTCGAGGAGTCGAGACCGGGTCTCCTAACCCTAGAACTGGTAGTGTTACTTGCCGCTCTCGTAGGGGTCTAGGGATGTAGGTTTGGCTATTCATAGCGACCGTGGAATCCGTATTTTATACCGCCTCATATTGAAAACACGGACATCCTAGTATATCTAATATTTCATATATGTTCTTCTGCTGCAATGTTTTGTGATGAGATCATATTACTGCCTGAGACGAATGCTTATACTATATATATATGCTGATATATAAATATTACTGCTTTCATTTCTTCTGTGATGCTTAGGAAGCATAAGTTGATGGGATTTATTAATGAGATTAATAAAAAGAAAAGAAACCTAAAAGATGTTGTAGAATCAAAACTTTATAAAAAGGGTAGCTACAGTTTTGCTTTGCATAGCGGTATATATGATATACCCTGCACCTTATTCGATGAGGAAAGAGCCGAGATCCCTTCACCGGGAGTGACCTCTTTAGCGAAACTGGCAGATGCTACAACTCGCGGTTTAGTTTTTGACAGCTTATATAGTTCTTGCTTTGCACAGCGGTATATATGATATATCCTGCACCTTATTCGATGGGGAAAGAGCCGAGATCCCTTCACCGGGAGTGACCTCTTTAGCGAAACTAGAAAAACCTCAAAAACACTCCTTTTCAAAAACTCTCGATTCTACGACGATATCAAGTTCATTACGCTCAGGGTTTTCTGAAAAACCTGCGTAGCCCTCCGTCATTTCAGATAAGTAATATTTAGTATTCGTGTTACGGTAGTTTGCATGCATCAAGGCATAGTGTACGGTAGCTAATTATTACTTATCTGTAGCATGAGATGCGATTGGATTAGGGTATTCGTACGGCGTTGTTTGGCATCCGTCAAGGGTCGTACGGGTGGGTTTAATTCAATCACGAAATGTACGGGTTGAACTTGACTAGCGGACTATGGGTTGTTTGGCATGCGTCAAGGTCATAGCACACTAGGGGTAAAAGCATTATCGGAAATTTCAAGTATTGAAATTTGCAATGAGATTGCATACCTCCTATGAGATAGTTGGATCCTGATACCCACTGCGAGTAAGAGTTCCTACTCAAGAGAGTTTTACACAAGACAATTAGCCGATCAAGTAGGTGTCTAGGAATGTGTTAACGGGGTTACGCCTCTGGGAAAACGAGGTTTACTTTAATTAGGTCCGTGCGAAAGCACGGGGAACCTCCCTCAAGTACCGACACTGATTTGGCTGAAAGATTGACGAAATTGTAGGGTGTAATTAATCCCGGCTAATCTTACCTTTTAGGGTTTGAAAGAAGATTTGATAAAAATAGTGGGAGACATTCTGATTAGATAAGATAATAACCAATCTAATCTTGCACGAGCATACGCTAAAGTGTTTTCTTCTCTCTCTCTCCAGGTAGCGACCATGTCAGGCCATAATCAAGATAATAATATGGATGTATTGACTGAACCCGATTATTATACTGAGCAGGGGAACGTTGGTCCCGTTCTTTCTTATAAGAATTATAAGACTGAACAGGAAACATAAGAATATATGGATTCTCATGCCGCCCAAACACAGAACATGCATGCTGATGCATCTTCTTCGGGTGTGTTAGTTATTGAGAACTGTTTCTCAGTTCACCCTACGTCCTAGGTATTAGATACCGGATCAGGATCCCACATATGTAAATTGTTACGTGGGCTACGAAAAGGTAGAGAACTGGGAAAAGGTAATCATTCCGTTCAAGTAGGGAATGGTGCAAGTATTGCAGCCAAAGCAGTTGGCGAATATCACCTAGTATTACCAAGTCGTAATACACTGATTCTGAATGAGTGCTATTATATACCGAACATGATGTGCAACATTATATCAGTTTCTTTATTAAGTAAAGAAGGATATAATTTTGTAGTACAGGATAATGTTATGAACATCTTCCTAAATCAAAAGTTGATTGCATCAGGCTCGTTACATAATGGCATATTCATTCTCAATCAAAATACAGTTCTCAATATACAAAACACACACAAGAGGAAGAGTTCAGAAATGAACGAATCCTTCTTGTGGCATTGTAGACTTGGTCATATCAATGCGACACGACAAGCTAAGTTACATAAGGATGTATATTTGAACCCGTTCGAATTATCATCTTATGATACTTGCCATTCATGTCTCTGTAAGTCTACGGTAGCGCCCCGGCCGTCTACAGACGCCAAATGCGGAATAAAAACTTTTTAACTGGCGCTATCGTATACTTTAACCCGGATCTGCCATTATTGCTAAACTAACAAACTGTAAAGAGTGTAGAAAGATTGTACCGAACGATCCGAGTCTTTCGTTCTTCAACCATCATTCCACGCTCCGTTGCGGCTGCTCCGATCTCGTCGATCTCCGATCTCCTCGTCGAGGTGGCACCACATGATCGGTTCTTTAAACGGGCTCCCGCCTCTGACTTGAGGCAACTCGATCGTCAAGTTTGCTAAAAGAGACGACCAAGAATGATGTAGAGAATGAGTAGATGACTTTTTCTCACTTCGTCCAAATCCGTGGACGATCGGTTAATGAAGTTGCCGTGGAAATCGGGTGATGGAATGAAATGAACTGTAAAATTCCATACACCCCGAATACTATCATAATCTTTTCTAACCAAAATGAAACATCAAGTGAAGTGAGGAGGAGAGAGAAGGCCGGCCACTTTTATATGATGGAGGGAGGTGACCGTAGGAGCAAGTGGTGACCATAAGCAAAAGCTTCTCACTTCAAAATATCTTAACCAAAACAAGAATCATTAAACCTAAAGCATGACTCATATAAACACATCATCAAGCCATTAATGTCAAGATGAGTCACTAGCCTAGTCATCATCCTAGTCATCATATCTAGAAACTTCTAGAATATTGACTCATCATATCTGAAGAAAAGATAAATCCGTCTTTAACAGAATGTTAAAAGACGGCTGATAGAAAACTGGAAACTGGCAACTTCCAAAAGTGATCCTGAAACGAATTTCAGGACAACCCCGAAACTGTATAAATATACCCGCATTTGTATTACGACCGAATACAAATGCAACTGAGACAAAGATATTATACCTACTCAATATAATACTCGGATCCGGCTTAAACCAAAGCCGACCAGTATTATCTGCCCGAAAAATAACACGTGCGTAAACACACGTGCATTTTCCGAACCCTGCCATAAAACCATACGGCCTCTACAACGTTTCGCCCGAACTTGGGAAACTGTCTGTGGGGGACTCTAATGACTCGTCAGTACCCTGGCAGTGGGTTTAACCACAAACCGTCAGCGGCACTAGCTATGCGTAACGGCTGCCCATGGACTGACCTCAAGGGAAGCTGATGAGCGAACTCAAGGGAGGCCGATGAGTGAACTCATCCAGAAACCCTACTGAGCCTAACAGTGACAATGTATATACAGTCCGGTCCGTTCGTCAATGAGTATCGCATATCTGTCTAGGGGGCTAGTAACGTCAGACCCCCAATAGCAGTATAAGTCGTGTCGGAGTGAAGCCTCAATACACCCTGAGATACTACTGGAGTACCTACCAGTAAATCTCCTACCATGGCCATGGATTTGTGTAATGGCTCTCCTAGACACAGCACGACCTCGCCCCCAATACCGGGAGAGACGAATCCCCTGCCGATCCGCTCACGTGCCTCCATATGGCTCGAGACTGTACCCAAAAGCTACCTGTTTGCACGACTCCTTTGAGCCGTGGTAGGGTAGAAATCAAAGCACAGTGGGAACTCACACGAGACAAATGACGACCTCAGGTCGATGAACTAACCTGTACACATGTCACCAGGGAACTGCTATCTGACGGTAGATATAATACTAACTAGCAGATTCCCGGCGAGTCCTGTCCGGTGTACTCATAACCCAATGAGCACCTGTATACATCTTAGGTGATCCAACTGACACCAGTGGCTTGTGAGACCGGCCACCGCCCCTCGTCGGGGTCTCGACTGTACACACTAGTCTACTCCGGAGTATCGATGCCCTGTCTCGAAACTCCCACGACTAGGGACCACAATTAAGGATATGCATATAAACTACCCAACTCTCACGTATATGATCGCCATCATACTGTTGGTAGTAAAGCAAGATCCTAAGGGCTCTATCAAAGTGTAACATGCAATCAGTCACCTGAACATGTACACGACTGATAAAGGCAAACCAGATAGCATACTATCATCTCGAGTAAGACTGTGCTACCGGGATAGGTCCTCCGCAATCATTGCAATCACGTACCTGCGATCCAATAATTGACTATGAGGGCACTATCTCCAACAATCTCCCACTTGCACTCAAGGCTAATATTGCGATGTCGACTACTCACAGCCTGTGTGAAAACGAACATCCAACTCCTCTACTAATCAGTTTCATAAAGCCCGTTTGTAAAACTATTGTGTTCGAGAAATAGCCTCAGTGAGTGGATCCGCCTAGAAGTATCTTTCTATATCTCTCTTAATCTCAAGTTCGCGGAGAAAACCATCTCCCGAATTGAGTAATACCTGTCTTAGAACATGTCTGGATATCTGATGGGACCTTAGTTCATAAATGAACTCCATATCCAAACTTCTTAGACTGTATCGATCACTGAACCTAATCAGTATCGGGCACCAAGCCACCCACAGTATCCTCTTGGACCACCTGTCCATAATACTGTCCCTCTTCGTCAGAGGGAAAAACTATAACTCTGACAATCACTCTGTCAACCATGTCACCTTTGAAGCCTGGAATGATAATCGTCTCCCGAAGGAGGCTACCATTATCAAATCCGTAGAACATGTACTTATGTTCTAAAACTGCTTCCTTATGTTTCTCCAGGATTGGATTAATACAAACTTATTGCATCTAGTGCAAAACCAACATTTGGTGTGGTACTTGACATCTCATGATTGACTCAATTGCCTAAGCAAGTGATCTGCCAATCATGCACACCCCTCTCCACTTTAGTCTGTAAGACACCTTTAGAGAGGGTGACTCCATCACCTGCAGGTACACCACCATGCTAGGAGTCAACTATTCTAAAAACCATTAGAATATCTGTCAAAGTACCTACATTGGGAAACTACCCAAATCCAGATCTAAAACCATAGATCTAGAAACCAGAATGTCAAATATTATATCCATATCCTGTCTGGAGAAACAACTGTGTGACGACCACAGTACAACCGATCGTAGTATAGGAATTTTACTTCCTACTCTGTGTATGTCATCCAGATACTATGACATCACACCCTACTACCTCCTTAACTGATCCATCCCCTATTCTGACTGAAGTCAAACCCATGACTGTCACATCAAAATTAGATGATCTATCTCCGCTATAACTGCTCAAGTCTATAAATAGATATAAGCTACTTGCCCACTATGCTTCCGCTGCTCCCACTGACTACGACAACCCTCCTACCGGGTCTCATATCCTGGAACAACAGTAGTGTCAAGTCTGGGTAGATAAGAACCTCCCTGTCACCGTCCTTGAGCCTACCGAAGTACCTCTCGGGTGTCTGAGGTTACCTACCATATCTGCGGAGTGGCTATTGGACTGTCAAACTTGATTGAATGTATAGGTCCTATTAAATTTTCCGTAATCGTTCGCGGTTCTGGAATCACTTCCAGTTCTACCATACTCCCACTACTGTTTTCTGAAAAAGATCCATTTTTACTAAAACTGTGGCGAGTCAAGAACAATATCACTATTGATCTTCCAAATGGTAGAATATCAACCCTCGTCATAACCAGGGTCAACCCACAAACAGCCATTACAGAAACGTGCCCTGAGTTATCCAGAGTCTGGTTTTAAGCAAAAGCTGGACAACTCCCCGTACCTTAATTTCTTTTAAGGTACGATCCATTCTATATCCAATACAGAAACTATGGCACTTATTTAATTGGAACCATATTCAAATCATGCAGCTGTCTCCAGTGCATATCAACTTAATGGAAAGAGGCTAATCAGCATTACTCAACTTAGGAATCCATCCAATTATGAGTAACCTGAAAGAGAAACATGTTTCTCATAACCATCACTATCATCTGAATACCAATCACAAGAATCTACATCTTCGATCTCTTTGAAGAATCCCGATACTTGTGATACCTGGTTCTCTACTTTATTCTTATACCCACAACTTCTCAAAACTTAGACCTTGTATTTCTACGAAACACTCGTCTAAATACTAGAGAAGTTATAAGTAAACAGAACATAGTACGAGGACCTACCCCTTTGTCCTGATGGACACTTGGACAACATACAATACTCTGTATAAGTCCGCTGAGTTAAACAACTCAAAACCTGTGCGTCGTAAGTGGAAAACTGTACCCTGGCGATTTCCTCAAATATCACCAATTACAACGAATTCCGATATAATGAGGATGATCACCTAATTCCCAATATCTTACTCCCACTCATCATCTGTAAAACCATACAGATATGAGAATGAAACCTGGTAAATACATACCCTTGGAGTAAGTGTCTAATCGGGAAAACAGTTTTTCTTTAACAATGCATTGAAACATGAAAATGTTTCGTAGGGGTATCCTGGTATTCATAGCAATGCCTCTTCCATAATCCAATTCATGACTTCAACCGTATATTTTATTGCCGTCTCTCCAAATCCCTTTATTTGTCTTTAGTCATTACCTTCTGTACACCATCGTTAGGCTAAATGGTTTTCTTCCTTCCCTACCGTTCGGCACCAGCCTATGGTTTGGAAGAAGACTATCCAGTAAGCATAATAGGTGTACCCTCCTAAACCAAGGAGTACTCGCATCTCGAGAGAAGGTGATGATAAAAGACAACTGAATAATACCTTATTCTTTTAAAGGTGAAATAGGAGTGGCGATGAAGTACGCGGTTTTGGTCGTGAATGATATCAGTCGCAATTTACTTTGCCCTCTTTCTAATCCCTTTATTTTGTCTTTACATATTACCTTCTGCACACCCTACTTAGGCTAATTGGTTTTCTTCATTCCCTACCTTTCGGCACCAGCCTATGGTTTGGAATAAGACTATCCAATAGGCGTAATAGGTGTACTCTCCTAAACCAAGGAGCTCTCGCAATCTGAGAGAAGGTGATAATAAAAGACAACTGAATAAACCAATTCTATTTCTCCTGAACCTGGATCCATCCTCGAAGAAGTCCCTTCGAGTTCGTATATAACCATACGATGGATCTATCCAATGGAAGTGGATATCCGTAGTAATACGGGTGTTCTGAGAAAATGCAAAGGGTAAAAGAAGGAGTGGCAATGACTTATGCAACTCAGACAATCCAAAAGCCAGTATTTTAAGAAGGTTCGGTCAACCTGGTCACTGAGTCATAGTCTAGGGTCGGTCAAAGGTCGCTGCCAAAGAGAGAGAGAGAAAAGAAACACTCTGCGTGCACTCTAACCTAGATCAGAATGGTCATCATTTTATCTAATCCGGAAACCTCCCACTGTCCTGTCAAATTCTCCTCCAAACCTAAAGAAGAATCAATCGGGATCACCCGAAGAGTAAACCAACTCATCAGTGGGAATCGGGATCCAACTCTCATCGCATGATAACGTGATGGAATGCATCCACGTTACTCATACTCCAGATGGTATGCGCATACTTGGCAAGTTTCAGTTTCTTTAGAAACTCCCGATATGATTTTTGCCCCATGCTCTTATGATCGTGACTAAGGGCCAGCCCACCATAAGTCACATGTCAAGTTCTTCCCATCATTATCTTGTTAATTTGAACCCACCCGTACTCGCCCTTGACTAAGGGCCAACATGGCTGTACGACTGTCCCAAACCAACTCATCTATCTATGCAACATGTGAACACCCCAGCAGCTACCAATCACTATGTCCTAGCTAAGGGCTAGACCAACATAGCTTGAATACTACTGACCATCCATATGAAATGACGGAGGGCTACGGCTGGTTTTTGGCGAAAAACCTTTAGCGTAGTGAACTTGATATCGCTGAAGGAACCTGATAGCTTTTTTAAAATATAGTGGCGAAAACCTTTTGCTAAAGAGGTCACTCCCGGTAAAGGGATCTCGGCTCTTTCCTCGTGGAATGAGGTGCAGGATATTCCACTGAATACCGCTATGCAAAGCAACTTGTAATCGACTATAGTAAAGTTATTACCCTGACGCAAACTTTTTCCCAAGGGGTCGGTCCCGGTGAAGGGATATCGGCCCTTGCCCCGTCGAATGAGGTGCAGGATATTCCACTGAATACCGCTATGCATAACAAAAGAAAACGTCTTTGCAATAACACTTTTTAAATTGTTCCAACAACTGTAAACAGGTTTGTTTTTACTTTGTATTGATCAGAATCAATGCAGTCCCATCATTCAATCACACCAGAAAAGAACGAAAATAAAATGTATGTATATGCCATCCGCATTCGTCACTGGGTCCCGTCATCACTCGTTAGGTTACTTAACTAACGACAGAGCGGGGACTGGACTAGCGCGGGTGTAAAACATATACAACATCTAATAGTATATAAACCAATATACATAATCGCTCCAGGCGTGATAGTATGCAACATTACAGAAAAGTAATAAGCATCACAGAACAATACAGATAATCTGGGATCCCCGAGTTTCACAGAGCCGCTGCTGAAACCCGACGTTCCCCTGTCGTGTGGATAGCCTGTGCAATGAAACCTAGACCCCTACGGGTGCGGCAAGTTACCCGCCAAAACCTGAAGCGAGGCAGTCCCCCACAGCATAGTGAATGGAACACCCGGCACTTCACGGAATCCGGTAAATTGAGCACCCCTCCTTGGGTCAACCTGTACCCCCTACGAGTGCGGCGAATAGTCTGCCAATTTTAGAGTGGGGCCCCTCTGCCTCCCAAAGCCATGAGATGCGGACCCGTTGCCCTCCAGAACCCGGCTATCCGTGCACTCCGTCTCGGGGCAAAACCTAGTACAGTAATGAAAAATAGTACAATAGGTACATCGACCGCAACCTGGTCGTGCCCCAAAAGAATATTATACAACAGGCAGTGACGGCTGTCCACAAGTTGGACGCTCGCCCCGCAATATCAAATGTACAAATAAACTCAAACTGTACTACCATTGCTCACTGCTATCCACCACGACAAATCCGCAACATCACAGCACAACACAGAACATCAACGCGAATGTCACGTTCGCAAACCCGTCTAAAAGAACTATAGCAATCGGACGCGGTTTACCGATCAAATGACATTCCCGGTCGGAGATATAATGTAAGCACTGTAAACTAACGTGTTTAAATTTCGATCGACCAAATATCAACAAAATGGGCCCCACGACTTACTGGTGAACAGTAACAAAACCTGGGCCAAAACGATATTTACCAAAAAGCCCAATTTCCAACAGAGAAACTACTGTAGAATTTTGACCAACTGATTCGACTTTACTGCGGCGGATCCGCGGCCAAACCCACGCTTGGGCCGCGGATCCGCGACTGAACAGTCGATTCACTTCGACGAATTTCTCCAGTATTCCTAAAAAACCCTGCACAGATTTTTAAGACATGTAGAATTCATTTTTGACACCGTTTAAAAACAACAGAAACTGTCGGGCAAGAAAATTGTGTTTTTCGATTTTCGATTCGATCGATGTTTTAAACGCGTTAGCACAAGTTAGCATAGCAAAATGGTGAGGCTCTGATACCACTGTAAGTCTACGGTAGCGCCCCGGCCGTCTACAGACGCCAAATGCGGAATAAAAACTTTTTAACTGGCGCTATCGTATACTTTAACCCGGATCTGCCATTATTGCTAAACTAACAAACTGTAAAGAGTGTAGAAAGATTGTACCGAACGATCCGAGTCTTTCGTTCTTCAACCATCATCCCACGCTCCGTTGCGGCTGCTCCGATCTCGTCGATCTCCGATCTCCTCGTCGAGGTGGCACCACATGATCGGTTCTTTAAACGGGCTCCCGCCTCTGACTTGAGGCAACTCGATCGTCAAGTTTGCTAAAAGATACGACCAAGAATGATGTAGAGAATGAGTAGATGACTTTTTCTCACTTCGTCCAAATCCGTGGACGATCGGTTAATGAAGTTGCCGTGGAAATCGGGTGATGGAATGAAATGAACTGTAAAATTCCATACACCCCGAATACTATCATAATCTTTTCTAACCAAAATGAAACATCAAGTGAAGTGAGGAGGAGAGAGAAGGCCGGCCACTTTTATATGATGGAGGGAGGTGACCGTAGGAGCAAGTGGTGACCATAAGCAAAAGCTTCTCACTTCAAAATATCTTAACCAAAACAAGAATCATTAAACCTAAAGCATGACTCATATAAACACATCATCAAGCCATTAATGTCAAGATGAGTCACTAGCCTAGTCATCATCCTAGTCATCATATCTAGAAACTTCTAGAATATTGACTCATCATATCTGAAGAAAAGATAAATCCGTCTTTAACAGAATGTTAAAAGACGGCTGATAGAAAACTGGAAACTGGCAACTTCCAAAAGTGATCCTGAAACGAATTTCAGGACAACCCCGAAACTGTATAAATATACCCGCATTTGTATTACGACCGAATACAAATGCAACTGAGACAAAGATATTATACCTACTCAATATAATACTCGGATCCGGCTTAAACCAAAGCCGACCAGTATTATCTGCCCGAAAAATAATACGTGCGTAAACGCACGTGCATTTTCCGAACCCTGCCATAAAACCATACGGCCTCTACAACGTTTCGCCCGAACTTGGGAAACTGTCTGTGGGGGACTCTAATGACTCGTCAGTACCCTGGCAGTGGGTTTAACCATAAACCGTCAGCAGCACTAGCTATGCGTAACGGCTGCCCATGGACTGACCTCAAGGGAAGCTGATGAGCGAACTCAAGGGAGGCCGATGAGTGAACTCATCCAGAAACCCTACTGAGCCTAACAGTGACAATGTATATACAGTCCGGTCCGTTCGTCAATGAGTATCGCATATCTGCCTAGGGGGCTAGTAACGTTAGACCCCCAATAGCAGTATAAGTCGTGTCGGAGTGAAGCCTCAATACACCCTGAGATACTACTGGAGTACCTACCAGTAAATCTCCTACCATGGCCATGGATTTGTGTAATGGCTCTCTTAGACACAGCACGACCTCGCCCCCAATACCGGGAGAGACGAATCCCCTGCCGATCCGCTCACGTGCCTCCATATGGCTCGAGACTGTACCCAAAAGCTACCTGTTTGCACGACTCCTTTGAGCCGTGGTAGGGTAGAAATCAAAGCACAGTGGGAACTCACACGAGACAAATGATGACCTCAGGTCGATGAACTAACCTGTACACATGTCACCAGGGAACTGCTATCTGACGGTAGATATAATACTAACTAGCAGATTCCCGGCGAGTCCTGTCCGGTGTACTCATAACCCAATGAGCACCTGTATACATCTTAGGTGATCCAACTGACACCAGTGGCTTGTGAGACCGGCCACCGCCCCTCGTCGGGGTCTCGACTGTACACACTAGTCTACTCCGGAGTATCGATGCCCTGTCTCGAAACTCCCACGACTAGGGACCACAATTAAGGATATGCATATAAACTACCCAACTCTCACGTATATGATCGCCATCATACTGTTGGTAGTAAAGCAAGATCCTAAGGGCTCTATCAAAGTGTAACATGCAATCAGTCACCTGAACATGTACACGACTGATAAAGGCAAACCAGATAGCATACTATCATCTCGAGTAAGACTGTGCTACCGGGATAGGTCCTCCGCAATCATTGCAATCACGTACCTGCGATCCAATAATTGACTATGAGGGCACTATCTCCAACAGTCTCAAAGGCAAAATGACCAAAGCTCCGTTTAGTGGACACGGAGAAAGAGTTACAGAACTCTTAGGACTGGTACATGTGATGTATGCGGTCCCATGTCTACACATGCCTGGAACGGTTCTTCCTACTTCATTACATTCACCGACGATCTCTCTAGATACGGACATGTGTTCCTGATGAAACACAAGTCTGAATGTCACGACTCGAGTATTTTGACTCGTGACCGGCACTTAACCACGCTACGTCTACAGGCGTAACGCGACTAAGTAAGCCGAACCCAGAAATCAAAACCATTTAAAAATAGCGAGTGTTGAAAACATTTAGTTAAAGCTTTTAGAAAACCTTAAATAATTCAATAAGTTCCTTTTAAAGTTACTTAATCATTTGAATAATTTTGGCAGCATTTCCTTTGTAAAAGTAGCCCCGAGACCGGGTACAAAACATGATATAAGTGAAATGAAATGTAATGAAATGAAACATCCCCAAACGAGAGCAATCACGCCCAACGGCGGAAACCAACATCACAAGAGTAATATACGACGCCGTAGCGAATAATAAGCAATAAGTAGACATCACAGAAAATAAACTGCATATAAAAACAGTCGGCTCCTACGAGCTCGACACCAGAATACAAAATATACATCATCGTCCTCACACAGTATCTAAGTCCAGTACATAAATGGTAGATGGAGAGTACTAGATACAAAAGGGATACAATAAAAGTACTCAGAATACCACAACCCACCTAAATGCAAAACAGCTCTCACCGCAAATGTAGTGGTATCTGTAGCCAAAAGATGCAAAAGACAGCCTGCCGCGACTATGCTGAGGGCAACCTGCAAATACTGTGGCACAACGGGGGTGAGTTGCCAACTGTGAATAGAGATAACATATAAAGGTAATTGCGAGCATGCACGTACTGCGCTACTCTAACAAATGCCAGCAGATAATATCAATGCGTGATAAGCAGTATGTCCAATAATCATGCAGATGCTCTGTCAGGTAAAATAACTACAGGATGAGATATATGGTAATCAATGCTGAGTATGGGATAAACAACATCTACACGGAATATCAACGTGGAAAACAATCGGTGCCCACAACTGCACCCAAATCCCAAATAAATCAGGCGCCGGCACACCCATCGGCCCTCAAATCCTGTAAACCTCTGAGAAATCACGAGTGCCTAACATCGGCACCCAAAACCTAATAAAATACTCGTGTCCAGCATCGACACGTAAAACCTCAAATATCGGGCTCCGTCAGTCCGGATCAGCCCACGGGCTCCGTCTGCGGTACCGGCCCTCGGCCCCGGCAGTACGGATCATCCTGCATCCATCTCTCGACTCTGGTCGGTATCCTCCGGACAACCGCCAGGTCCAACCAATCACCGGTAGGTACTCGCCACCCTGCCAGGCTTATCGTCTACTCCACGAAAAACATTTCTTGCCCCAGGGAACCATACCGGGTCCACCACGAACCTACAAACGGATCATCCATCTCCTCGAATCGGGTTTCAAACACACGTCTCAGCACCGAGAAAACGCGTGGTGGACGCACCAAAATATCATATCACGAGGAACCGGGTTTTCAAATAGTGCATCTTTTCTTAAAAATCTTACGGTCCTCAAAACCAGAAATCACATGAAAATCCAACACCAAGAAGTAAATCCAATGCGATGTGCTACGTACATCAATCCATGATATAGGTATAAGGGAAAACAGCTTTTAAAATTAGTTTCCGTTTTTAAAGATATCATGCGGCTCCCAATTTTCATGAAAGTCATATCGAATCATATATGAAATGAACTACAGCAATATAATCATGGCAGTTCTACAGTGAGTGTGTCATGGCAATTACTAACGGTGTGTGTGTAGCATGTAGATCAGTGCTCATGCAACATGAACCGTTAATAATAGTGCGGTGTTCTATCAATTCTAAGCATACATACAGCAGGGAATACAATATGCAATGACAGTCCATGAGGTAAATGCAACATATAATAATAATAAGGTCCTATCAGCCCTGACGCATAACGCCATGCGGGCGATATCCTCGTAGATGTTAAATCTACTCACCGAAGTCTCGCGCTAAGTGTAGCCGACGACTTGCTTGCCCTTCTTCGCAGCGTCCGTCTCACTCGCCTGCGATCCTAGAATCACATAACGTAAATCACACATAAGCTTAATTTCACAAAAACGTGGTATTATGGTCCAATCAGAAACCCATGTCGCAAACCAATCGCGCGTGTGCGCGATACGCTAAAACGTGTGATCACGCGCCTGAAACTACCCTGACGCGTCGCAGAAACCCCAAACTCACACACGTATCACGCATGTCGCGAAGGTTTAGAAAATACGAGAAATAGGTAATAAGCCCCAGATTTTTATACAGAACTTAACTTACAAATATATATATATATCATAACACTACACACAGCAGAATACACCCAAAGGACCAAACCCCAACCCAAACCCTACCCATCTGGCCGCAAATTGCGGCCAGAACGAATTTATTGGCGGCCACGGTACGGAGTTTGGGGGTCAGGTTCTACCTGGGGTATCATCACATAACAACCATACTACAGTCTTCTCAAAATTAACCTGAACCCATCGGGTCGATAGCAGTTTCCAGAAACTCAAATTTTGCTTAAAAACGACGAATTTGCATCAAATAGGGATCTGGTGGTATTTTAGTGCAATCGGGGTTAAAGCTAGGTTAATATGGCCTTAACAACACTCTATCAACCTACTGAAACCAAAGCACACATCACTTGGCCAAGGTTCTCACTAAACGCCTCATATCGCACTAAATCGCACCAAAAACCACTAACCGAAGAAAAACTACCCTAAACAAGTAAACTAGGGAGTAAGTTTAGGAAATATACCTCACAATCGACCCTAGGGAGCTGGAGGAAGAAGATGAAGTGAAGGGAAGGGGCTGCTGTCGAAGTTGAGGCTGCTGCTGCTGCTAACTGCTGCTGCTGCTAACTGCTGCTATTGGTGCTGTTGCTGTTGCTGGAATGCTTGTTGCTGCTGCTGTGAAGTCTGCTGCTGCTGCTGAGCTGCTTGCTTCTGCTGGTGCTGAAGAGGTAAGTGTGTGTGTGTGTGTGTATGTGTGTGTGTGTGAGAGTGAGGTTGATAGAAAGAAAACAAAACAATTGAGAGGAACTCATCACCCCAATGTCAACCCTCCTCTCTCTCTCTCTTCATTAATTGCAAGCATGGCCTAAGCCATGATGCACTCTCTCTCTCTCTCACAAGTCAACACCTTAAGGAAAAATTCAAATTAAATCAACTATTAATTAACTAATTAAACTCAATTAAAACCTAAAAGACTTAATCCCCATGATTAACCCACCATGGTTACTAATCATGGTAATAACTCATTTAAAAACCCTAGTTTATATGCACATGTGTGTGCAAGCCTAGGAAAATTTTAGAAAAATATTTATTAAATTAGGAAAAATATTTGAAACACAATTTGGTAAACTTTTCAATAAAAACCCTTTATTTAAATATAATTAGTCACTAACACATCCTAAGGTGTTACAATCTCTCCCCCTTAAAGAAATTCGTCCCCGAATTTCAAAATCTAACTACACGTACCTTTGAAAAGATGGGGATACGTCTTCATCATCTCGCTTTCGGTCTCCCAAGTGACCTCCTCACGGTTCTGACCACGCCAAAGTACCTTAACTGATGTGATGTTCTTCGATCTCAATTTCTTCACTTGTCGATCCAAGATCATCACCGGCTGCTCTGCATAGGAAAGGTCGCGCTCAAGCTGGATCGTCGGGTGCTGAATCGCATGCGAAGGATCATGAAAATATCTACGGAGCATCGAAACGTGAAATACGGGGTGCACATCTGGAAAACTGGGCGGAAAGGCTAATCGGTATTCTACTGCACCAACACGCTCGAGGATCTCGAAGGGGCCCACATATCTGGGACTGAGCTTCCCCTTCTTTCCAAACCTCATCACACCTTTTATAGGGGAGACCCTCAAGAAAACATGATCACTAACAAAAAACTCAAGCCTGCGCCGCCGACGGTCCGCATAAGATCTCTGCCTACTCTGCGCTGCTCTCATCCTATCGCGAATCAACTGGATCTTCGCGGTCGTCTCCTCAATAATCTGTGGCCCTAAGATACTGCCCTCACTGAGCTCTGTCCAACAGACGGGCGATCTGCATCTCCTCCCATAGAGAGCCTCAAATGGTGCCATCTGAATGGTCTCCTGGTAGCTGTTATTGTAGGAGAACTCTACCAAGGGTAAGTGATGATCCCAGCTACCTCCGAAATCTAATACACACGCTCTGAGCATGTCCTCGAGAGTCTGAATCCTCCGCTCTGACTGTCCGTCGGTATGCGGATGAAATGCTGTACTGAAACTCAAGCGAGTGCCTAAAGCCTCCTGAAGCCTCTGCCATAATCGTCTGGTAAACTGGGTGCCTCTGTCGGACACAATACATGTCGGGACTCCGTGTAGTCGCACAATCTCGTCGATGTAGATCTGGGCATACTGAGTAAATCCGAAAGTCGTCTTCACTGGTAGGAAGTGAGCCGCCTTCGTCAAACGATCTACGATCACCCAGATGGAGTCATACCCTCGACTAGTCCTGGGTAGACCCACAACGAAATCCATCGAAATCTGCTCCCATTTCCACTCCGGAATGGGTAATGGCTGTAGCTCTCCCGCGGGCCTCTGGTGCTCAGCCTTGACTTGCTGGAAAGTTAGGCATCTTGACATGAAATCTGCGATGTCCCTCTTCATTCCATCCCACCAATAAACATCTCTCATATCATGATACATCTTGGTGGAACCGGGATGGACGCTGTACACCGATCGATGTGCCTTCTCAAGAATCTCACGCCACTGTCCCTCAGCATCTGGTACGCACAGTCTAACTCCAAATCGTAGTACCCCCTGATCATCGATCACGAACTCGGAAAATCTGCCCTGTCCAATCTGTGCCATGATCTCCGAACATCGGTCATCACTGCGCTGTGCCTCATGTATGCGGCCAAGTAACTGTGGGCGTGCACGAACATGCGCGATCTGTCCTCCAATCGGCGTGAACTCGAACTGTACTCGGCTGTCGCATAATATCTGCCAATCTGCCGACGACTGTCCCCGTACCGCGTTCAAATAAGATAGACTACCCCCGGGCCTCTTGCTCAACACATCCGCCACTACATTCGCCTTGCCCGGGTGGTACAGGATCTCGCAGTCGTAATCCTTCACTAACTCCATCCATCGGCGTTGTCTAAGATTCAGGTCCCGCTGCTGAAATATATATTTTAGACTCTTGTGATCCGTGAATATCTGGCACGACTCGCCGTATAGGTAATGTCGCCAGATCTTAAGTGCAAAGACCACTGCAGCCATCTCCAAGTCATGAGTGGGGTAGTTTTGTTCATATTTCTTCAATTGTCGCGAAGCATACGCGATCACCCTGTCGTGCTGCATCAAAACGCACCCTAGCCCCACTCGAGAGACATCACAATAGACCACAAACCCGCCTGAGCCTGAAGGTAATGATAACACCGGTGCCGTCGTCAGCCGAGTCCGCAACTGCTGAAAACTGTGCTCACACTCCTCCGTCCAATCGAAAGGGACTCCCTTTCGGGTCAACCCGGCCAAAGGGGTAGCAATACTGGAGAAGTCCTGCACAAATCGCCTGTAGTAACCGGCCAACCCCAAAAAGCTGCGAATCTCCGTAACCGATGTGGGTCTAGGCCAACGCTGAACGGTCTCGATCTTCCTCGGGTCTACACATATACCGTCTCGTGAGATCATATGCCCCAAGAAGTCTATGCTGTCCAGCCAAAAAGCACACTTGGAGAATTTCGCATAAAGCTGGTGCTCCCTCAAAGTCTGCAGTGTAATCCGCAGGTGCTGCTCGTGCTCCTCACTACTCCGGGAATACACCAAGATATCATCAATGAACACTATAATGAACAGATCCAAATATGGCCGAAAAATACGGTTCATCAAGTCCATGAATGCTGCTGGCGCATTGGTGTGTCCGAACGACATCACCAAAAACTCATAATGGCCGTAGCGCGAACGGAAGGCTGTCCTGGGAATGTCCTCCTGTCGAACCCGCAGCTGATGATAGCCCGATCGTAAATCGATCCTCGAAAAGTACCCTGCCCCCTGAAGCTGGTCGAACAAATCGTCGATGCGCGGCAAACGATACATGTTCCGCACTGTCACCCTGTTCAGCTGGCGGTAGTCGATACACAGACGTAAACTGCTGTCCTTCTTCTTGACGAACAGGACTGGAGCACCCCAAGGAGAAACACTGGGTCGAATAAGTCCCTTGTCCAGCAAATCTTGCAACTGACCCTTCAACTCTCGAAGTTCCGCCGGGGCCATCCGATAAGGCGGTATGGAAACAGGCCCCGTGCCAGGAACCAAATCAATACAGAAAGAAATGTCGCGTTCGGGCGGTAGCCCAGGAAGCTCGTCAGGGAACACATCAGGGAACTCGCTAATAACCGGAACCTGTGTAGCACTAGCATCGCAAACATAAGCGAGAAATCCCTGACATCCCTTCCTCAAAAGCTGTCCAGCGCGAAAAAACGAAATCACACTGTGCGGGGCGGCACCACGGTCCCCCAACACAACAAAAACCGACTCGCCGGGAAAACAAAATCTATCTGTCTTCTCACGGCAGTCCACAGAAGCATAGCACGTGGCTAACCAATCCATGCCTAAAAGAACGTCGAAGTCCAACATCTCCAGAAGGATCAAGTCGACAGGCAACTCTCTCTCGCCAATACAGACGGTACAGGATCGGAACACGTGCCTAGCAACAAACGACTCTCCCACAGGAGTGGTCACAACAAGCGGCTGATCAAGCAAACCGGACTCTCTACCCAAACTCGGCACAAAGTGTGTGGATACGTACGAGTGCGTGGATCCGGGATCGAACAATACGTGTGCATCAACTGTACATACAGGAAGGATACCTGAAACCACCGCATTAGACGCCTGCGCGTCCTGATGCGTCAAAGCAAAAACCCGCGCCTGTCCACCACCTGCGACTGACTGCCCTCTGCCTCGGTCATCCCGTCCTCTCTGAGCAACTTCTCCATGCCCACGACCTCGCTGTGTATGAGTCTGGCGTGGAGCAACGGTAGGTACAACAGGCAACGCCCTCTGGGGTGGTGAAGGTGGTAAGGTAACATGCGGTGCTGCCGCCTCCCTCCGGTGTATCTCAGGACAATCTCTAACGAGGTGAAGTAGACTGCCGCACCTAATGTTAGTGTATATGCCCTAGAGGCCATTACTGTATCATACTAGTTTGTATATTACTTAATGGATGCTTGGGATATTCACCTTGTATATACAATCTTGCTCAAAATAGTAGTATGCTACTTGGTTTGTTTCTACTTCAATGTGTACATGTGTTTATTTTTTGTATATCGCCTATACACATTAGTGGAGCCCTTAGGATCTTTGCTTGATTACCAGCGATGTGATGGCCGTCACACTAGTGGGGCTGGGTAATCTATAAGCACATCCTTATGCAGGTCCCTGGTCGCAGGACTATCGAGACAGGGCATCGATACTCCGGAGTAGACCAGCGCATGCGCTTCTCATCCCAGTGTGGGAGACGGTCTGTCCCACAGCCGTCAGTACGTCGTACTTGAGATAGTATGCGGGTGCTCGTTAGGTTACGGGTACACTGGACAGGACTCGTCGGGAACTGACTAGTTGGTATTATACCTATCGTCAGTTATCAGTTCCCAGGTGACATGAGTACAGCTTAGTCCGCTGACTTGACACTGTCACTTCGCCTCGAGTGTGTTCCCACTGTACTTTGATCACTACCCTACCACGGCTCAAAGGAGTCGTGCAAACAGGTGGTGGTTGGGTGCAGTCCCGAAGCACTTGGAGGCAGTGACGGTTAGACAGGATTCGTCTCTCTCGGTATTGGGGGTTGACATCGCGCTGTGTCTAGGAGAGCCATTACACGAGTAGTCCCTGGCCAGGGCAAACGAGATATACTGGTAGGTTTCCAGTGTTATCTCAGGGTGTTTTGGGCTTCGCTCCGGCACGACTTGTACCGCTATTGGGGGACTGGCGTTTACCGCCCCTAGGCCCGCCATGCGATGTATCAGACGAACAGACCGGACTGTACGGAGAATGTCACACTCAGGCTCAGTAGGAGTTCAGATGGGTTTCGCCTCGTCGGTCTTCTTGTCGGCATTACCTGGGGACCGTTACGCACAGCTAGTGCCGCTTGCGGTCTGTGGTTAAACCCACTGCCAGCGTAGTGTCGAGTCTTTAGAGTCCCACACAGAAAGCTTTTCGCCTTTAGGCAAAAGAGTAGAGGTCGCATGGTATTGCGACAGGTCGCATGGTTTTACGACAGGGTTCGGTCACATCCGTGCACTTGTGCACGTACAGTGTCCGGACAGTTTACACTAGCGGGCTTTGGTTTAAGCCAGATCCTAGTGTACCTTATGGGATTGGATTTATCCAGTTTGCATTCGTGTTCCTCGGAACGCGGATGCGGGTGTGTATGCACAGTTGACAGGGAGGCACAGACAGCTGATTCTCATTAGGGTTGTTGACAGTTGACCGTTGACTTTTTGACTTTTTGCTCAACCCTAATGAGAATATGATATGTGATTAACTATTATATTAATTAAGTATTATGGTGACTTGGTTGTTGACTTTTGTTGACTTTGTTGACTTGTTGACTTTGTTGACCGGTTGACTAGGCTTGACTAGTTGACCATCATGATAACCATGGCTATCATTTCATGCCAAAGACTTTTACTTACTTGCTCATTTGAGTAAAATGAGTGCATGACATGATAATGTTATGGTTGCTTCAACCATCACATAAGACTTTTATTGATATGATGAGTTATGATTACTTTGGATTATGAGAAGGTGAGAGACAAAAGAGAGCCTCATTCTTTCTTGCTCATTCTCTCTCTTGTTCTTGAGCTCTCCATTTTGCTCTCACCCTCTTGCTCTTGCTCCCTCTCTTTTAATCTATGGTTCATATCTCTCATGAGTTGAGAATCAAGAACCATAGATAAAATCCCATTCTAAATCTTCTCTACTCATTCTAGTTCACTAGGTTTAGCAAACCAAGTGAACTAGTTTCTTCAAAGAACGAAGAAGGAGCTAAAGGTTGGAGCTTTCAAGTGGATCTATCTTCGGCGTACGGAGACGACAAGAAGGAGCCATCGGACCACCACCGGAGCTTGAAGACGAAGGAGTTCAAGACAAGCTAGGTATAACCCCCTAACCGAGTAGCTAGAAACTCTTAGTTAGGATGTTAGATAGAAGTTTAACCAAGATCCGGGTTATAGGTCCATGTTACCACCTCCGTAAAAAATTGTTATTTACCAAATTCCGCATTCCCGAAAGTACCGGGAGAGGTAGCATGGACTTACAGTGGTATCAGAGCCTAGTTAAACTCTATCTAATATGTTAGCAAGTAACTAGAAGATCGATCAATGAAAAAGTCCCGAAACGAACCCCGGAATTTTAAACTTTCTGTCGATTTTAAAAGTGCTGGAAAACTGTTTTGAAAAACACCAAAAATCGACTCAGGCTTTTTTAAAGAAACTGCAAAAATTTGGGCCCCTGACTCGATCAAAGCGCCGCGTTTCCGCGGCGGGAGCACGCTCCCGCCGCGGAAACGCGGCCGAGTTGACTCGGTCAGGGGTTTTCTTTTCTGCAGTTTGCTCATGGGGGTATTTTGGGATTTTTAGAATATATATTTTCTGCCCAGATTTTCCAGAACGAAAATTTCCTTTTTGGGGTCCCGAAAATCCGTATTTTTGATCGAACTTCTAAAAGACTTAAGCTAACGGGTTTTTCTGTAATGTGATATTTGTATTGAACGTCTACTAATCGCTATATGTCGATTAGTGGGGGTTATACAAATCCTTGATCTGTAATGTGCTGGAATGTGTATATAAATATGTTGGATTGTCGCGGGTGAATAGCCGGGGGTTGTGAGACAAGAGTTTTCTTTTCTTTCAATTCATGTAAATTTGTAAATTGATGTAATAATTATTTGTATGGCCGCACAACCGGGTCGGGGTTGTAGCCGTCATTGTATAATTTCTTTTTACTGTTTTTGCTCCTAGGATAGACCCATGGAGGGGTGCACAAACTACCGGGTATGCCGAAGTGTCGAGTGGCCTACTCATGAAGATGAGGGAGGTTGCTACGCTTCGGGTACTTGGCGGGTAGTTTGCCGCACCCGTAGGGGTCTTGGGTGGGGTATTGGCTATTCACCGCGACCGTGTAATCTGTTTTTGTTACAGGCTCGTACAAATTACAGATTCCTAGTATATCCAATGTATTTATCTGTGATCTGAAATGTTTATCATTGCAGTATATCTATATATGATATTATTTAGGCGTTGCTTATGTTTTACAGACGCGCTAGCCCAGCCCCCGCTCTGTCGTTAGTTAAGTAACCTAACGGGTAATGACGGGGCCCAGTGGCGAATGCGAATGGCATAAGCGTACGTCATATTTTGGTTGTTTTCTGCAATGGTAGGATTAAATGATGGGACGCATTAAAAGAACTAATGCAAGAATATCACGCATTAAAAGAACTAATGCAAGATAATAAACCAAGTTAAAGTCGTTGGAACACTTTCGAAAAACCACTCGGTTCTTTTCAAAACAAACTTTTAAAATACGGAGTTTGAGCCACTCCATTTAAAAGCTATCTCGTTCCATCGACTAAATCAAGTTCACTACGTTCACGGTTTTGCCAAAACCATTCGTAGCCCTCCGTCGTTTCACATGAATAGTCAATAGTATTCAAGCTGTGTTTGTTGGCCAAAGTCAAGGCATAGTGATTGGTAGCTATTGGGTATTCATGTGCAGCATAGATAGATGCGTTGGTTTGGAACAGTCGTACTGCCTTGTTGGCCAAAGTCAAGGGTATGTACGGGTGGATTCAAATTAACCTAGAGAACGACGGGTAGAACTTGACATGTGACTTATGATTTGTTGGCCAAAGTCAAGGTCATAAGAGCATGGGGCAAAAATCCACATCGGGAGTTTCATAAGTACTGAAACTTGCTAGATTTGCATACCATTTGGAGTGTGATGATTCTGGTAGGATTCCTTCAGTTTCGTCACGCGATGATATTTGGATCCCGATCCTACTGTGAGTATATGCTACTCCTCGGGAAATTTCTCACTTAACGATCAATGCTATAAACCTAGTAGGTGCCTAGAAAGGTGTTAGCGGGGCTACGCCCCCAGGGAAAAGAGGTTCTTTAATTAAGGAACTTCGCGAAAGCGTTGGAAAACCTCCCTCGAAGTACCGACACCGGCCTGGCTGAACGGTTAAGCAAGTATTGTATGGTAGGATTGATCCTGACTAATTCTTCCTTTATGGTTTGAGGAGGGATTCGAGAAACAGTGGGAGCCATCCTGTTTAGACAAACTAAAAACCACTCTAAACTTGCAAGAGCATCATGCTGAGTGTTTCTTCTTCTCTCCAAATTGCAGCGACCAATCAACATGACTGGACTTAAGTTACTCCTAGATAAAAACAAACTGACAGGGCCAAACTACAAAGATTGGCTCAGGAATGTCAAGATAGCAATCACTTATGACAAGCTGGGGTATCTTCTTACCACCAAAGCTCCCCCTGTCCCTGGTCCAACTTCCAGCGTCGCGGATAAGGAAATCCGCAAGACTTGGGAGATTGATAGCGCGAAGGCCAAGTGCCTCCTGCTTGCCTCGATGGACAACGAACATCAGAGGAGGCATGAGAATATGGACATGGAATCCATATTGCTCCATACAAAAGAACTGTATGGAGAGCAATCTCGTATCGCAAGATACGAAGCGTCGAAAAAGTTATTTTCGACAAGAATGGCCGTCGGATCATCAGTAGCCGAGCACGTGCTAAAGATGATCGGCTACATTGAGGAGCTCGCTGACCTAGGGATCACATTGGAGAGTGAGCTATATACGGATATAGTTCTCCAGTCCCTTCCTTCCACTTACGCCCAGTTCATACTGAACTTCAACTTACAAGAAAAAGAGGTTGAACTTTTAGAGCTCCTCAACATGCTGAGGAGCGCAGAGGGCACCCTACAGAAAGGTAGGGAAACATCCACTTTGTTTGTAGAAGGATCATCTTCTTCTAGGTCCAAGGCGAAAGCCAAGGGAAAGAAGAAGAAGGCCCCCGCCAAACCAAGGGGCGGTGTTAGTAAAGTGGATACGAAGGGAAAAGGTAAAGCAACAAAGATAGCGGGGAAGCTTGTGGATAAGGAAGAATGCTTCTATTGTCATAAGAAAGGACACTGGAAGAATGATTGCAGGGCCTGGAAGGCCAGAACACAGGAATTGAAGCAGGTTGCAGCTTCAGCTTCAGGTGTGTATGTTATTGAAAACTGTCTTTCAATAAACTCTACTTCCTGGGTATTGGATACCGGATCAGGATCTCATATCTGTAATTCTTTGCAGGCGTTGAGAAACCGTAGTGTTTTGAAAGCAGGTGACATGACCCTCAGAGTTGCGAACGGAGCTAGCATGGATGCTAAAGCCGTGGGGGACTATCACCTGGGAATGTCAGATGGACATGTTTTGGTTTTGCGTAATTGCTTTTTTGTACCCAACGCAACTTGTAATATCATTTCTGTATCTTTAGTTTCTAAAGAAGGTTATGAATTTGCGTTTGTAAGTAATGTTGTAAACATTCACCTTAATCAAGTTCTGATTGGGTCAGGTACTTTGAGTAATGGTATATACGTATTAAACCAACCACAGATTTTTAATGTCCAGAATACACACAAAAGAAAGTCTCCAGAAATAAATCAGACTTTCTTATGGCATTGTAGATTGGGTCACATCAATGAGAGAAGGTTGACTAAGTTACATACAGAAGGGTATTTGAATGCGTTCGAATATCAGTCGTATGCCACTTGTCAATCATGTCTCAAAGGAAAGATGACAAAGACTCCGTTTACTGGACATGGAGTAAGAGCGAGCGAGCTCTTGGGACTCGTACACAGTGACGTGTGCGGTCCAATGTCTACACATGCCCAAAGCGGACATTCTTACTTCATTACTTTTACGGATGACTTCTTAAGGTACGGTTATGTCTTCTTAATGAAACATAAGTCCGAGGCCTTTGGAAAATTCCAGGAGTATAAGAATGAAGTAGAGAAACAGACCGGCAAAAGTATTAAGATTCTAAGATCGGATCGAGGTGGAGAATACTTAAGTGCCGAGTTCCTGGACTATTTAAAAGAGAACGTAATTCTCTCTCAGCTTACTCCTCCTTACACCCCCCAACATAACGGTGTATCGGAGAGACGGAACCGCACCCTATTGGATATGGTGCGGTCCATGATGGGTAACGCTGAGTTACCGCGATCATTCTGGGGGTATGCGCTAGAATCAGCTGCGTACCTTTTGAACCGAGTTCCGACTAAGACCGTGCCTTCCACACCATATGAAATGTGGTGTGGGAAGAGACCCTATCTTAAGCACATTAAGACATGGGGATGTCCGGCTTTTGTCAAAAAGCAGCATGCTGACAAGCTCGAGGCACGCTCAGTACAGTGCAAGTTTGTGGGGTATCCAAAGAACTCAAAAGGATATTTCTTCTACTGTGAAGAGGAACAAAAAGTTCTTGTTTCTCGTCATGCCTACTTCTTGGAAACTGAGTTTTTGGAAAACCAGATAAGTGGGAGCACAGTAGAACTGGAAGAAATTCCAGAACCACGGACTATTACTGAAAGTTTAGTGGAACCAGAAGGTTCGGAAGAACAGGACATTCCTACGCCACTCCGCAGAAGTAGTAGGCAGTCTCATCCGCCCGAGAGATACTACGGTTTTCTCATAGACGGGGATAGAGAGGATTGCATCATAGATTATGATGAGCCTACTAGCTTCTAGCAGGCCGTTCAGAGCGTTGGCTCAGTGAAATGGCTGGATGCAATGCGGACCGAAATGGAGTCCATGTACACCAACAAGGTATGGACGTTGGACATTGCTCCAGACGGGGTAAAACCCGTAGGATGCAAGTGGATCTTCAAAAGGAAGATTGGTGTAGATGGACAGGTTGAGACCTATAAAGCTAGGATGGTAGCAAAGGGTTTTCGTCAAAGACCTGGCTTGGACTATGACGAAACCTTCTCTCCAGTAGCCATGCTGAAATCCATTCGGATCCTTCTTGCCATTGCTGCCTTCCACGATTATGAGATTTGGCAAATGGACGTAAAGACAGCTTTTCTAAATGGAAATTTAGAGGAGTGTGTCTATATGGACCAGCCAGAGGGTTTCATTCAGAGTGGGAGCAGCGGAAAGGTGTGCAAGTTGCTTAAGTCCATCTATGGACTAAAGCAGGCATCACGGAGTTGGAACATCTGCTTTGATGAGACGGTCAAAGAATTTGGCTTTATCAAAAATCCAGATGAACCATGCATCTATAGTAGATTTGTAGCGAGAACTGTAGTATTCCTCGTTTTATACGTGGATGACATTCTCTTAATAGGAAATGACATTCCTATGCTACAATCTGTCAAGGGGTTCTTGTCACACAGGTTCTCCATGAAAGACCTGGGTGATGCCTCGTACATTCTGGGTATCCGGATCTACCGTGACAGATCCAAGAGGATATTAGGACTTTCACAGTCCAGGTACATCGACACCATACTGAAGAGATTCAGTATGGAAGATTCCAAGCGCGGTAACCTACCGGCTTGTCACGGGATCACCCTCTCTAAAGAGATGTCTCCCAAGACTGATTTGGAGAGGGATCGCATGTCTATTATACCCTACGCTTCTGCGGTAGGCTCTATAATGTATGCGATGTTGTGTACCAGACCGGATGTAGCTTATGCACTGAGTGTGGTAAGCCGGTATCAGTCAAACCCTGGGGAGAAACACTGGATAGCGGTAAAGAACATTCTCAAGTATCTGAGAAGGACTAAGGAGATGTTCTTGGTGTATGGCGGAAAAGACCTCCAGATCGAGGCCTTTGCTGACTCCAGCTTCCAGAGTGACAAGGATGATTCCAAGTCCATGTCGGGTTTTGTCTTTACCCTCAATGGAGGGGCGGTGTGTTGGAAGAGTTCCAAACAAGAAACCGTTGCAGACTCGACGATGGAAGCGGAATACATCGCTGCATCTGATGCCGCAAAAGAAGCTGTCTGGATGAGGAAGTTCTTGAAAGAACTTCAGGTGGTTCCGTCCATTGTTGATCCAATACCTCTGTATTGCGACAACAACGGGGCTATAGCTTTAGCGAAGGAACCCAGGTCCCATCAGAGATCCAGGCACATCTTGAGGCGGTATCACCTGATCAGGGAGATCGTGGATTGCCAGGAGATCGAGGTTCGGAGAGTCGCTTCAGAAGATAACACTGCAGATCCATTCACCAAGGCCCTGCCCCAGACTCAGTTCGAGTGGCTGATCGAGATGATAGGTCTTCGATACGCCAGTACATGGCCTTAGTGCAAGTGGGAGATTGTTAGTGTATATGCCCTAGAGGCCATTACTGTATCATACTAGTTTGTATATTACTTAATGGATGCTTGGGATATTCACCTTGTATATACAATCTTGCTCAAAATAGTAGTATGCTACTTGGTTTGTTTCTACTTCAATGTGTACATGTGTTTATTTTTTGTATATCGCCTATACACATTAGTGGAGCCCTTAGGATCTTTGCTTGATTACCAGCGATGTGATGGCCGTCACACTAGTGGGGCTGGGTAATCTATAAGCACATCCTTATGCAGGTCCCTGGTCGCAGGACTATCGAGACAGGGCATCGATACTCCGGAGTAGACCAGCGCATGTGCTTCTCATCCCAGTGTGGGAGACGGTCTGTCCCACAGCCGTCAGTACGTCGTACTTGAGATAGTATGCGGGTGCTCGTTAGGTTACGGGTACACTGGACAGGACTCGTCGGGAACTGACTAGTTGGTATTATACCTATCGTCAGTTATCAGTTCCCAGGTGACATGAGTACAGCTTAGTCCGCTGACTTGACACTGTCACTTCGCCTCGAGTGTGTTCCCACTGTACTTTGATCACTACCCTACCACGGCTCAAAGGAGTCGTGCAAACAGGTGGTGGTTGGGTGCAGTCCCGAAGCACTTGGAGGCAGTGACGGTTAGACAGGATTCGTCTCTCCCGGTATTGGGGGTTGACATCGCGCTGTGTCTAGGAGAGCCATTACACGAGTAGTCCCTGGCCAGGGCAAACGAGATATACTAGTAGGTTTCCAGTGTTATCTCAGGGTGTTTTGGGCTTCGCTCCGGCACGACTTGTACCGCTATTGGGGGACTGGCGTTTACCGCCCCTAGGCCCGCCATGCGATGTATCAGACGAACAGACCGGACTGTACGGAGAATGTCACACTCAGGCTCAGTAGGAGTTCAGATGGGTTTCGCCTCGTCGGTCTTCTTGTCGGCATTACCTGGGGACCGTTACGCACAGCTAGTGCCGCTTGCGGTCTGTGGTTAAACCCACTGCCAGCGTAGTGTCGAGTCTTTAGAGTCCCACACAGAAAGCTTTTCGCCTTTAGGCAAAAGAGTAGAGGTCGCATGGTATTGCGACAGGTCGCATGGTTTTACGACAGGGTTCGGTCACATCCGTGCACTTGTGCACGTACAGTGTCCGGACAGTTTACACTAGCGGGCTTTGGTTTAAGCCAGATCCTAGTGTACCTTATGGGATTGGATTTATCCAGTTTGCATTCGTGTTCCTCGGAACGCGGATGCGGGTGTGTATGCACAGTTGACAGGGAGGCACAGACAGCGGATTCTCATTAGGGTTGTTGACAGTTGACCGTTGACTTTTTGACTTTTTGCTCAACCCTAATGAGAATATGATATGTGATTAACTATTATATTAATTAAGTATTATGGTGACTTTGTTGTTGACTTTTGTTGACTTTGTTGACTTGTTGACTTTTGTTGACTTGTTGACTTTGTTGACCGGTTGACTAGGCTTGACTAGTTGACCATCATGATAACCATGGCTATCATTTCATGCCAAAGACTTTTACTTACTTGCTCATTTGAGTAAAATGAGTGCATGACATGATAATGTTATGGTTGCTTCAACCATCATATAAGACTTTTATTGATATGATGAGTTATGATTACTTTGGATTATGAGAAGGTGAGAGACAAAAGAGAGCCTCATTCTTTCTTGCTCATTCTCTCTCTTGTTCTTGAGTTCTCCATTTTGCTCTCACCCTCTTGCTCTTGCTCCCTCTCTTTTAATCTATGGTTCATATCTCTCATGAGTTGAGAATCAAGAACCATAGATAAAATCCCATTCTAAATCTTCTCTACTCATTCTAGTTCACTAGGTTTAGCAAACCAAGTGAACTAGTTTCTTCAAAGAACGAAGAAGGAGCTAAAGGTTGGAGCTTTCAAGTGGATCTATCTTCGGCGTACGGAGACGACAAGAAGGAGCCATCGGACCACCACCGGAGCTTGAAGACGAAGGAGTTCAAGACAAGCTAGGTATAACCCCCTAACCGAGTAGCTAGAAACTCTTAGTTAGGATGTTAGATAGAAGTTTAACCAAGATCCGGGTTATAGGTCCATGTTACCACCTCCGTAAAAAATTGTTATTTACCAAATTCCGCATTCCCGAAAGTACCGGGAGAGGTAGCATGGACTTACACCTAAAGCAACCCCGCGGCGACTGCTGACTCTTCTGGGGGTACGAACTAAACATCTGGCCTCGTCCCGAATCTCTGCTACTCCTCGTACCAGAACGATACCTGTCGCGGCGTCTGAAGGACTGCCTCCGTGCGGATATACTGGTACGAACTCTCTTCGGCTCTGGAACTACCGAAGTCTCAGCAAGGTGCTGCTCGACTACTAGGGCTGCGTCTACAGCTGCTGCATAGGTCTCGTAGTGCTGCGCGCTGATCGCGAGGAACAGTGGTGTAAGCAAGCCTCGAACAAATCTCTTGACTCGCAACTCCTCGGTAGCCACTAAATATGGGGCATAGACTGCTAGCTCTGTAAACAGCACGTCATACTCTGCCACTGTCATCCCTGGCGTCTGGCGCAAGGACTCAAATCTGCGGGCTCGGGCATCCCTAACACTCTGGGGAAGGAAACGGGCTAGAAATACTGTCACAAACTCTGTCCAGGTCATAGGAGGAAGACCTGCTGCTCTGCCCTTCTCAACTGAATCACACCACTTCTGCGCAAGACCTTCCAGGCGAAATCTCGCGAACTCAACCCATCTTGTATCTGCGCATCTGAGGGAACGACATATCCGGGCCATCCTGTCGATGAAATACTGTGGGTCCTCGGCTGTATCGGTGCCTGCGAAGACCGGAGGCTTCAGCCTCATGAACTCTGATAGCGATACTGTAATCACCTCCGTGGCTGCAGGGGCAACTGGCTGTGCGGTAGGTACCATCGCGGTCTCTGGAACGGGTGGAGCTACCTCTGGTCGCTGCGCTCGAAGCGTCTCAACTAGCGATCCTATCATCTGGAGCATCTCCTGCATGCTGGATCCCACCGTCTGGCGCATCTCCTGCATACCAGCCCCTAGCGTGGCGATCTGATCTGTCACGGCAGGAACAGCCTGCTCGGGTACAACTGGTGTACTGCCCGGATCAGTCCTCGTCTCGGACGCGTCAACTCGAATCTCGGCCCTCGCGGCCGCTCTCTGCGCCCTCGTAGTCTTTAGCGGCATAATGGCTGAAAGGAAATTAGGATTCGATAAGAATACAGGAATCGAATCATAAGAATATAAGAAGGGATTAAATCAATAAGTCCTAAGGTCGCTTAGGCGGAGTACCGTGTCGTGAGTATGCCGCGGAACATACACACGCTACGCTACCCTGCTGCAGCTACCTACTCAATCATACCAGGGTCATCCTACACTCCGAAGGTAAAACCTAGGCTCTGATACCAACTTTGTCATGACCCGAGTATTTCGACTCGTGACCGGCACTTAACCACGCTACGTCTACAGGCGTAACGCGACTAAGTAAGCTGAACCAAGAAATCAAAACCATTTAAAAATAGTGAGTGTTGAAAACATTTAGTTAAAGCTTTTAGAAAACCTTAAATAGTTCAATAAGTTCCTTTTAAAGTTACTTAATCATTTGAATAATTTTGGCAGCATTTCCTTTGTAAAAGTAGCCCCGAGACCGGGTACAAAACATGATATAAGTGAAATGAAATGTAATGAAATGAAACATCCCCAAACGGGAGCAATCACGCCCAACGGCGGAAACCAACATCACAAGAGTAATATACGATGCCGTAGCGAATAATAAGCAATAAGTAGACATCACAGAAAATAAACTGCATATAAAACAGTCGGCTCCTACGAGCTCGACACCAGAATACAAAATATACATCATCGTCCTCACACAGTATCTAAGTCCAGTACATAAATGGTAGATGGAGAGTACTAGATACAAAAGGGATACAATAAAAGTACTCAGAATACCACAACCCACCTAAATGCAAAACAGCTCTCACCGCAACTATAGTGGTATCTGTAGCCAAAAGATGCAAAAAACAGCCTGCCGCGACTATGCTGAGGGCAACCTGCAAATACTGTGGCACAACGGGGGTGAGTTGCCAACTCGTGAATAGAGATAACATATAAAGGTAATCGCGAGCATGCACGTACTGCGCTACTCTAACAAATGCCAGCAGATAATATCAATGCGTGATAAGCAGTATGTGCAATAATCATGCAGATGCTCTGTCAGGTAAAATAACTACATGATGAGATATATGGTAATCAATGCTGAGTATAGGATAAGCAACATCTACACGGAATATCAACGTGGAAAACAATCGGTGCCCACAACTGCACCCAAATCCCAAATAACTCAGGCGCCGACACACCCATCGGCCCTCAAATCCTGTAAACCTCTGAGAAATCACGAGTGCCTAACATCGGCACCCAAAACCTCATAAAATACTCTTGTCCAACATCGACACGCAAATCCTCAAATATCGGGCTCCGTCAGTCCGGATCAGCCCACGGGCTCCGTCTGCGGTACCGGCCCTCGGCCCCGGCAGTACGGATCATCCCGCATCCATCTCTCGACTCTGGTCGGTATCCTCCGGACAATCGCCAGGTCCAACCAATCACCGGTAGGTACTCGCCACCCTGCCAGGCTCATCGTCTACTCCACGAAAAACATTTCTCGCCCCGGGGAACCATACCGGGTCCACCACGAACCCACAAACGGATCATCCATCTCCTCGAATTGGGTTTCAAGCACACGTCTCAGCACCGAGAAAACACGTGGTGGACGCACCAAAATATCATATCACGAGGAAACGGGTTTTCAAATAATGCATCTTTTCTTAAAAATCTCACGGTCCTCAAAACCAGAAATCACATGAAAATCCAACACCAAGAAGTAAATCCAATGCGATGTGCTACGTACATCAATCCATGATATAGGTATAAGGGAAAACCTCTTTTAAAATTAGTTTCCGTTTTTAAAGATATCATGCGGCTCCCAATTTTCATGAAAGTCATATCGAATCATATATGAAATGAACTACAGCAATATAATCATGGCAGTTCTACAGTGAGTGTGTCATGGCAATTACTAACGGTGTGTGTGTAGCATGCAGATCAGTGCTCGTGCAACATGAACCGTTAGTAATAGTGCGGTGTTCTATCAATTCTAAGCATACATACAGCAGGGAATGCAATATGCAATGACAGTCCATGAGGTAAATGCAACATATAATAATAATAATAAGGTCCTATCAGCCCTGACGCATAACGCCATGCGGGCGATATCCCCGTAGATGTTAAATCTATTCACCGAAGTCTCGCGCTAAGTGTAGCCGACGACTTGCTTGCCCTTCTTCGCAGCGTCCGTCTCACTCGCCTGCGAACCTAGAATCACATAACGTAAATCACACATAAGCTTAATTTCACAAAAATGTGGTATTATGGTCCAATCAGAAACCCGTGTCGCAAACCAATCGCGCGTGTGCGCGATACGCTAAAACGTGTGATCACGCGCCTGAAACTACCCTGACGCGTCGCGATACGCAGAAACCCCAAACTCACACACGTATCACGCGTGTCGCGAAGGTTTAGAAAATACGAGAAATAGGTAATAAGCCCCAGATTTTTATACAGAACTTAACTTACAAAAATATATATATCATAACACTACACACATCAGAATACACCCAAAGGACCAAACCCCAACCCAAACCCTACCCATCTGGCCGCAAATTGCGGCCAGAACGAATTTATTGGCGGCCACGGTACGGAGTTTGGGGGTCAGGTTCTACCTGGGGTATCATCACCTAACAACCATACTACAGTCTTCTCAAAATTAACCTGAACCCATCGGGTCGATAGCAGTTTCCAGAAACTCAAATTTTGCTTAAAAACGACGAATTTGCATCAAATAGGGATCTGGTGGTATTTAATGCAATCGGGGTTAAAGCTAGGTTAATATGGCCTTAACAACACTCTATCAACCTACTGAAACCAAAACACACATCACTTGGCCAAGGTTCTCACTAAACGCCTCATATCGCACTAAATCGCACCAAAAACCACTAACCGAAGAAAAACTACCCTAAACAAGTAAACTAGGGAGTAAGTTTAGGAAATATACCTCACAATCGACCCTAGGGAGCTGGAGGAAGAAGATGAAGTGAAGGGAAGGGGCTGCTGTCGAAGTTGAGGCTGCTGCTGCTGCTAACTGCTGCTATTGGTGCTGTTGCTGTTGCTGGAATGCTTGTTGCTGCTGCTGTGAAGTCTGCTGCTGCTGCTGAGCTGCTTGCTTCTGCTGGTGCTGAAGAGGTAAGTATGTGTGTGTGTGTGTGAGAGAGAGAGAGAGAGTGAGGTTGAGAGAAAGAAAACAAAACAATTGAGAGGAACTCATCGCCCCAATGTCAACCCTCCTCTCTCTCTCTCTCTTTATTAATTGCAAGCATGGCCTAAGCCATGATGCACTCTCTCTCTCTCTCACAAGTCAACACCTTAAGGAAAAATTCAAATTAAATCAACTATTAATTAACTAATTAAACTCAATTAAAACCCAAAAGACTTAATCCCCATGATTAACCCACCATGGTTACTAATCATTGTAATAACTCATTTAAAAACCCTAGTTTACATGCACATGTGTGTGCAAGCTTAGGAAAATTTTAGAAAAATATTTATTAAATTAGGAAAAATATTTGAAACACAATTTGGTAAACTTTTCATTAAAAACCCTTTATTTAAATATAATTAGTCACTAACACATCCTAAGGTGTTACGCTGAAGCTTTTGAGAAATTCAGAGAATATAAGCATGAAGTAGAGAACCAAACGGGCAAAAGTATTAAGATTCTACGATCTGATCGAGGAGGTGAATACTTAAGCAATGAGTTCCTAGATTATCTGAAAGAGAATGGGATTCTCTCTCAGCTTACTCCTTCTTATACTCCACAGCACAACGGTGTATCGGAACGGAGGAATCGCACCCTATTAGATATGGTGCGCTCGATGATGAGTACAACTGAGTTACCTATTTCCTTCTGGGGGTATGCGCTTGAGACAACTATAGACCTATTGAATAGGGTTCCCACCAAATCTGTGCCCACCACTCCATATGAGATATGGAAAGGAAAAAGACCACATCTTAATTATATTAAGATATGGGGTTGTCCGGCATATGTCAAAAGACAAAATCCGGACAAACTCGAGGCAAGATCTGTCTTAAGTAGTTTGTAGGATATGCCAAAAATTCATAAGGGTATATCTTCTACCACCCCGAGGAACAAAAGGTGTTTGTTTCTCGACATGCCACTTTCTTAGAAAAAGGTTTTCTTATGAAACAGATTAGTGGCATTGAGGTAGAACTGGAAGAGGTTCCAGCAACACAAACTATAACATAAGACTTGGTAGAACCAGAGGATTCAATAGTACCCGACGAACCCCAGCCTCTCCACCGATCTAGTAGGGTTTCTCATCCACCTGAGAGATACTACGGTTTTCTCATTGATGGTGGGAGCGAGGATTGCATCATAGAAGATGATGACCTAACTAGTTTCGAGCAGGCCATCACGAGTGGTGACTCTGTGAAATGGCTGGATGCAATGCGATCTGAGATGGAATCCATGTACACCAACAAAGTATGGACTTTGGAAAATGCTCCTGAAGGGGTAAAACCCATTGGGAGCAAGTGGATCTTTAAAAAGAAATTTGGTGTAGATGGAAAAGTTGAGACTTTCAAAGCTAGACTTGTTACAAAGGGTTTTCGTCAACGACCAGGTGTGGATTATGACGAAACCTTTTCTCCAGTGGCTATGCTTAAGTCCATCCGGATCTTACTTGCCATTGCTGCATACCATGACTACAAAATCTGGCAAATGGATGTTAAGACCGCCTTTCTAAACGGTGATTTAGAAGAGTGCATGTACATGACTCAGCCAGAGGGCTTCGTAGATAGTGGGAGCATCGGAAAGGTGTGCAAGCTGCTTAAATCCATTTATGGGTTAAAGCAAGTATCGCGGAGTTGGAACATCTGTTTTGATGTTGTAGTCAAAGAGTTTGACTTCATCAAAAATATAGATGAACCTTGTATCTATAAGAAGGTAGCAGAGAGTAAGGTTGTCTTTCTCGTATTGTACGTGGATGACATACTCTTGATAGGAAATGATATTCCTATGCTGCAATCAGTCAAGCTCTTTTTATCACAAAGATTCTCAATGAAAGATCTAGGTGATGTCTCCTGCATATTGGGAATCATGATCTATAGAGATAGATCTAAACGGATATTGGGATTGTCCTAATACAGGTACATTGACACCATACTAAAGAGGTTTACTATAGAAGAATCCAAGCGTGGGAACCAACCCATGATCTCAAGACTCACTCTCTCCAAAGAGATGTCTCCCAAGACTGATTTGGAGAGAGCTCGCATGCAAGGGATACCCTATGCTTAGGCAGTAGGCTCTATCATGTATGCGATGCTATGTACCAGACCCGATGTAGCATACTCACTAAGTGTAGTGACTCGGTATCAAGCAGATCCTGGAGAGAGTCACTGGACTGCTGTGAAGAACATTCTCAAGTACTTGCAAAGGACTAGAGAGATGTTCTTGGTGTATGGTAACGGAGAACTCCGGGTGGAGTCCTTTACCGATTTCAGCTTCCAAAGTGATAAGGACGACTCTAAGTCGCACTCGGGATTTGTCTTTACCCTCAATGGAGGGGCAGTATGTTGGAAGAGTTCCAAACAGGATACCGTTGCAGACTCGATGATGGAGGCTGAATACATCGCTGCCAACGATGCTACCAAAGAGGCTGTCTGGATAAAGAAGTTCATTAGTGAACTTGGTGTGGTTCCATCCATTGAACATCCAATACCTCTGTATTACGATAACTATAGAGCTGTGGCGTTGGCCAAGGAACCCAGATCCCATCAAAAGTCCAGAAATATTCTGAGGCGGTATCACCTGATCAGGGAGATAGTTGATCGCAGGGAAATCAAGGTCAGGAGAGTAGATACGAAGGACAACACTGCGGATCCACTCACGAAGGCCATTCCCCAGATACAATTTGAGAGATTATTCGGGATGCTAGGTATGAGATACTACAGCAGCTAGCCTTAGTGCAAGTGGGAGATTGTTAGTTATGTATATGCCCTAGAGGCCATTGTTGTACATATGATGTATATTATAATGGATGCTTGGATATATATAGAGAGGACTTTCTTGCTCGTCATGATAGTATGCTATTTGGTTTCACTTTATCTTAACATGTTGACTTGTATTGGTTTACTGTTTTTTTTCTCACATGTTGATAAAGCCCTTAGGATATGTACTCGACTACTGTGACTATGATGAGATCATACTAGTGGGGCCACGGTTGTCGATGAGTACATCCTATAACTGTTCCTAGTTGAGGGTATATCGAGACAGGGCATCGATACACCAGAGTAGACTAGCGTATATGCATCTTGACCTATATGATGGGCAATGGATGATCCCATATCCATCGGTGTTGGACATCAAGGATGGTGTGCGGGTGCTCAGTGGAGACTGGGTACACTGGACGGACTCGCCGAGAACTCCCAGATGGTGATATATCACACGTCAGATGGCAGTTCTCCGATGACACTGGTACAGGGTAGTCTGTAGAACCGAGATCGTTATAGAGTCTTGTGTGATTCCCACTGTGCTTTGATTTCCACCTTACCACGTCCAAGAGGGCGTGCAAAACGGTGGCTTTTGGGTGTAGTCCCGAATCACATGGAGGCAATGAGCGATAGGAGGGGATTCGTCTCTCCCGGTATAGGGAGTTGATGTTGTGCCGTGTTCGATTGGCTATAACTGGAAGTCCCTGGCCAGGGCTGATATAGAGATTTACTGGTAAGTGTTACCAGTAGTTTATCGACCCGTTTTGAGCCTCACATCGACACGACTTATCGGTTACTGGGGTCTGACGTATACCACCCCTAGACTTGATATGCGACATATCCGACGAAGAGACCGGACTGTATGGGAGTGTTACTGATTGGATTCACAGGAGAACGTACATGCTAGCTTGTTGATCTTCTGATCATTCAATACCTGCGTGGCTGTTACGTTTAGCTAACCGCTTGCAGCTTGTGGGTGTTTGATATGATCATCACCTGCTACCGGCGTATTGACGATTCTTTAGAGTCCTACACAGAGGTTTCTTGACTCAGGCAAAATGGAGTAGGGGCACATATGTGATATGTGCAGGACCGAGGATAATGCAATATGAGATACCGTATTATATTCTCGCGATATTTATATATGAACTGGGTCATCGGATCAAGTGTTGATTCGATGAATTGGTACATGATATATTAGTCGGTTATATTCGATATAGCCGGATTGTCAGATCAAGTGTTGATTCGATGATTTAATGCATAATAATATATATGATATATTGCATTACATTATCTAATATTGGTTCACTTTATTATTTCATTTTCTCACCGGGTAATACATTGATATATATGCGATATATGTTAATTGTATCATTTTCTTTTGTTGCAAATATATAATATATATATGATATATATTATTGTAACATGATATGATTAATAATGGAACATATTAGTGGAGATTAAACATGGTTAGGGTTTGATTAGGGTTAGTTCTTTATTGCACCTTCTAGAACTTTTTCTTTTATCATGAAGAAGATATTATGGTTGATATTTTCTTATAACTCATTGATTTAACCCAACCAAACCGTAGCCCTAGTTAATTCTCTACAAAGGTTATCCTTGTCATCCTTGACCATGGTTCCATGATTAATCATATATTCATTTCATTATTCATCACAAAAGGAATTAACTCATTATTCATTATCCCCTTCTCTCTTGAGCTTTGAGAAAGCTTACTAGTTTTTCATTTTGTGATGATTTCATGTGAGAATTTGATATAAAAAGAAAGAATAAATACTACTCCATCATCCTCATCTAATCTAGCCAATTAGATTAGGGTGTTCACGTCATTAGAGTGAGAGAGCTTGAGTTATAGAAACTTCGACGTAGATCATCGGAGAAAAGGAATACTACAAGCTAGCATGGATCGTTCGAGTCGTGGAGCCTCTTTTGAGTCCGGGAGATCGTGGATCACGGCGAAGGGACTTCTACTGGGAGCTTATGAAGCGAAGGAGTGGACTATAAAGGTTGTAATCCTTCACACTTAGTAGTAAAGATGTTTACTTGCATGTTAAACCCTAATAATCTAGCAAAGATCCTGGCTATGGGTTGTTCGGCACGTCTAAAATTTTATTCGGGCATGGTTGATGCCATATGAACCCTCACAAGAGTGCCAAGGAACCCTACAGAAACTCTTCTGATTTACCTCCGTCGCTGGCAGGTTGTCCAAACCTAAGCCGAATGGGTCATCAAGCGTGGCGAATTTAACGGCCTCCTTTGAGAAGACTTTTGGGTGAAGGAAGCGAGCGATGAAATCCTCGAAACTAACCTCGCGGCTCCCAGATTCGAGAAAAAGGTGCTCGTAGATATCCAACACTTTGATCAAAATGGGAAACTGGTGTTGAACAGCATTCGCCGGAGTAAGGCCCATTATCACTGGCTTGGCACCGAAGACATATTCATCCGTGGGAAGCAGCTCCTCATAATGCTCCCCTATAACTGGTAAGCCAGAAACTTCTACAAACTCCTCTAAAGAGATTGACACTTCCCGGTCCAGTGAGAGGAAGGTGTGAGTAGGGATATTCCACTGCTCCAAAAAGGCATTAACCCACCAGGCGGGAAGCGTAGGATATTGGAAGAGAGAAGCATAAACGGCGGTATATAACTCAAGCCTCATCAACTGCGACTTCTTCGCTGACAGAATATAGCGGGCCCATTGTAGATAACCGGTCGGATGACGGGGAATCAGACCTATATTATATGGTTGCCCCCACGGTCGCGCTTCGCCTTGACAAATACGGCATCCCAAGGTATCTAAAACTATAGGAGGCTTAACCGGAATCGAAGCTATAGCGGGTTGAAGAAGGCCTTCTGAAGTCCAATTGATCATCTCCACGGCGTAGTTCACCGGGGATGAGTTGGCATAATGGATCGCCGTGATGGGCTCCGAGGGTACCGCACATGAAAAGCTTTGTCGACCCCTGATAATCTGATTGTACCATGATCCCCAAAGGTGAAGATTATTATGTTCCGGATCATGGTCTCTGATCAAAGCTAGGACCTCCCGGTCTACAGGTGCTCCAGGAAATCCTCCCTCTGAACGAACGAATGGGAACGAAGCATCGAAAGACATGTTGCCTGCGAAAAGGGGGGCGGAAATCAACTGTCAGTGTTGTAATTTAATTTTTAATTTCTGACACTCGGTACTTTAAAATTTGTACCACACTGCAATGCAGTAGAAAAGGGACCAAAGGTGGACCCACAAAATCCAGATGACAATGCATCAATTACTAAAACAGCCCCATCATTGGATGAGACTGTCAATTAATGAGGAAATCCTCAAGGAATATTCTCATTGAATGAGAAATCCCTTGAGAAAAGGAGAAAATCTCCCTTTGAGAGCAAAGCTCTGTAACAGAGTGACACTTGTCAAACTCTGGTCATGAAGGAACAAAATTCCTTAAAGAGCCTAGCTCTGTAATGATGATGGAAAATCCATCAAAGTTTAATTAAAATTAATTCTTGAGAATTAAAATTAAGATCCATGAAAAAACTCTTAAGAGTTCTTCATCAAAAGATCAAAAGATCTACATATTATCAAAAGAGCAGAGCTCTGATTCATAGGCTAAGAAACCCTAAGAAAAGATCTGTTTAGATCTATGGGTTCAGGAGAGCAAGGCTCTGTTTATGAAACACTAGAAGGGTTTTTTTTAGATCAAAGATCTATGAAGAGCAAGGCTCTGTTAATGGGTAAAAACCCTAATTTATTAAAATTAATTTAATTTTACCTAAGTTTGGAAAGAATTCTAACTCTTGAAAGTTCTTGAACGGAAGAGCAAGGCTCTGAATAAAAATTCTTATGAAGAAGATGGTAATCATCTGAGAATCAAAGGTCCTATTTATAGGCACTGAACCGCCTCTTCAACTTCTAAGTTGATCCGAAGGCTCAGATGTTGCTACCGCTGCATTCATGTGTGCGCTACATGAGCGCAACGGTGGGGGGGGGGCATTTGTTTTCCCCAATCAGAGCAAAACTCTGTTTTGAATTTCAAAATTCAAAAATTGAAGCAACGCTTCAGATCCTGTGCGCTGTGCGCAACGTGTCAAAAGCAGACACGCCAGCGCCAGGAACGCTGCGCCCTAGGCAGCGCACCCTCAATCAAAGCAAAGCTCTATTTCAAAATGCAAAATTTAAAAGTTGAAGCAACGCTTCAGATCCAGCGCTCTGCACTGTGCGCCACGTGTCGAACACAGGTGCGCTAGCGCAGTTGTGCTGCGCTCTGTGCTGCGCTGTGCGTCACGTGTCAAACAAAGGTACGCTAGCGCAGTTGCGCTGCGCTCTGCGCTGCGCGCCACGTGTCAAACACGGGTGCGCTAGCGCAGCTGCGCTGTGCGCCACGTGTCGAACGTAGGAGAGCCAGCGCTGGAATTAAAAATTCTCACCGTTAGATCAAAGGATCTAATAATAATGATAAATCATTAATTAACCAGAATTAAATTCTGTTAAGGAAAGATTCCTCAAAATCTTTCCAAACAACAAGATTGTGCTTTAAGCACCACTGAATCAACGATCCAATGGTAAATAATAAATTACCAAAGACAGAACAAATTCTGCATGGAAAGATTTCTCAATCTTATTAAAACGAGAAGATTATCTTCTGTAAAACAGAAGCCTTAGGATCAAAGATACAACGGTGGGAAATATTCCCAAATCAATCAGAGAAAGATCTCTTAAAATTGATTTAACAAATCATTTGGCCCTATATAAAGGACTCTAGACTTCAAGTCAAAAAGATAGAGAATACAGAAGAAGAGAGAGAGAAAAACCCTTTGCAAAAAAGAGCAAGCTTTTAAGAAAAGAAGATTTTTCTTCATATTCAAGATAAAAAAGAACTATGTTCTTGAACAACAGAGATTAAACCATCTCGTAAAAAGAAGAACCATCTTCTAAAAAAGATCATAGATCTGAAAAAAGACCAAGATCTTTGATAAAAAGAAAAATATCAAAAGATCTAATCATAAAAAAATAAAAGAAGTATTTTTACTTCGTCCACAGATCGGTGATCTATAAAGGCAGAGCCTTTTATCAAAACAAGAACTTTTGTTCTTGGATCTTGAGGCAAAGCCTCCTTAGAAGAACATAAAAGTTGTTCTGTGATCTTAAAATTGATCAGATGCGCTTTGCGCTATTGAAAAGTGCCTTGCGCTCATGAACTGCGCCCTTGCGCTTATTGGACTGGCGCACAGTGCCATAACTTGCCACGTGTCAACCATAGACACCACTTGCCCTTTTAAAACAGAGTGCTGCGCTCATAAACTGCGCTCAGCGCCAAGCGCGCTACGTGTTGCTCGCTAGCGCGCTAGCGCAAAGCACTCATAAATGGAAGCGCAAATGCGCTAATAAACCAACGCTGAGCGCTAAGCGTGGCATGTGTCACCTTCACGTCGCTAGCGCAATGCGCTTTTTAATTGGCGCAAAGCGCCTGACGCGCCACGTGGCGCACTATCAGAACGTGCTCTGTTCTGATAAAGACAAAAATATCAGAGCCCAATGCTTAGCATTATTTAAAGGGCCGAGCCCAAATAAAGGCTTAATAGCAAGAACAAAAAATAAAATGTTAAAACATTTTCATTGGACTTAGCCCAATTCTGGCCATAAGTCCTCAACTTATGTTGAACTGAGCACATCTGCTCTTTCAAACAACTCACCTTGGTTCAAGGGTACATCTCTTCACTCCTTTGATATTTGTCATTGTAATTCCTCAACGTCTTCAAAGAGGTGACGGGTCCCGACAATCATACATTTCATGGACTGTGGGGTCCTTAAACTCATGGACTATGGTGTCCTTAACCTCGACCGTGATGTCTTAAAACTAACAACGGACTGTGGAGTCCTCAAATCCACGGACTATGATGTCCTTAATCTCGACCGTGATGTCTTAAAACTAACATCGGACTGTGGAGTCCTTAAATCCACGGACTATGATGTCCTTAACCTTGACCGTAATGTCTTAAAACTAACACCGGACTGTGAGTTCTTTAAACTCACGGACTATGATGTCCTTAACCTCGACCGCGATGTCTTAAAACTAACAACGGACCGTAATGTCCTTAAACTAATTATCGACCGCAATGTCACTAAACTAAATATTAGAGCCCAATTGCTCTCTTGTCGGATCCAAACGATCCCGTTAAGTTGATCTTAGTCTAAATTAGACTAACGTATCCTTAACAACGTTTAAGTTGATCTTAGTCTCAATTAAGGCTAACGTATCCTTAAACCCAACCCTCAAACCCAAATCTAAGAAAGATACGGATTTGGACTAGTCCACGTCCTACGGGCGACAACATAACTCAGTCTCCGTATACAATCCACGGGCAACCACAACCCAAAACAAACACCCACGACACGAAGTGACCATATGGAGAAGGAGAAAGTTGTTACCGCGATGCTTTAGCGTAATTAACTGCAGGGGCTTGCGCCTGTAGGGAAGAGCGTCCCCACAATCAAAAACCCCTCAAATAAGGGGGAATCTGACGAAGTCTTCTACATCGGTCGCATCCGTTTAAACCTTCGATACACGATGCCATAAATCAACTTGGCATCTTCGGAGAGGTGGACGGATAGCACCAATTAGCATCTGCCCCGAATTTCAGGCAAGACGGACCTGCGCGGTTGCATCTCCGTGTTCTGTGGGGAACAGATTCATGGTCGTAACAGATCACAGACACTCTAATATGACACTAAAAATACGATATGTGCTCAAAATTATATCTTTATGGTTCTAGACAGCAACTACTAGGCAATACAACATTAAAAGGTCCTAATTAACAGTTAGAGCTCATTACCTATCCACACTTACTCAAAAATCCTAGCTTTCCATGCTCCAAATCATCTTAGTGGCTTAACTTGACTTTGTGAAGGTTTTAGTGAGATTTTGTGAAGATTTTGCTTGGTTTGTGGTGATTTTTGGTAGGGTTTCAGTTTGAGGGGAGATGAGAAAATGAGAAAGAGAAATAATTGTGTGAATGAGAGAGTGTGAGTGAGAATGAGGGAGTGTGTGAGTGAGAGATGAGGGAAAAGAGGGTGTGAGTTTAGAGTGAGCCATGCCCCCTTCTCTTTTCTCATTAAATGCTCACTATGCTTCATCATTTGCATGTCAACCCCCCTCTCTCTCAAGTCAACCAAATTCAAACCCCTTAATTTAAAAACTTAAATAATTAAATAAATACATATTACAACTTAATTGAATGAGGGTTAATATGCCATGCCTACTTAAGCATGGTTAACACTAATTAACCCTAGGTTAACATGCACAAGTGTGTGCAAGCCCAAAATAAATATTAATAAATTTTTATAAAATATGTGAAAACTATTTTGATAAACTTTTTACTAAAAACCCGCATTATCATTTAATTAACACTAATCGCATTGTAAGGTGTTACAACTGTTAGTTATATGAATGCCCTAGAGACCATTATTGTACATTTGATGTATATTATAGTGGATGCTTGGATATATATAGAGAGGATTTTCTTGCTCGACATGACAGTATGCTATCTGGTTGCTCTTTATCTTAACATGTTGACTTGTATATGTGATGCTGTCTTGCTCTCACATGTTGATAAAGCCCTTAGGTTGTTTACTTGATTACTAGGACTATGATGGAGATCATACTAGTGGGGCAAAGGGTAGTCCACAAGTACACCCTAAAATTGTTCCAAGTCAAGGGTGTATCGAGACAGGGCATCGATATTCCGGAGTAGACTAGCGTATACGCATCTTGACCCATATGGTGGGCGATGGATGATCCAACATCCATTGGTGTTTGATATCAAAGATGGTATATGGGTACTCGTGGAGACTGGGTACACTGAACGGACTCGCCGAGAACTCCTAGTTGGTATTATACCTATCGTCAGATAGCAGTTCTCCGGTGACACTGGTACATGTTAGTCTGTAGACCCGAGATCGTCATAGAGTCTTGTGTGATTCCCACTGTGCTTTGATTTCCACCTTACCACGTTTAATTGAACGTGCAAAACGGTGGCTTTTGGATACAGTCCCAAATCACATGGAGGAAATGAGCGATAGGAGGGGATTAGTCTCTCCCGGTATTGCGAGTTGATGTTGCGCTGTGCTCGATTGGCCATAACAGGAAAGTCCCTGGCCAGGGCTGATACAGAGATTTACTGATAAGTGTTATCAGTAGTTTCTCGATCCGTTATGAGCCTCACATCGGCACGACTTATCGGTTATTTGGGTCTGACATTGACCACCCCTAGAATAGATATGCGACATATCAGACGAAAAGACCGGACTGTACAGTAGTATTACTGACAGGCTTTTGCAGGAGTTAGAGCGGGCTGGCTTGTTGATCTTCTGATCATTCAATACCCGGGTAGCCGTTACGTCCAGCTAGTACCACTGACGGCTTGTGGTGCTTGATGTGATCATCACTTACTACCGGCGTATTGGCGAGTCTTTAGAGTCATACACAGAGGTTTCACTGGCTCAGGCAAAACGAAGTAGGAGCACATATGTGATATATGCGGGACTGAGATTAATACGAGTATATGATACCGTATTCTATTCTCACGATATAAAGTATCGATCGGTTATATGAGATATAGCCGGGTTATCGAATCAAGTGTTGATTCGATAAGTCGATACAGTATCGGACGGTTATATGAGAGATAGCTGGGTTATCGAATCAAGTGTCGGTTCGATAAGTTGATTCAAATTATATTAGTCGGTCATATGAGATATAACCGGATTATTAAATCAAGTGTTGATTTAATGATTTAATGTATAATTATATATATGATATATTAATTTACATTAACTAATATTAGCTCACTTAAGCATTTCTTTATCTCACATGTGCACACTTAATATATATGTGATATATATTAATTGTGTTTTATAAATGTGTCATGGTTGATGATACATGCAATATGGGTGTATGAGATCTACACCATGATAATGATAATGTAGGGTTTATTTATTTAGAATAAAACAATTATTAGTTGGAAATTTGTCGCATGGCATGAAGCTTCATGAAGCTTTGAGACCCATTGACTTAGTCCACTAGTTTTGTCTTATACTAGATATTTGTTAACCCAACCATTATCTAAACTCATGGTTAAGTCTTTACATGAGATATATTAGATATTTTCTCACCCATAGTTGCCATTCTCCCTCACATCTATTAGTTGCTTCTTCTTCCTCAAAGCTCAAGAGAGCTCTCTACGTTTTGAGAGAAGCTTAAAAACAAGTGAGAAAGGTAATTCTAAAGTGAGCAAAAATCATACTTCATCATTCTTTACTAGATTAGCACTTTAGTATAGGGTGTTAGCTTCACTAATCCCACATTAGTGAAGAGGGTAGCTTGGGTTTGTGACTCCTTGACGTAGATCATCTTTGGCTTGGAAGACTTCAAGCAAGCATGCATCTTTCTTCTTGTGGAGCCGTTCGAGAGTCCGCAAGATCGCAACTTGGAGCGAAGGGACTACTACAAGGAGCTAAAGAAGTGAAGGACCGGACTACAAAGGTTGTAATCCCTAATCATTTAGTTGTAAAGTAGTTTACAATATATTTCGTATGATTCTCTAGTTAAAGATTCTAGTTTAGGGTTCTTTAAAACGGCAAAATTTTGAAAATGGTATGGACGATGCCTCCCGAAACCTTGCTGTCGTTCATAGGAACCCTACAGTGGTATCAGCGATTAGCTAGAGAATTAGATGGATTGTGTAGGATTATAAAACCGAAACAACTCCGAAACTTGAAACATTGATAGCTAGTTTTTGTCGATTTTTTAAAGTCTTCAAAAAATTTTTCAAACAGTTGCAGAATGTTGTATGAGATGCAACATGAACACAGTGCAAATTTGAACCATTTCCACCTCTATTTGTCTAGCCACATGCCCATTAAATCCGGCCTCCTCGGCCCTTCGGTGGAATTTTTGGTTGAAACTTGCACTGTGTTCCAGACTCTGGGTGTTTCAGGTGTTGTTTGATTTTACTAAATTTTTATGTGATGTTAATTTTCTGCAAAGGAAACACGGAGTGTTTCATAGTCGTAATTCTAACAGTTTTTCGGGTTATTTTAGATGGTGTTATATCAAATACCCACTTGAACCCTTGCGGGAAAATTTTCCAAGTGTTGGATTTTTCCTTAGTCTAAAACTTCCAGAAAATCATGCAAGCGATTCTGTGGACCCTCTAGAAGAACGAAACCCTAACTCGATTATGTGACCGTCATGTTAGTTGTGTGTATGCCCTAGAGGCCATTATTGTACATATGATGTATAGTGGATGCTTGGACATATATAGAGATGACTTTCTTGCTAGACATGATAGTATGCTATCTGGTTGCTCTTTATCTTAACATGTATACTTGTCTCTTGATACTGTCTTATGGTTACATGTTGGTAAATCCCTTAGGATGTGTACTTGACTACTAGGATATGATGCAGATCATATTAGTGGGGCCATGTTAGTCCATAAGTTCATCCTTTAATGTTCCTAGTCGTGGGTGTATCAAGACGGGGTATCGATATACCAGAGTAGACTAGCGTATACGCTTCTCGACCCATATGATGGGCGATGGATGTGTTAGTGTATATGCCCTAGGGGCCATTATTGTATCATACTAGTTTGTATATTACTTAATGGAAGCTTGGGATATTCACATGTATATAACAGTCTTGCTAAACATGGTAGTATGCTACTTGGTTTTTCTATCTTAATATGTGAGTATACGTATTGATAGAGCTCTTAGGATCTTGCTTGACTACCAGCGTTGTGATGGCAGTCATACTAGTGGGGGCTGGGTAGTCTACAAGCACATCCTTATTCAGGTCCCTAGTCGTTGGATTATCGAGACAGAGCATCGATACTCCGGAGTAGACTAGTGTGTACGCTTCTCATCCCAGTTGGCGAGATGGTCTGTCCCACAGCCGTCAGTACGTCGTACTGGAGATAGTATGCAGGTGCTCGTTAGGTTACGGGTACACCGGACAGGACTCACAGGGAACTGTTGGTTGGTTTTATACCAGTCGTCAGTGAACAGTTCCCAGGTGACATGAGTACAGCATAGTCCGCAGACTTGACACTGCTACTTCGCCTCGAGTGTATCCCACTGTTCTTAGATTGCTACCCTACCACGGCTCAAAGGGGTCGTGCAAACAGGTAGCAGTTGGGTGCAGTCCCGAGCACTTGGAGGCAGTGGCGGTTAGACAGGATTCGCCTCTCCCGGTATTGGGGGTTGATATCGCGCTGTGTCAGAGAGCCATTACGCAAAGTCCCTGGCCAGGGCAAGCGAGATTTGCTGGTAGGTTCCAGTAGTTTCTCAGGGTGTAATGGGCTTCCCTCCGACACGACTTATACCGCTATTAGGGGACTGACGCTTGCCTCCCCCTAGGCCCGATATGCGATAGTCTTGGACGAACGGACCGGACTGTATGGAGATTGTCACATCAGACTCAGTAGGAGTTCGGATGGGTTTCCTCATCGGCCTTCTTATCGACATCTACCTGGGGACCGTTACGTACAGCTAGTGCCGCTTGCAGTCTGTGGTTAAACCCACTGTCAGCGTAGTAGTCGAGTCTCTATAGTCCCACACAGAGAGTTTCCCTACTCCGGTCGAAACGATATAGAGGTCGTATGGTTTTACGACAAGGGTTCGGACGCATACGTGTGTTTACGCATGTACGACTTTCAGACAGTTTTTACCAGTCGGCTTTGGTTTAAGCCAGTTACTGGTATCCGGTTATTGGATTTATACAGTCTAAAGTTTTTCCGTATTTTTGCGGAAATGAGGAGCGTTCTCGTAATTGCGCGAGAAGCTTCTAGAAGGTGGTGACTAAGGAGGTTTATGTGGCATATACAATGAATGTGATTAGTGAGTCATATGGATGATTCATCCATGTCATTAAAGCATCATAAATGCTTAATGACTCATGGAGATGAATCATCACTTGATATTTATCAAGCATGGTTGTTAAATGATTTATTTTCTTTTCTTGATAAAAAGAAATACTTGATATATATTATCATAACTCATTATTCTCACTTCATTATTATGTTCATCTTCTCTCTCCTCAAGCTCTCCTTCTTCAAACCCTAATCCTCCCCTCTCATGTGTTGAGTACAAGGATTAGTTAGACTAACTAAACCGTAACCCTCACTCTATATCACCTAGCTTCTTTGATTAGCACTTAAAGAAGGTTAGTTGCCTCAAGTTTAGAGGCTAAGCTTGGAGTAAAGCTCTCGGGTGGATCGTCTACTACTTCGAGAAGGCCGAGGAGGAGGAGGAGTTCGTAAAGCCGAAGGACACGATTCGTTAGGTATAATCCCTAAGCATAGTAGTATAGAATTTCTATGTTTCATGTTAGTTATCGTTTAGCTTCGATTCATGCGGTATGTCGATGTTTAAGCATAGAACAAGATCGTTTTTCAAATTTCCGCCTCCCCGCAAGTCGTGGGGTGTTGTACATCGACTTACAGTGGTATCAGAGCCTCGCTAAACAATAAATAACTTACTTGCAAATTTGTATGAATTTCGAACGGAAAAAACGAAACCGGAAAAGCCCGAAATCATAAGTTTCTGTCGATTTTTAAATGAAGTCCAAAAATTTTTCAGGGATGTTCAGAAAGCTTTAAAAGACAGTAGAAGAACACCCAAGAAAATTGGGCCCCTGAATCGCCTAAAGCGCCGCGGAACCGCGGCGGATCCCACCGATCCGCCGCGATTCCGCCGCCGAGTTAGCGATTCAGGAACCCAATTTTCCTGTGTTGGTTCTATGGGATATTTGGTATTTTCTGGAATTTTTAATTTTTGCTCAGGTTTCAGATTTACAGAGAAGTATTGGAGCAAAATTAAAAGTGTTTATTCGATCGAAATTATACAGTATTTGCTTGTTGGATTATATCTGTGTTTGTATAATGTGTTCGTAAACCTCCCCTAACTGCTAGTATGTCGGTTGGCAGGGGGTTGCATATTTCTGTAATGGATTTTATCTGTTTGTGCATATGAACTGTATTGGACTGTTGTGATGTATAGCCGGGGTTATGTGATGGATTATATTTAATTCATTTGATGTAAATGTAATTTGTTGTAATATTATTTTGCGGGGCACATCCAGGTTGCGGTTGTAGCCACCGTTGTATTATTTCATTTTACTGTTTTTGCCCCTAGGACAGACCCAAGGTGGGGTACACAAATTGCCGGGCGGGTAGTTTGCCGTACCCGGTCGGGTCTTGGGTGGGGTAATGGCTATTCATCACAACTGTGTAATCCGTCTTTTGTTGCAGGCTCAAAACAAACACGGATTGCTTGCAAATCCAATAAAGTTCATCTGTGATCTGGAATGCCTATTATTGCGTCTGACGAATGTACAGTATCTATATATGATAGCTATTTAGACGTCACTTATGTTTTACACCCGCGCTAGCCCAGCCCCCGCTCTGCCGTTAGTTAAGTAACCTAACGGGTGATGACGGGACCCCGTGGCGAATGCGGATGGCATAAGAGGACGTTGTATTTTTCGTTGTTTTCTGCAATGATAGGTTAATGATGGGACGCATTATTTAAATGCAAATAAAATAAACCAAAAGTTTAATCATTGGAACAATTTAAAAGAAACCACTCGGTTAATTTTAAAAACAGATATTTTTAAATGCGGAGCTTTAACCACTCCTTTTAAAAGCTATCAGGTTCCTTCGGTTATATCAAGTTCACTACGTTCACGGTTTCGCCAAAACCATTCGTAGCCCTCCGTCATTTCATCTGGGTATTCAATAGTATTCAAGCTATGTATTTTGACCTAACGCCAAGGCATAGTGTTTGGTAGCTACTGGATACTCATTTGTTGCATAGATAGATGAGTTAGTTTGGGACAGTCGTATTATCATTTTGGCCGAACGTCAAGGATATATACGGATGGGTTCAAATTGACAAGATAATGATGGGTAGAACTTGACATGTGACTTATGACATTTTGACCTAACGCCAAGGTCATAAGAGCATGGGGCAAAAACTTAAATCTGGAATTTCTAAAGAAACTGAAATTTGCAAAGAGATGCATACCATTTGGAGTTTGATGAATGTTGGTAGCATTCCTTCAACATTATCATACGATGATATTTGGATCCTGATCCTACTGTGAGTATATGCTACTTATCAGGATATTCGTCACTTAACGATCAATGCTATAAACCAAGTAGGTGTCCAGAAAGGTGTCAGCGGGGTTACGCCCCAGAGAAAAGAGGTTCTTTAATTAAGGAACTTCGCGAAAGCGTTGGAAAACCTCCCTCGAAGTATCGACACTAGCCTGGCTGAACGGTTAAGCAAGAATTGTACAGTGAGAATAGTCCTGGCTAATTCTTCTTTTATGGTTTAAGGAAGGATTTGAGAAACAGTGGGAGCCATCCAGTTTAGATAAACTAAAAATCACTCTAAACTTGCAAGAGCATCATGCTAAAGAGTTTTCTTCTCTCTCTCCTAATTGCAGCGACCCTGAAAATGACTGGACTTAAGTTACTTTTAGAGAAAAATATATTGACAGGGCCAAACTATAAAGATTGGCTGCGGAATGTCAAAATGGCTTTGACCTATGACAAATTGGGGTACGTCCTCACCGCTACGGCACCTGCTGTCCCTGGTCCCAAATATAGTAATGCGGATAAGGAAATCCGCAAAACCTGGGATTTATATTGCGCGAAAGCCAAGTGCATCGTGCTTGCCTCGATGAACAATGAACATCAGAGGAGGCACGAGGATATGGAACTAGACGCCATATTTCTCCATACAAAGGAACTTTATGGAGAGCAAGATACGAGACCTCAAAGAACTTGTTTCGAGCGAGGTTGGCTGTCGGGTCATCGGTAGGAGAACATGTCCTAAAGATGATCGGCTATATAGAAGAGCTTGCAGACCTTAGGACGACTTTGGATAATGAGCTCTATACAGACCTTATTATCCAGTCCCTTCCTTCCACCTACGCCCAGTTTATCCTGAACTTCAACATTCAAAGAAAAGAAGTTGAACTTCCGGAACTCCTGAACATGTTAAGGAGTGCAGAGGGCACCTTGCAGAAGGCAAGGGAAACACCCGCTTTGTTTGTTGGCGGTGCATCTTCTTCCGGGTCCAAGGCTATGGCCAAAGGAAGGAAGAAGAAGGTCGTCCCCAGACCTAGAGGAGGTGCTAGTAAGGTGGGAGGAAAGGAAAAGAAAAAGTTTGCAGTACCGGTAGTGGGCCAGGATGAGTGCTTCCATTGTCACAGGAAAGGGCACTGGAAGAAGGATTGCAAGGCGTGGAACGCCAAGAACCAGGAACCGAAGCAAGCTGTGGCTTCGACTTCAGGTGTGTTTGTAATTGAGAATTGTCTGTCAATTAACTCTACTTCCTGGGTATTGGATACCGGATCAGGATCTCATATTTACAATTCATTGCAGGCACTGAGAAACCGTAGAGTGCTGAAGGAAGGTGATATGACCCTAAAGGTTGCTAACGGAGCTAGCGTGGGAGCTGCGTCCGTCGGGGATTATCACCTAGGATTGACGAGTGGACACATTTTTGTTTTACATAATTGTTTTTTTGTACCAAGCTTAACGTGTAATATCATATCAGTTTCCTTGTTATCAAATAAAGGTTATGATTTCACGTTTGTAAGAGATGTTGTTAACATCCACCTTAATCATGGTTTGATTGGGTCCGGTACACTAAATAACGGTATATATGTTTTAAACCAACTCCAAATTTTCAATGTCCAGAACACACTAAAAAGAAAGTCTCCAGATTTAAATAAAGCTTTCTTATGGCATTGTAGACTTGGTCACATCAATGAGAGAAGGTTGACTAAGTTGCATAGAGAAGGATATTTGGACTCGTTCGAATATCAAACTTATGACACATGTCAATCTTGTCTCAAAGGAAAGATGACAAAGACTCCATTCACTGGACAAGGAGTAAGAGCGAGCGAGCTCTTAGGACTCATACACAGCGATGTATGTGGTCCAATGTCTACACATGCAAGAGGTGGTTTTTCCTATTTCATTACTTTCACGGATGATTACTCAAGATACGGATTCATTTATCTGATGAAACATAAATCCGAGGCTTTTGAGAAATTCCAAGAGTATAAGAATGAAGTAGAAAACCAAACCGACAAAAGTATCAAAACACTTAGATCTGATCGAGGTGGTGAATACTTGAGTGCCGAGTTCCTTGGTTACCTAAAAGAGAAAGGAATTCTCTCTCAGCTTACTCCTCCATACACTCCACAGCATAACGGTGTATCGGAGAGACGGAATCGAGCCCTATTGGATATGGTACGATCCATGATGAGTAATGCTGAGTTACCGCGATCTTTCTGGGGTTATGCGCTAGAATCAGCGGCATATCTTTTGAACATGGTACCTACCAAGACCGTGCCTACCACTCCATGTCAGATGTGGAGCGGGAAGAAACCCCATCTACAGTATATAAAGATTTGGGGATGTCCAGCTTTTGTTAAAAAGCAGCATGTGGACAAGCTCGAGGCACGATCAGTAAAGTGTAAGTTTGTGGGATATCCAAAGAACTCCAGGGGATATCTATTCTATTACGCAGAGGAACAAAAGGTATTTGTTTCTCGTAATGCCCATTTTCTAGAACATCAGTTTTTAGAAAAGGAATCAAGTGGGAGGGAAATAGAACTGGAAGAAATTCCAGAACCACAAACTAATACTGAAAGTTTGGTAGAACCGGTAGTTCAAGAAGAACAGGACATTCCCGCACCCCTCCGCAGGAGTAGTAGGCCGTCTCATCCGCCTGAGAGATACTACGGTTTTCTCATTGATGGGGATAGAGAGGATTGCATCATAGATGATGATGAACCTACGGACTTCCAGCAGGCCATCCAGAGCGGCGACTTGGTACGATGGCTAGATGCAATGCGGACCGAAATGGAGTCCATGTACACCAACAAAGTATGGACTTTGGACTTTGCTCCAGATGGGGTAAAACCCATAGGATGCTAATGGATCTTCAAGAAAAAGATTGGTGTAGATGGACAGGTGGAAACCTATAAGGCTAGACTTGTTGCAAAGGGTTTTCGTCAAAGACCTGGTTTGGACTATGACGAAACTTTTTCTCCAGTAGCTATGCTCAAATCCATTCGGGTCCTTCTTGCTATTGCTGCCTTCCATGATTATGAAATCTGGCAAATGGACGTAAAGACGGCTTTTCTGAATGGAAATTTAGAAGAGTGCGTCTATATGGATCAACCAGAGGGTTTCAATCAGAGTGGGAGCAGCGGGAAAGTATGCAAGCTGCTTAAGTCCATTTAGGGACTAAAGCAGGCATCGCGGAGTTGGAACATCTATTTTGATGAGACAGTCAAAGAATATGACTTTATCAAAAATCCAGATGAACCGTGCATATATAGTAAAGTTGTAGCCAGAAGTGTCGTATTCCTCGTCTTGTACGTGGATGACATTCTATTGATAGGAAATGACATTCCTATGCTACAATCTGTCAAAGGATTCTTGTCACACAGGTTCTCCATGCAGGGTTCCTAGGCACACTAGTGAGGTCTCCCAAGCCATCAACCATGGCAATTTGAAAAATTATGGTGCCTACAAACCCTAGTGTACGGATCGATAACTAGATGTCTAGGCGAAAAGAACTAGTTAACAAATTAACTAATGAGAATACGGAAATACAACCTTTGTAGATCCGGTCCACCACCTCCACGGCTCCGCAACGAAGTCCCCTCGGCTGTCCAAAATGAATCCGGAACTCAAGTATCGATATCATCGAAGAATGGGCGAGCTTGATCGTCGGTTCAATGCCGAAGATGATCTACGTCGAGATATCGCAAGAACAAGCTCCAACTTCACCAAGTCGGAAAAACTTGTGAAGGAAACACCCTATACTACTTGGCAATAGATAGAGGATGAAGAAATAGGAAGTGGGTAAACTTTAGTTTTGGATTTCTCACTAGATATGAAGACTTGCCATTGATGGTCAAGCTTTTCTTCACTTGAAGGAGGAAGAAGAAGAAGCTCAAATATTATGACAAGAATAATAGAATAGAAAAGAAAAATCAATCCTTATCATATTTGAACCATAGTAAAGTGTAGAGAGTTAACCAAGGTTAGTGAGTGGTTAGGGTTTGAGATAAAAACAAAATGGTCACCTTTGGTCAAAGCTTCATGAAGCTTCATTAAGCTTCATGAAAGAATGAAAGCTAACCATTTTGTTTCTTTCTCATTATGCTTATTATAAATACCAAAATGAATAAAACAAATAAATAAAGGAATAAGCAAATAGTAAACCCTAATGATTTCATTAACCAAGGTTTAACTCTTCACACTTAACCAAAAAAGATATGTATCATCAAACATGATACAAGCTAGTGCACAATATCATATCGCATATGCAATGCGCACATCCTAGTGAGAAAATCCATTTAAAGTGAACCATTACTAGTTAATGCAAAGTAATATATCAAATATATAATTATACATTAAATCATTAAATCAACACTTGATTCAATGATCCGGTCATTTCGCATATAACCGGCCAGTATCCTATGTATCGGCTTATCGAATCAATCCTTGATTCGATAACTAGGTTATATCGCATATAACCAATCGATACACAGATCACGAGAATGGAATACGGTATCACATATACGCATTATTCTCGGTCCCGCACATATCTCATATGCGCTCCTATTTCGTTTCGCTTGAACCAGGAAACCTCTGTGTAGGACTCTAAAGACTCGTCAATACGCCGGTAGCAGGTGATGATCATATCATGCACCCACAAGCCGCAAGCGGTCTGCCAAACGTAACGGCCACCCGGGTATTGAGCGATCAGAAGATCGACGAGCAAGCCCGCTCACACTCCTGCGAATCCGACCAGTAACACTACCGTATAGTCCGGTCTGTTCGTCTGATATGTCGCATATCTCGCCTAGGGGTGGTAAACGTCAGACCCCAATAGCTCAATAAGTCATGCCGACTTGAGGTCCATAACAATCGTGAAACTACTGATAACTCTTACCAGTATATCACTGCAATCCTGGCCAGGGATTTCCTGTTATGGCCAGTCGAGCATAGCACAACATTAACCCCCAATACCGGGAGAGACGAATCCCCTCCTATCGCTCATTGCCTCCATGTGAATCGGGACCGTACCCAAAAACCACCTGTTTGCACAACTCAGTAGAGCCGTGGTAGGGTGGAAATCAAAGCACAGTGGGAGACACACAAGACTCTATGACGATCTCGGGTCTACAGACTAAGCTGTACCAGTGTCACCAGAGAACTGCCATCTGACGTGAGGTATAATACCATCTGGGAGTTCTTGGCGAGTCCGTCCAGTGTACCCAGTCTCTACTGAGCACCCGTATATCATCTCTGATGTCAAACACCGATGGATATGGGATCATCCATCGCCCATCTATATGGGTCGAGAAGGTACACGCTAGTCTACTCTGGTATATCGATGCCCCGTCTCGATACACCCACGACTAGGGACTTTGAAGGATGTACTTATGGACTACCATGTCCCCACTAGTATGATCCGCATCATAGTCCAGGTAGTCAAGTACAGATTCTAAGGGCTTTACCAACATGTAACAGAGAGACAAACAGCATACACGTTAAGGTAAAGTGTAACCAGATAGCATACTATCATGTCGAGCAAGAAAGTCCTCCCTATATATGTCCCAGCATCCACTACAATATACATCCTATGTACAGTAATGGCCTCTAGGGCATACATATAACTAACAATCTCCCACTTGCACTAGGGCCATCTGTAGCAGAGGTTGCAGTATCTCATACTCAACCATCCCATAAAAGTCTCTCTCTGGGAACAGGCCTTTGTGAGTGGATCCGCTGTGTTATCCTCTGAGTCTACTCTCCTAACCTCGATCACCCTGGAGATCGATCATCTCCATGATCAGGTGATACTGCCTTAGAATAAGTCTGGACCACTGATGGGACCGGCGTTCCTTGGCATAAGCCACAACTCCATTGTCACACAATGGTAGGAACGTAGTTCATCTCATGAACCATTATACATCCAAACAGCCTCTTTGGTAGCATCATTAATAGCGATGTTACTAGCCTTTATCGTCTAGTTTGCCACGGTATCTAGCTTGGAACTCTTCCAACATACCGTCCCTTTACTGAGGGTAAAGACAATGCCCTTGACTGACATTCAGTCGTCTTTATCACCCTGGAACACTTCCAGTGATTCTCCCCAGGATCGATTGATACAGTCTCACTATACCTAGTGAGAACCCTAATATCCCTTTAGATCTATCTCATAGGTCCAAAACTCAGGATTTAGGAGGTATCACTCTGATCCTACACGGAGAATCTTTGTGATAAACGGAGATTGATCGAGCGTAGCATAAGAAACTCCTTTCTTATCAAGAGTATGTCATCCACGTACTCTACGAGGATCACCACCATACTCCCTACTACCTTTTTGTTTATACAAGGTTCATCTACCATTTTGATGATGTCAACTTCCTTGACAAACACATCAAAACAGACGTTTCAACTCCGCGATGCCTGCTTTATCCTATAAAGCATCTTGTTCACGTTTCCGCTGCTCCCACTGTCTACGAGGCCATCTGGCTGTGTACTTATAGACACTCTCTTCCAAAACTCATTTTAGAAGAGCTGTCATGACACCCAACCACCAGATATCGTAGTCATGGTATGTAGCCGTGGCAAGTAGGATCTGGATGGACTTAAGCATAGCTACTTGAAAAAGGTTTCATTATTATCCACGCCTGGTCAATGACGAAAACCATTAACAAGTCTAGCTTTGAAAGTCTCAACCTTTCCATGTACACCAAGTAATCTTCTCAAGATATACTTGCTCCTGATGGGGATTTAACCCATCAGATATTGCAACCAAAGTCCATACTTTGTTGGTGTATAAGGATTCCATCTCAGATCGCTAAACATCCAGCCATTCTTACAGAGTCTTACTCCTGATGGCCAGCTCGAAACTAGTTGGGTCATCATCTCATGATGCAATCCTCGCTCCCACTGTCATAGAGAAACGGAAGTATCTCTCAGGTGGGTGAGGAACCCTACTAGATCGGCGGAGAGGCTGAGGTTCGTTGGCATCTACTGAATCCTTTGGTTCTGTCAAATCATCAGTTGCAGTTTGTATAGTTGGAACATTTCCAGTTCTACATAACTGACATTGCCTCGAGCTTGTCCGGATTTCGCTTTTCAGACATAGGCCGGACAACCCCAAATCTTAACATGGGCTCTTCCCTTTCCATATCACATATGAAGTGGTAGGCACTGATTTGATTCGAACCCTATTCAATAGGTATGCAACTTCTCAAGTGCATAACCCCTATAAGGAAAAAGGTAACTCAGTATTACTCATCATAGAGCACACCTTATCTCATAGGGTGTGATCTGCTCCGCCCCGATATACCATCGTGCTATGGTGTATACGGAGGAGTAATGCTGAGAGAGAATCTCATTCTCCTTTAGAATAGTCCAATGTTTCCGTGCTCAAGTATTCTCCTCCTTGATCTCATCAAAGGACATAATACTTTTACCCGTATATTGGTTCTCTACTTCTCGCTTATATTCTGTGAATATCTCAAAAGGTTCGGACTTGTGTTTCAACAGGAACATAGGTCTGAATCTAAAGAGATCATCAGAGAACGTAATGAAGTACAAAGAACCGTTCTTGGTATGTGTAGACAGGGGTCCTACATACATCAACATGTATCATCCCAAGAGTTCAGTAACTCTTTCTCTGTTTCCAGCAAACGGAGCTATGGTCATCTTATCTTTGTGACATGACTGGCGAGTTTCACAAGATGTAGATTCAAACTGATTTAAATATGCATCTTTATGTAACTCTAGCTAGTCGGGTCGCATTGATCTGACCTAGTCTACAATACCTCAAGAAGGATTCGTTCATTTCTGAACTCTTCCTCTTGTGTGTGTTCCGTATATTAAGAACTGTAGTTTGATTTAGAACATTAATGCTTTTAGATAACGTGCCTGAACCGATCAACTTTTGATATAGGAAATGTTCAAAACATTGTCCAACAATACAAAATTTTATCATTTCTTTACTAATAAAGAAACTGATATGATTTTGTATATCAGGTTCGGTATCTAATAACATTCGTTCAGAATCAATGTATTACAATACAGGGTGACAGTGACCAACAGACTTGGCTGCAACACTTGCCCCGTTTTCTGCCTCATGAAACTTATCACCCGTTCTCAGTTTTTCTACCCTTTTGTAGCCCTATGTAACAGATTACATATCTGGGATCCTGATCCGGTATCACATACCCAGGATCGGGAGGATACTGAGAAACAGTTCTTTGTAATGAACACACCCGAAGATGATGCATCAGCATGCACTTTCTTCGTTTGGGCGGCACGGGAAATCTGGTATTCCCCAAATTCCTGCTCTGTCTTATAACAATTATAAGTTGGAGCGGGACCAACGTTCCCCAGCTCAGTATAACAAGCGGGTTCGATCAATAATCCGTATTATTATCTTGATTAAGGCGTGATATGGTCGCTACCAGGAGAGAGAGAGAAGAAAACACTCTGCGTGCGCTCTTGCAAGATCAGATTGGTTATATATTTTATCTAATCAGGATGGCTCCCACTGCTTTTTATCAAATCTTCCTTCAAACCCTAAAAGGAAAGACTAGCCGGGATTAATTACACTCTACAAGTTCGCCAATCTTTCAGCCAGGCCAGTGTCGGTACTTTGAGGGAGGTCCCCCGTGCTTTCGCACGAACCTAATTAATGTAAACCTCGTTTTCCCAGAGGCGTAACCCCGTTGACACCTTTCTAGACACCTACTTGATCGGCTAATTGCAAAGTGCAAAACTCTCCCAGGAGTAACAATTACTCGCAGTGGGTATCGGGATCCAACTATCATATAGAAGGTATGCAATCTCATTGCAAATTTCAACACTTGAAACTCCCGATAAAGGTTTTTACCCCTAGCACCTATGACCTTAACTATGGTCAACAAATCATAAGTACTAGTCAAGTTCTACCCGTCATTTCGTGATTAATTAGACCCACCCACATGACCCTTAACTAAGGTCAACAAAGTCACGCGACTGTCCTAACTAATCGCATCATATGCGGTGTAGGAAGACATCACTTAGCTACCGTACACTGTGCCTTGACTATGGTCAACAAACACAGCACGAATACTAAGTACTCTACTTCCTAAAATGACGGAGGGTTGCGAATGGTTTTTGTGAAAACCTTTAACGCTTTGAACTTGATCTCGTTGCGGAATCAAACGGTTTTTAAATGGAATGCTTTTCGAAGCTTTTCTAGTTTTGCTAAAGGGGTCACTCCCGGTGAAGGGATCGTCGGCCCTTTCCTCGTCGAATGAGGTGCGGGATATATCATATATATCACTGTGCAAAGCGGAAACTATAGAAGCGATCAAATGACAAACCGAGGGTTGTAGCATCTGCCAGTTATTGCTAAAGGAGTCACTCCCGGTGAAGGGATCTCGGTCCTTTCCCTATCGAATAAGGTGCAGGATGTTCTACAAGGAACACCACGATGCAAAGCAAGAACTGTAGCTACCTGTTTTATTTTGAAATTCGATTCCACAACATCAATTAGGTTTATTTTTCTTTCATTAATCTCATTAATGAATATCCCATCATTTAAGTCCAACTAACCATCACAGATAAATATAACGTACGCTTATGCCATCCGCGTTCGCCTCGATGTCCCGTCTGCACCGTTAGGTTAGGTAACTAACGCCAGAGCGAGGCAGGGCTAGCGCGGGTGTAAAACATAAGCAACGTCTATATAATATATCATATATACTATATATAATACCTGTCACAGAACATCGCATGATCTCAGATAAAACACAGCAGAAGAAACATATGAAATATTGGATATACTAGGACGTCCGTGTTTTCAATACGAGCCAGTATAAAACACGGATTCCATGGTCGCGATGAATAGCCAATCCCACACCCCTAGACCCCTACGAGAGCGGCAAGCAACCCTACCAATTCTAGGGTTAGGAGACCCGGACTCGACTCCTCGAGTTGGTCTCCCACTGGACCCCAGAACCCGGTTACTTGTGCTCCCCTCCTTGGGTCTATCCTAGTGCAGAAAAATAAATAATATACAAATGGTGACTACTTCCGCAACCTGGAAGTGCCCCAATAAAAGAATATTACATACAAGTTTTTACATGAATGAAAATGAAAAGCACTCATCTCACATAAAAACCCCCCGGCTATTCAACACGACGATCCAATATAACATATCCAGCAACACATAACATCACATGTCATCAACGTAAGTAAATATGCGCATCCCAATTGTCGTTGACATATAGCAACGAAACCGGCGATATCACATATTACACTTACGGTCACAGAAAAGAAAGTGTAAAACTACAACAGTTGGAATCCGCAATCTGTATAGACATCGCATGCCTAATAATTATAAACCCCGCATTTTAGTCTCAAAATTGAAAACTCTTTTCAATATCAAGTCGGGCAATTCAACAAGATTCCCGACATTCTGATCGAATGCTCGTCGCAAACTTCAGTAGACGGCCGCACCCCCGATACCGTCGACGAAGTGCACCAAGGCGGAACACCGCTACCGCGAGCACCCGAACGGATGCTTTCGGCGACGGGGTTCTCCTACAGTCACTTGGTCGGGGCTATGGAGTGAGGCTGTCTATTAAGTTTACCCGGCGAGTATTCGCGTACGATACGTGATTGCGACGAACTTTTGATCACATCAAAATTCCGTGGCAACCGATCAAGTGAGACTGAACTGCTACGTTTATAACATTCATTCAGTTATCATATAACTATTGTGAATTCCAATTATTGTATCCCATTCCAGATAAACAGAAAATGTTAAACTTTTCGATCGAACAATCGAACACCCAAGTTTTCCCGATACTGATCAACACATGAAACAAGTATAACAACATTCCGTTCGTGCCTCAGTACCAACGGTCCAGCCGTAGAAGGGTCAAGCCAACGCCTCACATGTGGCACGCCGTACTGCCCCAAACCCGAAGGTTCAAAGGGCAGTTCAAGACGGTCACATAATCGAGTTAAGGTTTGTTGTCTTCTAGAGGGTCCATTGAGTTACTTGCACTACTTAGAACGTCGTTAAACTACGGAAAAATCCAACACTTGGAAATTTCCCGACAGGGGAAAAATCGGGTATTTATATCCGGTCGAACTTTTTAACATATTCTAAAATTTATCCGGAAAACACATGGACAGAATTAGACTTTCCGATCGAAACATTGATTCCCAAAACAACTCAGAACAACTCAACTCTTGAGTTCAGTTTAAATATTCCAGGAAAACCAGCACTGGATTATGGGAATTACTGTGAAAAATGACACGTGTCGCGATCTAATTGGCGGCGCTTCCGCCGCACAAACCCCCTTTGTGCGGCGCTTCCGCCGCGCTTTGGTGGAATTAGGCTACCAAATTTCACAGTAATTCTTAAAAAAGCCTGCTTGTTTTTCTGGATATTTTTAATCATGAAAAATCCACATTTTTAAAATCGGGACAGAGAGCATTTTTGCTTTGGGTTTTCGGGTTCGATCGGGTTTCTAATTCCGTCCGGGCTTCACCTAAGGCTCTAGCTAGGCTCTGATACCACTGCAGGGTTCCTAGGCACACTAGTGAGGTCTCCCAAGCCATCAACCATGGCAATTTGAAAAATTATGGTGCCTACAAACCCTAGTGTACGGATCGATAACTAGATGTCTAGGCGAAAAGAACTAGTTAACAAATTAACTAATGAGAATACGGAAATACAACCTTTGTAGATCCGGTCCACCACCTCCACGGCTCCGCAACGAAGTCCCCTCGGCTGTCCAAAATGAATCCGGAACTCAAGTATCGGTATCATCGAAGAATGGGCGAGCTTGATCGTCGGTTCAATGCCGAAGATGATCTACGTCGAGATATCGCAAGAACAAGCTCCAACTTCACCAAGTCGGAAAAACTTGTGAAGGAAACACCCTATACTACTTGGCAATAGATAGAGGATGAAGAAATAGGAAGTGGGTAAACTTTAGTTTTGGATTTCTCACTAGATATGAAGACTTGCCATTGATGGTCAAGCTTTTCTTCACTTGAAGGAGGAAGAAGAAGAAGCTCAAATATTCTGACAAGAATAATAGAATAGAAAAGAAAAATCAATCCTTATCATATTTGAACCATAGTAAAGTGTAGAGAGTTAACCAAGGTTAGTGAGTGGTTAGGGTTTGAGATAAAAACAAAATGGTCACCTTTGGTCAAAGCTTCATGAAGCTTCATTAAGCTTCATGAAAGAATGAAAGCTAACCATTTTGTTTCTTTCTCATTATGCTTATTATAAATACCAAAATGAATAAAACAAATAAATAAAGGAATAAGCAAATAGTAAACCCTAATGATTTCATTAACCAAGGTTTAACTCTTCACACTTAACCAAAAAAGATATGTATCATCAAACATGATACAAGCTAGTGCACAATATCATATCGCATATGCAATGCGCACATCCTAGTGAGAAAATCCATTTAAAGTGAACCATTACTAGTTAATGCAAAGTAATATATCAAATATATAATTATACATTAAATCATTAAATCAACACTTGATTCAATGATCCGGTCATTTCGCATATAACCGGCCAGTATCCTATGTATCGGCTTATCGAATCAATCCTTGATTCGATAACTAGGTTATATCGCATATAACCAATCGATACACAGATCACGAGAATGGAATACGGTATCACATATACGCATTATTCTCGGTCCCGCACATATCTCATATGCGCTCCTATTTCGTTTCGCTTGAACCAGGAAACCTCTGTGTAGGACTCTAAAGACTCGTCAATACGCCGGTAGCAGGTGATGATCATATCATGCACCCACAAGCCGCAAGCGGTCTGCCAAACGTAACGGCCACCCGGGTATTGAGCGATCAGAAGATCGACGAGCAAGCCCGCTCACACTCCTGCGAATCCGACCAGTAACACTACCGTATAGTCCGGTCTGTTCGTCTGATATGTCGCATATCTCGCCTAGGGGTGGTAAACGTCAGACCCCAATAGCTCAATAAGTCATGCCGACTTGAGGTCCATAACAATCGTGAAACTACTGATAACTCTTACCAGTATATCACTGCAACCCTGGCCAGGGATTTCCTGTTATGGCCAGTCGAGCATAGCACAACATTAACCCCCAATACCGGGAGAGACGAATCCCCTCCTATCGCTCATTGCCTCCATGTGAATCGGGACCGTACCCAAAAACCACCTGTTTGCACAACTCAGTAGAGCCGTGGTAGGGTGGAAATCAAAGCACAGTGGGAGACACACAAGACTCTATGACGATCTCGGGTCTACAGACTAAGCTGTACCAGTGTCACCAGAGAACTGCCATCTGACGTGAGGTATAATACCATCTGGGAGTTCTTGGTGAGTCCGTCCAGTGTACCCAGTCTCTACTGAGCACCCGTATATCATCTCTGATGTCAAACACCGATGGATATGGGATCATCCATCGCCCATCTATATGGGTCGAGAAGGTACACGCTAGTCTACTCTGGTATATCGATGCCCCGTCTCGATACACCCACGACTAGGGACTTTGAAGGATGTACTTATGGACTACCATGTCCCCACTAGTATGATCCGCATCATAGTCCAGGTAGTCAAGTACAGATTCTAAGGGCTTTACCAACATGTAACAGAGAGACAAACAGCATACACGTTAAGGTAAAGTGTAACCAGATAGCATACTATCATGTCGAGCAAGAAAGTCCTCCCTATATATGTCCCAGCATCCACTACAATATACATCCTATGTACAGTAATGGCCTCTAGGGCATACATATAACTAACACTCCATGAAAGACCTGGGTGATGCCTCTTACATTCTGGGGATCAGGATCTATCGTGATAGATCCAAGAGGATGTTGGGACTTTCGCAGTCCAGGTATATCGACACTGTACTGAAAAGATTCAGTATGGAAGATTCTAAGCACGGTAATCTACCGGCTTGTCATGGAATCACCCTCTCCAAAGAGATGTCTCCCAAGACTGATCTGGAAAGGGAACGCGTGTCTATTATACCCTACGCTTCTGCGATAGGCTCTATAATGTATGCGATGTTGTGCACCAGACCAGATGTAGCTTACGCACTGAGCGTGGTAAGCCGGTATCAGTCAGACCCAGGGGAGAAGCACTGGATAGAAGTAAAGAACATTCTCAAGTACCTGAGAAGGACTAAGGAGATGTTCTTGGTTTACGGCGGAAAAGACATCAGGTTGGAGGCCTTTGCTGATTCCGGCTTCCAGAGTGATAAGGACGATTCCAAGTCCATGTCGGGTTATGTCTTTACCCTCAATGGAGGGGCGGTGTGCTGGAAGAGCTCCAAGCAGGACACCGTTGCTGACTCGACGATGGAAGCGGAGTATATAGCTGCTTGCGATGCCGCAAAAGAAGCAGTCTGGACGAAGAAGTTCCTAACAGAACTTTAGGTGGTTCCTACCATAGTTGATCCAATACCTCTGTATTGCGACAACAACGGAGCTATAGCTTTAGCGAAGGAACCAAGGTCCCATCAAAAATCCAGACACATCTTAAGGATGTATCACTTGATCAGGAAGATCATTGATCGTCGGGAGATCGAGGTTCGGAGAGTTGCTTCTGAAGAGAACATTGTTGATCCATTCACAAAGGCCCTACCTCAGATTCAGTTCGAGAGGCTACTCGAGATCATCGGTCTTCGATATGCAGGTACATGGCCCTAGTGTTGCGCCACGGCAGCGCCCCGGCCTCGTACTCGAGGCCAAAATGCGGAATCAAAATTTTTTCCTTGCTCGGAAACCGGCGCTACCGCGGACAAAGAAAACCCGGATCGCGACCATTAACCTAATGCTAGCAATCAAGAGATAGGGTGAGAAGTATACCGAGTGATCCGAGTCCTCCGGTCTTCTCGTCATCGTCTCGATCTCCCGCGGAAAGTGTAGTCTCCATACCGTCGCCTTCTCGCCGGAAAGGGCACCACATCGCCTGCGTCTTTTACGGGCTCCCGCCTCAATACCGAGGCAACTCGGGCATGAAGCCGGCAACTCGACATGCTCAAGATTTGCTGTAGAATGTAGTGTAGATGATGCTAGTCTCATTTGGGGTTTGTAGTTGCCTTGATGGAGGAATGGGGTTAGGAAAAATGGTGCTTTCATTTTTCCAAAACTAGAAGAAGACGGAGATAAAGAATTCCTCACATACAAGATGAACTCTCTCTCATTCTTTTCTTTCTCTCAAGTGTTCTTTCTTTTCTCTCATGAGAATGATAACCATGGTGGAGGAATGAGAACTAATACAAAGGGAGGTGAGTGTAGGAGATAGAAAGAGGTGACCACATCCTAAAAGAAACATCAACCATACTTCATTCAAATCAAACCCATATCCCTTTCATATCACAATAAAGCACCATCATGGATGAAAGATATCATAATCAATACAATTGCAAGAAACCCCCTCCACAAATGTTATTTGCACAATTGCAAATAACCCCCTCCATCGGAAAAGTCCGGCCGGGAAAGAACAAACGAAAACCGGCCGGAACGGAATGCAAACTGGCAACTCCAGAAAACTGGTCCCGTAATAAATTACAGGAAAACCCCCATACTGTGCATACACACCCGCATCTGTATTCCGTCCGGATACAAATGCAATGAGACAAAATCTACACTGTACTATACTAGGATCCGGCTTAAACCAAAGCCGGCTAGTAATATCCGTCCAATCCTGATCCGTGCAATACCGCACGTATCCGATCGAATGCTGCCATATAACCATACGGCCACTAGTACATAACTGTCCGATCCTGATCCGTGCAATACCGCACGTATCTGATCGGACCCTGCCATATCTCCATACGGCCTCTACAGCGTTTCGCCCGAAAGCATGAGTAACTGAAAGTGTGGTGGACTCTAAAGACTCGTCAATACTATGGCTGTGGATTTAACCACTAGCACGTCAGAGGTATAAGCCAATACGTGACGGGCCACCAGCTATTGACCAAAAGGGACGTCGATGAGCGAACTCATCCTGACACCCTACTGAGCCTGTCAGTGACAATATCCGTACAGTCCGGTCCGTTCTTCTATGAGTATCGCATGTCGGGCCTAGGGGGTTGGTAATAGTCAGACCCCCAAAAGCGGTACAAGTCGTGTCGGAATGTAGCCCAGAACACCCTGAGATACTACTGGAATACCTACCAGTAAATCCCCTGCCTCGGCCGAGGGCTTTGCATAATGGCTCTCCTAGACACAGCGTGAACTCACCCCCAATACCGGGAGAGACGAACCCCTGAAGATCCGCTCACTGCCTCCATGTGGCTCGGGACTGTACCCAACTAAAACCTGTTTGCACGACTCCTTTGAGCCGTGGTAGGGTAGTAATCAAAGCACAGTGGGAACTCACACGAGACAAATGACGATCCTTAGGTCGATGAACTAACCTGTACACATGTCACCAGGGAACTGCTATCTGACGTCTTGTATAAGACCAACTAGCATGTTCCCGGTGAGTCCTGTCCGGTGTACTCATAACCCAATGAGCACCTGTATACATCTTAGGTGAACCAACTGACACCAGTGGCTTGTGAGACCGGCCACCGCCCCTCGTCGGGGTCTCGACTGTATACACTAGTCTACTCTGGAGAATCGATGCCCTGTCTCGAAACTCCTACGACTAGGGACCTTTTAAGGATGTGCTTATAGACTACCAGCTCCCACGTATATGATCGCCATCATACTGCTGGTAGTCAAGCAAGAATCCTAGGGGCTCTATCAACGTGTAATAGCGACATGCCAGGTCACCTAAAGCAGTACACGATGATAAAGGTAAACCAGATAGCATACTATCATCTCGAGTAAGACTGTCCTACCGGGATAGGTCCTCCCTCAATCATTGCAATCATGTGCCTGTGATCCAATAATTGACTCTGAGGGCACTATCTCCAACAATCTCCCACTTGCACTCAAAGCTAATTATTGCGATGCCGCATACTCACAGCCCGTGTGATACCGAACACCCAACTCCTCTACAAGTCAGTATCACAAAGCTCGTTTGCGAAACTATTGCGTTCGAGGAATAGCCTCAGTGAGTGGATCCGCTGTGATGTTTCTTTCTATGTCTCTCTATATCTCAAGTTCGCGGAGAAAGCCATCTCCCGAAATGAGCAATACCTGTCTTAGAATGTCTGGATGTCTGATGGGACCTAGCTCATAAATGAACTCCAAATCCAAACTTCTTAGACTGTATCGTCAACTGAACTTAATCAGTATCCTGCGCCATGCCACCCTCAGTATTGCCTTGGACCACCTGTCCAAAATACTGCCCCTCGTCAGAAGGAAAACTATAACTCTGACAACCTCCTTGTCGTCCATGTCACCTTGGAAGCCTGGAATGATAACTGTCTCCCAAATGAGGCTGTCGTTATCATATCCCTAGAACATCCACTTATGTTCTAAGACTGCTTCCGACTGTTTCTCCAGGATTGGATCAATATCAACTTATTGCATCTAGTGCAAGAACAACATCTGGTGCGGTACTTGACATCTCATGATTGACTCAATTGCCTAAGCAAGTGATCTGCCAATCATAAGTATCCCTCTCCCCTTTAGTCTATAAGACACCTTTAGAGAGGGTGACTCCATCAACTGCAGGTGCACTACCGTGTCAGGAGTCGTCCATTCTATATACTCATAGAATGCTGTCAAGGTACCCAGATTGGGAAACCACCCAAATCTAGATCTAAACCCATAGATCTAGTAACCAGTATGTCTGATATAATATCCAAGTCCCTTGTGGAGAAACCACTGTGTGACGACCAAAGTTTAACCGATCGTAGTATAGGAATATCACTTCCTACTACCTTCTCAACAGATCCACCCCTTATTCTGATGACGTCAAACCTATGACAGTCACATCAGAAATGGATGATCTATCTCCGCTACATCTGCTTTAGTCTATAAATAGACATAAGCCTGATGTCCATCAATGCTTCCGCTGCTCCCACTGACTACGACAACCCTCTGCCAGAGTCATATAGACGTGCACTTCTAAAACTAGTTTAGAACGACGCTATACTCATCCTCCTGCCGGGTCTCGCAGCCTGGAACAACAACAATGGCAAGTGTGGGTAAACAAGAACTTCCCTGTCACCGTCCTTGAGGCTACCGGAGTACCTCTCGGGTGCCTGAAGTTACCCACCGTATCTGCGGAGTGGCCAATGGAATGTCAAACCAGATTGAATCTTTAGGTTCCTTATCAAATCTTCAGTAATCGTTTGCGGTTCTGGAATCACTTCCAGTTCTACCATACTCCCACTACTGTTTTCTGAAAAATCCATTTCTTTTAAAATTGTGGCGAGTCTAGAACAATATTTCTATTGATCTGCCAGATGGTAGAAAATCAACCCTCGTCATAGCCTGGGTCAACCCACAAACAGCCATTACAGAAACGTGCCTTGAGTTGTCCAGTGTCTGGTTTTAAGCATAAGCCGGACAACTCCCCGTACCTTAACAATGTCAAGGTATGAACTGTTCTATATCCAATATAAAAACAGAGGCACTGATTTAATCGAACCAGATACAAATCATGCAGCTGTCTCCAGTGCATGTCAACTAAATGGAAGAAGGCCGATCAGCGTTTACTCAACTTAGGAATGCTTCCAATTATGAGTAACCTGAAAGAGAAGCAATTTCTCTTTATCATTACTATCAACTGAATACCATATACAAGTATCTACATCTTCGATCACTTTGAAGAATCCCGATACATGCTATACCTGGTTCTCTACTCTATTCAAATACCTATAACTCCTCAAAACTTAGACCCTGTGTTCCTACGAAACACACGTCTAAGAACTAGAGAAGTTAAAAGTAAACAGAATATAGTATGAGGACCAACCCCTCTGTCCTAATGGACACTGGACAACATACAATACTCTGTATAAGTCCGCTGAGTCTAACAACTCTTTCACTGTGCGTCGTAGGTTGAAAACTGTACTTATGGTTAAGAAGAATTACACCGCTGTTTAATGCTCCTTACCTAACCATCCACTGATATAGGTAAATGTCATCGACATAATATCAAAAGGTATATCTCACTCTATGAAAATAGACGTACAGATATATCAATTTGAAATTGGTGCATAACCGCGGATATTCAAAACCAAATAATTGCCGTCCGGCAAACAACCCAGGTGACTTCCTCAAATAATAAGGATAATCACCTAATTCCCAATAACTTACTCCCACTCATCATCTGTAAAACCATACAGATGTGAGAATCATACCTGGTAAATACATACCCTGGAGTAAGTGTCTAATCGGGAAATCAGTTTTCCATTAACAGTACACAGTGAAACTGAAACATTGAAATGTTTCGTTGGGGTATCCTGGTATTCCTAGTAATGCCTCTTCCATCATCCAGATTCACAACTGTAACCGTATATCTCTTTGCCATCTGTCCAAATCCCTTTATATGTCTTTAGTCATTACCTTCTGCACACCCCTTAGGCCAAATGGTTTTCTTCCTTCCCTACCGTTCGGCACCAGCCTATGGTTTGGAAGAAGACTATCCAATAAGCATAATGGGTGTACTGTCCTAATCCTAGGAACACTCGCAACGCGAGAGAAGGTGAAGATAAAAGACACCTGAATGTACTTTATTCCTATTTCTCCTGAACCAGAATCCATCCCCGAACTGGAACAAGTTCCTTTCGAGTTCGTATATAACCATACGATGGAGTATCCAATAAACTGTGGATCTTCGTAGTGACATGGAGTGTCCTGGAGAAATACAAAGGTGATTTAGGATTGGCGAAGAAATACTTGGTTTGGTCGTGAATATCAGTCGCAATTTACTTTGCCCTCCTACTAATCCCTTGCTTTGTCTTAACTTAATACCTTCTGCACACCATCGTTATGCTAATTGGTTTTCTTCATTCCCTACCGGTCGGCACCAGCCTAAGGTTTGGAAGAAGACTATCCAATTTGCGTAATAGGTGTACTATCTCCTAAACCAAGGAGTACTCGTAATGAGAGAAGGTGAAAAGAAAAGACAACTGAATAATCCTATTCGTTTTCTCCAGAACCAGAAACCATCCTCGAAGTCCTTCGAGTTCGTATCTAACCATACGATGGTTTTGTCCAATGGAAGTGGACGTTCGCAGTAATGCGGGGTGTCCTGGAGAAAAGGGTAAAATTAGGAGTGGCAATGAGGTTTGCAACTCTGACAATCCAAAAGCCTGTGTTAAGAAGGCTCGGTCAACTTGGTTACTGAGTCATAGTCTTAGGGTCGGGTCAATGGTCGCTGCCAGAGAGAGAGAAAAGAAACACTCAGCGTGCACTCTAACCTAGATCAGAATGGTTATCACTTTGTCTAATCTGGAAACCTCCCACTGTACCTCAAATTCTCCTCCAAACCTGAAAGAAGAATTAGTCGGGGTCACCCGAGGAGTAAACCAACTCATCAGTGGAAATCGGGATCCAACTATCATCGCATGATAACTTGACGGAATCCACTCAAGTCACCACACTCCAGAAGGTATGCGCATGCCTGGCAAGTTTCAGTTCTTTTGAAACTCCCGATGTGATTTTTACCCCAAGCGGTTTATGACCTTGACTAGGTCAACAAACCATAAACCGCCAGTCAAGTTCAACCCGTCATCATTCTGGATTGCATTAAACCCACCCGTACGTGCCCTTGACTAGGTCAACAAGGCCGCACGACTGTCCTAACCAATCCCACTTATGCAACAAACAAGTACCACTTAGCTACCGAACACTACGTCTTGACTAGGTCAACAAACGCAGCACGAATACCAAATAATACCTGTAGGAAATGACGGAGGGCTACGGCTGGTTTTTGGCGAAAAACCTTTAACGTAATGAACTTGATATCGTTGAAGGAACTGCATAGCCTTTTAAAAAATATAGTGACGAAAACCTTTACTAAAGAGGTCACTCCCGGTGAAGGGATCTCGGCTCTTTCCCCGTAGAATGAGGTGCAGGATATTCCAACTGAATACCACGATGCAAAGCAAAAGTAATCGGCTATAGTGAAGTTAATGCCCTGACGCAAACTTCTGTCCAAGGGGTCACTCCCGATGAAGGGATCTCGGCCCTTGCCTCGTCGACTGAGGAGCAGGATATTCCAAATGAATACCACGATGCAAAACAAAAGTGAACGTCCTTGCAATAACAGCTTTTTGAAAAAATGTTCCAACAACATCAGAATAGGTTTGTTTATCTTGCATTGATCCGAATCAACGCAGTCCCATCAAAAGATCACACCACAAAGAACGAAAATATACTGACGTACGTATATGCCATCCGCATTCGCCACTGGGTCCCGTCATCACTCGTTAGGTTAGCTTACTAACGACAGAGCGGGGACTGGACTAGCGCGGATGTAAAGCATATACAACATCTACTAGTATATATACCAATATATTATTTTCGCTCAAGGCGTGATAAAATGCAACATCACAGAAATGTACAGCATCACAGAATAATACAGATATCTGGAAGCCCCGGGTTTCACAGAGCCGCTGCTGAAACCCGACGTTCCCCTGGTCGTGTGGATAGCCTGTGCAATAAAATCCTAGACCCCTACGGGCGCGGCAAGTCACCCGCCAAAACTTGAAGCGAGGCAGCCCCCTTCAGCACCGTGAATGGACCACCCAGCACTTCACGGAATCCGGTAACTTGGGCACCCCTCCTGGGTCAACCTGTACCCCCTACGAGTGCGGCGAATAGCCCGCCAATCCTAGAGTGAAGCCCCCTCCGTCTCAATGCCATGAGATGCGGGCCCGTTGCCCTCTAGAACCCGGCCATCCGTGCACCCCTCCGCGGGGTAATCCTAGTACAGAAAGTAAAATATACATACCGGGTACATCGACCGTAACCAGGTCGTGCCCCAAAAGAATAATACAAACAGGCAGTGACGGCAGTCCACATGTCGGACGCTCGCCCCGCAATATCAAATGTACATAATACACCAAAACTGTACTAGCATTGCATCCAGGCTATCCCCCACGACCGATCCGCAACATCACAGCATAAACATAGAACATCAACGTGAAAGTCACGTTCGCAAATCCGTCTAACCGGGCTATAGCAGTTAGACCGGATTTACCGATCGAGTGACATTCACGGTCGCAGAAATAATGTAAATACTGTGAAATAATGTGTTTAAAATTTTCCGATTGACAAAAAATTAACAAGTGGGCCCCCAAACAAAACTGTAGCACTTACAGAAAACCTGGGCCCAATTTTAATATTCCAAAACCCCTAATTTAAGCCCATAAGCCCACTGCAAAATAATAATGAAACGATCCCACACTACTGCGGCGGAAGCGCGGCCAAAAGGGGCTTTTGGCCGCCCTTCCGCGGTCGTACGGACGAGTCGTGTCACCAAATTTTTGCAGTGTTCTTAGAACTCCCTGCACATCATTCTGAGACCACCTGAAAAAATTTTGGACTTCAAAAAATTTCGACAGAAACTGATGTGCTAGAAAAATACGGTTTTTGGAAATTTCGGTCGATCGGAAACGCAAACACATCAAACGAAGCTAGGTAAGGTTAATGGCGTGGCTCTGATACCGTGTTGCGCCACGGCAGCGCCCCGGCCTCGTACTCGAGGCCAAAATGCGGAATCAAAATTTTTTCCTTGCTCGGAAACCGGCGCTACCGCGGACAAAGAAAACCCGGATCGCGACCATTAACCTAATGCTAGCAATCAAGAGATAGGGTGAGAAGTATACCGAGTGATCCGAGTCCTCCGGTCTTCTCGTCATCGTCCCGATCTCCCGCGGAAAGTGTAGTCTCCATATCGTCGCCTTCTCGCCGGAAAGGGCACCACATCGCCTGCGTCTTTTACGGGCTCCCGCCTCAATACCGAGGCAACTCGGGCATGAAGCCGGCAACTCGACATGCTCAAGATTTGCTGTAGAATGTAGTGTAGATGATGCTAGTCTCATTTGGGGTTTGTAGTTGCCTTGATGGAGGAATGGGGTTAGGAAAAATGGTGCTTTCATTTTTCCAAAACTAGAAGAAGAAGGAGATGAAGAATTCCTCACATACAAGATGAACTCTCTCTCATTCTTTTCTTTCTCTCAAGTGTTCTTTCTTTTCTCTCATGAGAATGATAACCATGGTGGAGGAATGAGAACTAATACAAAGGGAGGTGAGTGTAGGAGATAGAAAGAGGTGACCACATCCTAAAAGAAACATCAACCATACTTCATTCAAATCAAACCCATATCCCTTTCATATCACAATAAAGCACCATCATGGATGAAAGATATCATAATCAATACAATTGCAAGAAACCCCCTCCACAAATGTTATTTGCACAATTGCAAATAACCCCCTCCATCGGAAAAGTCCGACCGGGAAAGAACAAACGAAAACCGGCCGGAACGGAATGCAATCTGGCAACTCCAGAAAACTGGTCCCGTAATAAATTACAGGAAAACCCCCATACTGTGCATACACACCCGCATCTGTATTCCGTCCGGATACAAATGCAATGAGACAAAATCTACACTGTACTATACTAGGATCCGGCTTAAACCAAAGCCGGCTAGTAATATCCGTCCGATCCTGATCCGTGCAATACCGCACGTATCCGATCGAATGCTGCCATATAACCATACGGCCACTAGTACATAACTGTCCGATCCTGATCCGTGTAATACCGCACGTATCTGATCGGACCCTGCCATATCTCCATACGGTCTCTACAGCGTTTCGCCCGAAAGCATGAGTAACTGAAAGTGTGGTGGACTCTAAAGACTCGTCAATACTATGGCTGTGGATTTAACCACTAGCACGTCAGAGGTATAAGCCAATACGTGACGGGCCACCAGCTATTGACCAAAAGGGACGTCGATGAGCGAACTCATCCTGACACCCTACTGAGCCTGTCAGTGACAATATCCATACAGTCCGGTCCGTTCGTCTATGAGTATCGCATGTCGGGCCTAGGGGGTTGGTAATAGTCAGACCCCCAAAAGCGGTACAAGTCGTGTCGGAGTGTAGCCCAGAATGCCCTGAGATACTACTGGAATACCTACCAGTAAATCCCCTGCCTCGGCCGAGGGCTTTGCGTAATGGCTCTCCTAGACACAGCGCGAACTCACCCCCAATACCGGGAGAGATGAACCCCTGAAGATCCGCTCACTGCCTCCATGTGGCTCGGGACTGTACCCAACTAAAACCTGTTTGCACGACTCCTTTGAGCCGTGGTAGGGTAGTAATCAAAGCACAGTGGGAACTCACACGAGACAAATGACGATCCTCAGGTCGATGAACTAACCTGTACACATGTCACCAGGGAACTGCTATCTGACGTCTGGTATAAGACCAACTAGCATGTTCCCGGCGAGTCATGTCCGGTGTACTCATAACCCAATGAGCACCTGTATACATCTTAGGTGAACCAACTGACACCAGTGGCTTGTGAGACCGGCCACCACCCCTCGTCGGGGTCTCGACTGTATACACTAGTCTACTCTGGAGAATCGATGCCCTGTCTCGAAACTCCTACGACTAGGGACCTTTTAAGGATGTGCTTATAGACTACCAGCTCCCACGTATATGATTGCCATCATACTGCTGGTAGTCAAGCAAGAATCCTAGGGGCTCTATCAACGTGTAATAGCGACATGCCAGGTCACCTAAAGCAGTACACGATGATAAAGGTAAACCAGATAGCATATTATCATCTCGAGTAAGACTGTCCTACCGGGATAGGTCCTCCCTCAATCATTGCAATCACGTGCCTGTGATCCAATAATTGACTCTGAGGGCACTATCTCCAACACCTAGTGTAAGTGGGAGATTGTTAGTGTATATGCCCTAGGGGCCATTATTGTATCATACTAGTTTGTATATTACTTAATGGAAGCTTGGGATATTCACATGTATATAACAGTCTTGCTAAACATGGTAGTATGCTACTCGGTTTTTCTATCTTAATATGTGAGTATACGTATTGATAGAGCTCTTAGGATCTTGCTTGACTACCAGCGTTGTGATGGCAGTCACACTAGTAGGGGCTGGGTAGTCTACAAGCACATCCTTATTCAGGTCCCTAGTCGTTGGATTATCGAGACAGAGCATCGATACTCCGGAGTAGACTAGTGTGTACGCTTCTCATCCCAGTTGGGGAGATGGTCTGTCCCACAGCCATCAGTACGTCGTACTGGAGATAGTATGCAGGTGCTCGTTAGGTTACGAGTACACCGGACATGACTCACAGGGAACTGTTGGTTGGTTTTATACCAGTCGTCAGTGAACAGTTCCCAGGTGACATGAGTACAACATAGTCCGCAGACTTGACACTGCTACTTCGTCTCGAGTGTGTCCCACTGTTCTTAGATTGCTACCCTACCACGGCTCAAAGGGGTCGTGCAAACAGGTAGCAGTTGGGTGCAGTCCCGAGCACTTGGAGGTAGTGGCGGTTAGACAAGATTCGTCTCTCCCGGTATTGGGGGTTGATATCGCGCTGTGTCAGAGAGCCATTACACAAAGTCCCTGGCCAGGGCAAGCGAGATTTGCTGGTAGGTTCCAGTAGTTTCTCAGGGTGTAATGGGCTTCCCTCCGACACGACTTATACCGCTATTAGGGGACTGACGCTTTCCGCCCCCCTAGGCCCGATATGCGATAGTCTTGGACGAACGGACCGGACTGTATGGAGATTGTCATATCAGACTCAGTAGGAGTTCGGATGGGTTTCCTCATCGGCCTTCTTATCGACATCTACCTGGGGACCGTTACGTACAGCTAGTGCCGCTTGCGGTCTGTGGTTAAACCCACTGCCAGCGTAGTAGTCGAGTCTCTAGAGTCCCACACAGAGAGTTTCCCTACTCCGGGTGAAACGATATAGAGGTCGTATGGTTTTACGACAAGGGTTCGGACGCATACGTGTGTTTACGCACGTACGACTTTCGGACAGTTTTTACCAGTCGGCTTTGGTTTAAGCCAATTACTGGTATCCGGTTATTGGATTTATACAGTCTAAAGTTTTTCCGAATTTTTGCGGAAAGGAGGGGCGTTCTCGTAATTGCGCGAGAAGCTTCTAGAAGGTGGTGACTAAGGAGGTTTAGGTGGCATATACAATGAATGTGAATAGTGAGTCATATGGATGATTCATCCATGTCATTAAAGCATCATAAATTCTTAATGACTCATGGAGATGAATCATCACTTGATATTTATCAAGCATGGTTGTTAAATGATTTATTTTCTTTTCTTGATAAAAAGAAATGCTTGATATATATTATCATAACTCATTATTCTCACTTCATTATTATGTTCATCTTCTCTCTCCTCAAGCTCTCCCTCTTCAAACCCTAATCCTTCCCTCTCATGTGTTGAGTACAAGGATTAGTTAGACTAACTAAACCATAACCCTCACTCTATATCACCTAGCTTCTTTGATTAGCACTTAAAGAAGGTTAGTTGCCTCAAGTTTAGAGGCTAAGCTTGGAGTAAAGCTCTCGGGTGGATCGTCTACTACTTCGAGAAGGCCGAGGAGGAGGAGGAGTTCGCAAAGACGAAGGACACGATTCGTTAGGTATAATCCCTAAGCATAGTAGTATAGAACTTCTATGTTTCATGTTAGTTATCGTTTAGCTTTGATTCATGCGGTTTGTCGATGTTTAAGTATAGAACAAGATCGTTTTTCAAATTTCCGCCTCCCCGCAAGTCGTGGGGTGTTGTACATCGACTTACAGGATGATCCCATATCCATTGGTGTTTGACATCAGAGATGGTATACGGGTGCTCAGTGGAGACTGGGTACATTGGACGGACTCGCCGAGAACTCCTAGATGGTATTATACCTGACGTCAGATAGCAGTTCTCTGGTGACACTGGTATAGGTTAGTCTGTAGACCCGAGATCGTCATAGAGCCTTGTGTAATTTTTTTGAAGAAATTTGGAGTTGGCTTGAATTGAAGAAACATGCTTTGGTTTCCTTATGCTTTCTTCTAATTTGGTGATCGGAGACTTGTCTAAATATTTCCCCCCCAGCTTATCTAGTGAGCTGTGGATTTATTTGCTTGGTGTAACAGTGACTGCGAAGGCATAATATCTAGGGAGAATGTGATGACTATAGAGGCTATGTTGTCGGTATGGGTTGATTAATGTGTTAATGGCAGAATTCAGATCCTAAGTACGTTTTTCAGTTAGTTGTGAATTAGATGGGTGGTAGAGGTGGACACCAAACCAGCTCTAGGGAAAGTTCATGGCATGGGAGAAGGGTCTATGTTACACGGAGTATCCATCAAGGAGATGAATCTGTTTAGGATCTGTATACATATTGGATTCTATCAAATTAATCAGTGATATTTGTGGAACTCTTTTTTAGCATATTTTAAATTTTGTAACGATGTATCATACAAGATGGTTTGGTCATATGAGACACAGACCTATGGAAACACGGTTCGACGAATGGATACTCTCGATATAGGCAATGGCAAAAAGACGAAAGGGAGACCGAAGAAAACATGGATGGAGGTGATACAAAAAGATATGGTTTCCAAAGGCCTCAATGAAAGTATGTTATTCGATAGGAGTGAGTGGAGGCGAAGGATTCATGTGCTGGACCCTGCTTGATTCTCATGTTGATTCATATAGCCTACCCCATATACCTGGGATAAAAGGCTCCGCTGTTGTTGTTGTGTAATGATGTATCATACATGTTGCCATGACCAAGAACTAACAATCTATATATCAACACTTATAAATTATCTGAATTATTATTTATCTTTGCTAAAATAATTATTTTTCATGGTTATGTATGTATATCGAAACAGCATAAACTTAGCATATCCCAGAAAGTTCTATACCGGACTTCTTTAAACAACGGAGCCAACTCATATCGTGTCCTGTATTTATATCCCAATCTGTGCTACTTAGAAGAGGGTAATTGCAAGCAGAAGAAAATCAGCGGTTCATGGGATAAACCATCAGCTTTCATATAACCTATACGAATTTTTTTATTCAATGATAATTTCCTGCAAGAAGGTGTGTTATAGAATATTTCCAAAAGGAACCATAGACAGTTTACTTGGCAAGAACAAATAATTAGATGGGCTAAGAACCTACTATATCATGCACCTAACTGTCTCATACAAATAAATTGTGCTTATTCATAGTCGTTTTTAATTTCCATCTTTCATGTTGCATACCTGAAATAATTTTCGTTACCTATTTTTCGACCTTTTATGATACTAGTCGACCCTCCACCAAGTAAAAATATTTATTCACCATAAGATTCAGACACAATAACCTTTTTGTTCCTAGGAGATCCTACAAAGCTTGGAGTGTTATCTTGGTGTAAGATATTTGGTTAATTACAAATTAATAGTTTGGTGAAATGCAAGTTCAATCATATATCTTTAATTTTGTGGTAGCAGCCTTCTATCCTTTTATGTTCTAGCTGTTGCCACTTCTTTCTATCAAATCGTTCTGTTTTGGCCAAATGCTTAATACTTCTACTAATTTTCATTTCTCTAAATAACAGCTGGCTGATTTCGTCAGAGTACCGCTTGAGAAATATGGAGGAATGATAGCACTGATAGATGTCTATTGTCTTTTTAATCGCGCCAGAGGAACTGGTATATTCTGTCAAAAAAATAATACTTGTTCTTTTTGATGATTCTCTCTTAATTTGATTAATTTTTCTCTTCCGTTCTTTCAGAATTGATTTCACCTGTGGATCTCTTACAAGCTTGTGCCCTTTGGGAGAAAATTGATGTGTATGCACAAAAGAACCTTCAATCCTCTTCAGGTTTCGGCTAGTGCTTTTGGGTCGACACCAATCAAGATAATGCAATTTTTAAAAGAAATCAAATGTGTTTGATAGCTAGTTGAATACAAAAATTTCTTTTCGTTTACTCTTTTCTTTTTCTGTTTTCTTTGAGCAGCCCGGTAATGCTTAGAAAGTTTGACAGTGGAGTAATGGCAAGAATAAGTCTCATAGAGATGAAGAGGTATCATTCATCTTCTTAATGCTATTCATAATTCCTTGCTATTGTAATATTTTCTAGATGAAAGTCTAATGTTGGTGCTTGATTGTTTGTGTAGCTTGAGCATGATTCGATGCAGTTATTTTTCAGTGCAGTAAATTATTTAGAGATATTAATCATTTTTATACAGAACTAGATGTGTGCACTGTAGAATTTCTAGGCACACTAATGAGGTCTCACAACAGATCAAACATGCCCAATTCAAATTTTTTCATATGCCTACAAACCCTAATACGGATCGTTAACTAGAAGTATAGGCGATGCAAGCAAGTAAACAATTTTATTGCTAAAGGAAAGAGGCTACAACCTTTGTAGATTCGGTCCTCCACCTCCTTGGCTTCGTGATGATGCCCCTCCGCTGTACCTATCGGAATCCGGACTCTGGCGAAGGTTTCGTCGGAGAAATGATCGGGCTAGGTCGTCGACTTCGATGCCGAAGATGATCTACGTCGAGGCAACTCAAGATCAAACTCCAACTTCACCAAGTCATGAAACTTGTGAAGAAAATACCCTATACTACTTGGCAAGTGGTAGAGGATGAAGAAATAGGAAGTGGGTTCACTTTAGAATTGGATTTCTCACTCTTTTTCTCATGTTGCCATTGTTGGTAGCAAGCTTTTTCTTCATCTTGAAGAAGAAGAAGAAAAGAATATCATAAGTCTTTTTTTTAAAATAGAAAATAAATGATACTTATCATATAGCAACCATGATTAAGTGTAGAGACTAAACTAGGGTTAGGTTGAATGGTTAGGTTAAGGCAAACAAACAAAATGGTCAAAGCTTCAAAACTTCATGAAGTTTCAAGAAAGAAACAAAGCTAGCCACCATTTTATTCTTGCCAAAATAAATGAATAAATAAAATAAATAGTTAAGAAAATCAAAACCCTAACCATTACATAACCATGGTTTAATCATACACACCCTTGTTTGCATGTATCATCAAACATGATACAAACTAATGCACAATACTATATCATATATACAATGTGCACTTCAAATGAGAAAATCCATCTAAAGTGAATAAATACTAGTTAATGCAAAGTAATATATCTAATATATAATTATACATTAAATCATTAAATCAACACTTGATTTAACGATCCGGTCATATCGCATATGACCGACTAATATCCGATGTATCGACTTATCGAATCAATCCTCGATTCGATAACTAGGTTATATCACATACAACCATTCGATACATTCATCGCGAGAATAGAATACGGTATCACATTCACGCATTATTCTCGGTCCCGCACATATCTCATATGCGCTCCTATTTCGTTTCTCTTGAGCCAGGAAACCTCTGTGTAGGACTCTAAGGACTCGTCAATACGCCGGCAGCGGGTGATGATCATATCAAACACCCACAAGCCGCAAGCGGTCTGCTAAACGTAACGGCCACCCGGGTATTGAGCGATCAGAAGATCGACGAGCAAGCCCGCTCACACTCCTGTGAATCCAACCAGTAACACTTACCGTACAGTCCGATCTGTTTGTCTGATATGTCGCATATCTCACCTAGGGGTGGTAAACGTCAGACCCCAATAGCTTGATAAGTCATGCCGACGTAAGGTCCATAACATTCGTGAAACTACTGATAACCCATACTAGTATATCACAGCAACCCTGGCCAGGGATTTCCTGTTATGGCCAGTCGAGCATAGCGCAACATCAACCCCCAATACCGGGAGAGACGAATCCCCTCCTATCGCTCATTGCCTCCATGTGAATCAGGACTGTACCCCAAAACCACCTGTTTGCATGACTCAGTAGAGCCGTGGTAGGGTGGAAATCAAAGCACAGTGGGAGACACACAAGACTCTATGACGATCTCGGCTCAACAGACTAAGCTGTACCAGTGTCACCAGAGAACTGCCATCTGACATGAGGTATAATACCATCTGGGAGTTCTCGGCGTGTCCGTTCAGTGTACCCAGTCTCCACTGAGCACCCGCATACCATCTCTGATGTCAAACACCAATGGATATGGGATCATCCATCGCCCATCACATGGGTCGAGAAGATATACGCTAGTCTACTCTGGAATATTGATGCCCCGTCTCGATCTTCCCACGACTAGGAACATTGCAGGATGTACTCATGGACTACCCAGGCCCCACTAGTATGATCTGCATCATAGTCCTGGAAGTCGAGTACACATCCTAAGGGCTTTATCAACATGTAACAGAGAGACAGAAAGTATACATGTTAAGATAAAGAGCAACCAGATAGCTTACTATCATGTCGAGCAAGAAAGTCCTACCTATATATGTCCCAACATCCACTACAATATACATCCAATGTACAGTAATGGCCTCTAGGGCATACATATAACTAACAATCTCCCACTTGCACTAGGGCCATCTGTAGCAGTGGTTGCAGTATCACATACTCAACCATCCCATATAAGTCTCTCTCTGGGAAAAAGCCTTTGTGAGTGGATCCGCCGTATTGTCCTCTGAGTCTACTCTCCTAACCTCGATCACCCTGGAGATCATCTATCTGCACGATCAGGTGATGCTGCCTCAGAATATGTCTGGGTCACTGATGGGACCAGGGTTCCTGGGCCAAAGCCACACTTTCATTGTCATACAATGATAGGAACCTAGTTCATCTCATGAACCAATATACACCCAAACTTACTCTTTGGTAGTATCTTTAATAGCGATGTTACCAGCCTTTATCGTCTAGTTTGTCACGGTATTTAGCTTGGAACTATTCCAACATACCGTCCCTCCACTGAGGGTAAAGACAATACCTGCGACTGACATTCAGTCATCCTTATCATCCTGGAACCTTTCCAGTGATTCTCCCCAGGATCGATTGATACCATCTCACTACAACTAGTGAGAATCCTAACATCCATCTAGATCTATCTCATAGATCCAAAACCCAGGATTTAGGAGGTATCACTTTGATCCTATATGGAGAATCCATGTGATAAGAGGAGATTGACCGTGCGTAGCATAGAAAACTCTTTTCCTATCAAGAGTATGTTGTCTACGTACAATACGAGGATGACCACCTTACTCTCTACTACCTTTTTGTATATACAAGGTTCGTCTACCATTTTGATGAAGTCAAACATTTTGACTATCACATCAAAACAGACGTTCCAACTCCGCGATGCCTGCTTTATTCTGTAAAGCAAATTGCACACGTTTCCACTGCTCCTACTGTTTACGAAGCCCTCTGGCTGTGTTCTTATAGACGTTCTCTTCTAAATCACTATTTAGAAAAGTAGTCATGGCACCCAACCACCAGATATCGTAGTCATGGTATGTAGCAATGGCAAGTAGGATCTGGATGGACTTGAGCATAGTCCCTAGAAAAGGTTTCATCATTATCCATACCTGGTTGATGACTAAAACCTTTAACAAGTCTAGCTTTGAAAGTCTCAACTTTTCCATCTACACCAAGTAATCTTCTCAAGATATACTTGCTCCTGATGGGGATTTAACCCTTCAGATATAGCGGCTAAAGTCCATACTTTGCTGGTGTACATGGATTCCATCTCAGATCGCTAAGCATCCAGCCATTCTTTCAGAGTCCCTACTCTTGATGACCTGCTCGAATCTAGTTGGGTCATCATCTCATGATGCAGTCCTCGCTCCCACTGTCATCGAGAAACCGAAGTATCTCTCAGGAAGGTGAGGAACCCTACCAGATCGGCGGAGAGGCTAAGGTTCGTCGGGGATTATTGAATCCTTTGGTTCTGTCAAATCATCAGCTGCTGTTTGTATAGTTGGAACCTTTCCAGTTCTACAGAACTGACCTTGTTTCGATCTTGTCCGGATTTTGCTTTTGACATAGGCCGGACAATCCCAAATCTTAACTTATTTAAGAGATAGTCTCTTCCCATACCATATCTTATATGGAGTGGTAGGCACTGATTTGATTCGAATCCAATTCAATAGGTATGCAACTTCTCAAGTGCACAACCCCCAAAAGGAAATAGGTAACTCAGTAGTACTCATCATAGAGCATACCATATCCAATATGGTGTGGTTGCTCCGCCCCGATACACCGTTGTGCTGTGGTATATTCAGAGGAGTAATACGGAGAGAGAATCTCATTCTCCTTTAGAATAGTCCAGGAATGTCATGCACAAGTATTCTCCTCCCTGATCTTATCATAGGACATAATACTTATACCCGTATTTTGGTTCTCTGCTTCTAACTTATATTCTGTGAATATCTAAAAAGGTTCGGACTTATGTTTCAACAGGAACATATGACTGAATCTTGAGAGATCATCAGAGAACGTAATGAAGTATAAAGAACCAGTCCTGGCATGTGTAGACAAGAGACCTTACATACATCATCATGTATCAGTCCTAAGAGTTCACTAACTCTTTCTCTGTTTCTAATAAATAGAGCTATGGTCATCTTATCTTTGTGACATGGCAGGTAAGTTTTCATAAGATGTAAATTCAAACTGATTTAAATATGCATCTATAATGCAACTTCAGCCAGTCGGGTCGCATTGACATGACCTAGTCTACAATGCCTCAAGAAGAATTCGTTCATTTCTGAACTCTTCCTCTTGTGTGTGTTCTGTATACTAGGAACTGTAGTTTGATTTAGAACATAATGCTTTCAGATAACGTGCCTGAACCGATCAACTTTTGATATAGGAAATGTTCAAAACATTATCCAACAATACAAAATTTTATCGTTTCTTTACTAATAAAGAGACTGATATGATTTTGTATATTAGGTTCGGTATCTAATAACATTCATTCAGAATAATGTCTTGGTAATACAGGGTGACAGTGACCAACAGACTTGGCTGCAACACTTGCCCCGTTTTCTGTCTCATGAAACTTATCATCCGTTCTTAGTTCTCTGCCTTCATGTAGCCCTATGTAACAGATTACATATCTGGGATCCTGATCCGGTATCAGATACCCAGGGTGCAGAGGATACTGAGAAACAGTTCTGTATAATGAACACACCCGAAGGAGATGCATCATATGCACTTTCTTCGTTTGGGCGGCATAGGAATTCTGGTTTTCCCCTATTTCCTGCTCTGTCTTATAACAATTATAAGTTGGAGCGGGACCAACGTTCCCCAGCTCAGTATAACAAGCGGGTTCGGTCAATACATCCATATTATTATCTTGATTAAGGCGTGATATGGTCGCTACCTGGAGAGAGAGAGAAGAAAACACTCTGCGTGCGCTCTTGCAAGATTAGATTGGTTATATATTTTATCTAATCAGGATGGCTCCCACTGTTTTTATCAAATCTTCCTTCAAACCCTAAAAGGAAAGACTAGCCGGGATTAATTACACTCTACAAGTTCGCCAATCTTTCAGCCAGGCCAGTGTCGGTACTTTGAGGGAGGTTCCCCGTGCTTTCGCACGGACCTAATTACAGTAAACCTCGTTTTCCCAGAGGCGTAACCCCGTTGACACCTTTCTAGACACCTACTTGATCGGCTAATTGCAAAGTGCAAAACTCTCCCAGGAGTAACAATTACTCGCAGTGGGTATCGGGATCCAACTATCACATAGAAGGTATGCAATCTCATTGCAAATTTCAACACTTGAAACTCCCGCTAAAGGTTTTTACCCCTAGCACCTATGACCTTGGCTAAGGTCAACAAATCATAAGTACTAGTCAAGTTCTACCCGTCATTTCGTGATTAATTAGACCCACCCACATGACCCTTGGCTAAGGTCAACAAAGCCACATGACTGTCCTAACTAATCGCATCATATGCGGTGTATGAAGACATCACTTAGCTACCGCACACTACGCCTCGGCTATGGTCGACAAACGTAGCACTAATACTAAGTACTCTACTTCCTAAAATGACGGAGGGTTGCGGATGGTTTTTAAGAAAAACTTTAACGCTTTGAACTTGATCTCGTTGCAGAATCAAATGTTTTTAAATGGAATGTTGTTGAGGCTTTTCTAGTTTTGCTAAAGGGGTCACTCCCGGTGAAGGGATCGTCGGCCCTTTCCTCGTCGAATGAGGTGCGGGATATATCATATATATCACTGTGCAAAGAAGAAACTATAGAAGCAATCAAAAGACAAACCGAGTATTGTAGCATCTGCCAGTTATTGCTAAAGGAGTCACTCCCGGTGAAGGGATCTCGGTCCTTTCCTTATCGAATAAGGTGCAGGATGTTCTATAATGAACACCACGATGCAAAGCAAGAACTGTAGCTACCTGTTTTTTATTTTGAAATTCGATTCCACAACATCAATTAGGTTTATTTTCTTTCATTAATCTCATTAATGAATATCCCATCATTTAAGTCCACCTAAACATCACAGATAAATATAACGTACGCTTATGCCATCCGCATTCGCCTCGATGTCCCGTCTGCACCGTTACGTTAGGTAACTAACGCCAGAGCGAGGCAGGGCTAGCGCGGGTGTAAAATATAAGCAACGTCTATATAATATATCATATATACTATATACCATATCTATCTGAACAAATCTCATGATCACATCACAGATAACGCAGCAGAAAATATCATATGAAATATTGTATATACTAGGACGTCCGTGTTTTTAATACGAGCCAGTATAAAGCACGGATTCCACGGTCGTGATGAATAGACAATCCCACACCCCTAGACCCCTACGAGAGCGGCAAGCAACCCTACCAATTCTAGGGTTAGGAGACCCGGACTCGACTCCTCGAGATGGTCTCCCACTGGACCCTAGAACCCGATTACTTGTGCTCCCCTCCTTGGGTCTATCCTAATGCGGAAAAGTAAATAATATACAAATGGTGACATCATCCGCAACCTGGAAGTGCCCCAATAAAAGAATATTACATACAAGTTTTTACATGAATGAAAAAGGAAAAACACTCATCTCACATAAAAAAAACCCCGGCTATTCAAACACGACGATCCAATATAACATATTCAGCTACACATAACATCACATATCATCAACGTAAGTAAATATGCGCATCCCAATTGTCGTTGACATATAGCAACGAAACCGGCGATATCACATATTACACTTACGGTCACAGAAAAGAAAGTGTAAAACTACAACAGTTGGAATCCGCAAACTCTTTAGACATCGCATGCCTAGCCAAATGAATTCCTTAGACATCGCATGCCTAACAATTATAAATCTCGCATTTTAGTCTCATTATCGAAAACTCTTTTCAATATCAAGTCGGGCAATTCAACAGGATTCCCGACATTCTGATCGAATGCTCGTCGCAAACTTTAGTAGGCGGCTGCACCCCCGACGCCGTCGACGAAGTGCACCAAGGCGGAACACCGCTACCGCGAGCACCCGAACGGATGCTTTCGGCGACGGGGTTCTCCTACAGTCACTTGGTCAGGGCTATGGGGTGAGGCTGTCTATTAAGTTTACCCGGCGAGTATCCGCGTACGCTACGTGATTGCAATGGACTTTTGATCACATCAAAATTCCGTGGCAACCGATCAAGTGAGACTAAACCGCTAGATTTATAACATTCATTCAGTTATCTCATAACTTCTTGTAAATTCCAAATATTGTATCACATTCCGGATAAATAGAAAATGTTAAACATTCCGATCGAACAATCGAACACCCAAGTTTTCCCGAAACAGCTCAACACATGAAATAAGTTTAAAAACATTCACTTCACGTCTCAGTACCAACGGTCCAGCCGTAGAAGGGTCAAGCCAACGCCTCACATGTGGCACGCCGTACTGCCCCAAACCCTAAGGTTCAAAGGGCAGTTCAAGACGGTCACATAATCAAGTTAAGGTTTGTTGTCTTCTAGAGGGACCATCGCGTTACTTGCACTACTTAGAACGTGATTAAACTACGGAAAAATCCAACATTTGGAAATTTCCCGACAGGGGAAAAAGTGGGTATTTTTATTCGGTCGAACTTTTTAACATATTCTAAAGTTATCCGGAAAAACACATAGACAAAATTTAGATAATCCGATCGAATCTACGAACTCCCAATACAACCCAGAATACTCAACTCTTGAGTAAGATTTAAAAATTCCCAGAAAATACAGCACCCAAATATAGAAATTACTGTGCCAAGACTAATGGGAGAGGCGACCGTACGGCCGCGAGACCGCGGCACGAGCATGGCTCGTGCCGCGGAACCGCGGCGGTTTGATGGATTCAGCCTCTCGAATTTCACAGAAACTCTTACAAATGCCTGCTGATTTTTCTGAATATTTTTAATTCGTAAAAATCCCCGATTTCAAAAAATGTACAGAGAGCAATTTGAGATTAGGGTTTCGGTTCGATCGGACTTCTAACTTCGTCTACGCATCGCCTAAGGCTCTAGCTAGGCTCTGATACCACTGTAGCGTTCCTAGGCACACTAATGAGGTCTCACAACAGATCAAACATGCCCAATTCAATTTTTTTCATGTGCATACAAACCCTAATACGGACCGTTAACTAGAAGTATAGGCGATGCAAGCAAGTAAATAATTTTATTGCTAAAGGAAAGAGGCTACAACCTTTGTAGATCCGGTCCTCTACCTCCTTGGCTCCGTGATGACGCCCCTCCGCTGTACCTATCGGAATCCGGACTCTGGCGAAGGTTTCGTCGGAGAAATGATCGGGCTAGGTCGTCGACTTCGATGCCGAAGATGATCTACGTCGAGGCAACTCAAGATCAAACTCCAACTTAACCAAGTCATGAAACTTGTGAAGAAAACACCCTATACTACTTGGTAAGTGGTAGAGGATAAAGAAATAGGAAGTGGGTTCACTTTAGAATTGGATTTCTCACTCTTTTTCTCATGTTGCCATTGTTGGTAGCAAGCTTTTTCTTCATCTTGAAGAAGAAGAAGTAAAGAATATCATAAGTCTTTTTTTAAAATAGAAGATAAATGATACTTATCATATAGCAACCATGATTAAGTGTAGAGACTAAACTAGGGTTAGGTTGAATGGTTAGGTTAAGGAAAACAAATAAAATGGTCAAAGTTTCAAAGCTTCATGAAGTTTCAAGAAAGAAACAAAGCTAGCCACCATTTTATTCTTGCCAAAATAAATGAATAAATAAAATAAATAGTTAAGAAAATCAAAACCCTAATCATTACATAACCATGGTTTAATCATACACACCCTTGTTTGCATGTATCATCAAACATGATACAAACTAGTGCACAATACTATATCATATATACAATGTGCACTTCAAGTGAGAAAATCCATCTAAAGTGAACAAATACTAGTTAATGCAAAGTAATATATCTAATATATAATTATACATTAAATCATTAAATCAACACTTGATTTAACGATCCGATTATATCGCATATAACCGACTAATATCCGATGTATCAACTTATCGAATCAATCCTCGATTCGATAACTAGGTTATATCACATATAACCATTCGATACATTCATCGCGAGAATAGAATATGGTATCACATACACGCATTATTCTCGGTCCCGCACATATCTCATATGCGCTCCTATTTCGTTTCGCTTGAGCCAGGAAACCTCTGTGTAGGACTCTAAAGACTCGTCAATACGCCGGCAGCAGGTGATGATCATATCAAACACCCACAAGTCGCAAGCGGTCTGCTAAACGTAACGGCCACCCAGATATTGAGCGATCAGAAGATCGACGAGCAAGCCCGCTCACACTCCTGTGAATCCAACCAGTATCACTTACCGTACAGTCCGATCTGTTCGTCTGATATATCGTATATCTCGCCTAGGGATGGTAAACGTCAGACCCCAATAGCTTGATAAGTCATGCCGACGTAAGGTCCATAACATTCATGAAACTACTGATAACTCATACCAGTATATCACAGCAACCCTGGCCAGGGATTTCCTGTTATGGCCATTCGAGCATAGCGCAACATCAACCCTCAATACCGGGAGAGACGAATCCCCTCCTATCGCTCATTGCCTCCATGTGAATCGGGACTGTACCCAAAAACCACCTGTTTGCACGACTCAGTAGAGCCGTGGTAGGGTGGAAATCAAAGCACAGTGGGAGACACACAAGACTCTATGACGATCTCGGGTCAACAGACTAAGCTGTACCAGTGTCACCAGAGAACTGCCATCTGACGTGAGGTATAATACCATCTGGGAGTTCTCGGCGAGTCCGTTCAGTGTACCCAGTCTCCACTGAGCACCCGCATACCATCTCTGATGTCAAACACCAATGGATATGGGATCATCCATCGCCCATCACATGGGTCGAGAAGATATACGCTAGTCTACTCTGGAATATCGATGCCCCGTCTCGATATTCCCACGACTAGGAACATTGAAGGATGTACTCATGGACTACCCAGGCCCCACTGGTATGATCTGCATCATAGTCCTGGAAGTCGAGTACACATCCTAAGGGCTTTATCAACATGTAACAGAGAGACAGAAAGTATACATGTTAAGATAAAGAGCAACCAGATAGCTTACTATCATATCGAGTAAGAAAGTCCTACCTATATATGTCCCAGCATCCACTACAATATACATCCAATGTACAGTAATGGCCTCTAGGGCATACATATAACTAACATGTACCACATTAATCTCTTATAACTAGAGTGGACCCTACATGTAACTCGTGGGATCAAAGGTATGCCATCATCATATTTCAAGATGAGTTGGAGAATCAAACATAAAATCACTATACTTCACTTTATCAAAGAGAAATTTATTACCCACTTTAATTAGCAGTAAAATTTAAAATGAATAGTAATTCCATATCAATGACAAATTTTTTACCTTGCTAATAAAAATATTTATAAGTTTTCACCCATATTCAAGAATGTCAAAATTGAATATTAAATACCCAAGAAATAAAACATTTTTCCAAAAATTTCATAAGAAAAGAAAAGGTGTTGTGGATCAAAATGAAGTTTTTTGCTCTTCGAATGGTCAAATCCTTAAGGGCTAAGAAAATAATTAAGCAAAAAAGAAATAAAAACTATTAATTTGAAGGGGGGAAAAGTCAAAAGCTTGGACCTTTATAGATAATCGTTAGATTACAATACTTAAAAATTAATTATGAACCAATAGTTTATTGCGCTTTTGGTTAGATTTAAATTGACTGTCAGAATAGAAAACAATAAAAAAACAAATATTTTTGAAGGTTTAAAATAAAAGCAACACAAGTAATAGTGCAAAATAATCATTTTCCAAATTACATACTATCTAGCTTATAATATCTTAAAAATTGGATATTGTTTGATGACTAAGATTCTGTCATGACCCGAATGTACGGAACTTGACTGGCACTTAAATTACGCAACGTCTAAAGGCGTAACATAATCTATATAAGCCAAATCCCAGAAAATCTAAACCATTAACAAATAGAGTGAAGGAAAATCTTACATAAAAAGAGGTGTAGTAAATTGAAGTTGCATTAAAGCATTTTAAAAAACACCAAATATTCCCGAAAATTTCGGCGGAGTCTCCTTTGTAAATACTGGCCCCCAAATGGATACAAAACAAAAATACATATATATAATGAACAACGGCATCCCCAAGCGGGAGCTAGCTCTTCGCCAAAGACGGAATCACAACCACACACAATATATATCATAGTACTACAAGAATAAGCATATAAAAAGCACGAGAATAGGAAAACATCACGTCGGCTCAAGTGAGGTCGACATCATAGAAACAAAATATATACACAAATCTCACGGTTGCACCTCTAAGTCGCATATACAATAATAGAAGCGGTAGATACGGTAGATAGAGTATACTAGATACAATAGTAATACATGGTGGAAACAAAATATCCTCGCAACCCACCTACGAGCAATGCCACAAGTCCAAGCAAAAAGGAACAAAATGAGGAAGTACGCCCATCGCTACTGTGCTGACGGGTCGGACCTGCAAAATACTGTGGCACAACGGGGCTGATTTGCCAACTCGTGAGTAGTAAATAACATCAAATAAGGCTATCGTAAGCATGCACGCAAATGTGTCACAACATACATATATCAATATGATACGATGTACCAACATGAATGCAATATGAATGCATAAACAACACGAAACCTGAACAAGTCTGGTATGAGAAAATCTTTGTTCTTATCTTAGAGAAAAACCTCTGTGTAACAAACTAATCAATGAAATCAACATAAAATCCGTATCAAATATCGACACAATATATGTATATCCCAAAATCTCAATGTCTCAATATATCGGGCTTCGTCAGTCCGGATCGGCCCATATCATCAAATCTCACGACCACATCGGAATCCTCCGGATATCTGCCGCGTCAACAATCACCGGTAGGTAGTCTGCCCCTGCCAGGCTCATCGTTTACAACTCGAGCTTCTAGCCCCGGGGTACCATACCGGGCCCACCATGTACTCGAAACGGTTCATCCAACTCCTCGAATCGGGTCTCGAAAGCCAACATAATCAGGAAAACTCATGGTGGACGACACATATATCATATCACGAGAAAACTACAACTTGCATTTTAAAATGATAATAGGTTTATTAAATTTTTGCGGTTTTCCCCAAAATCTATAAATCACATAAACATGGAAATCTTCCAAGAAAAATCACAATATGTGGGCATGTCAGCGATGAAGGATGCCTATGATATCAATAATATGAAATACGGTGCTTGACTAGAAGCTATGTGTAACACCCTAGTTCATTTATACCGGTTCTTTTTGTTTATTTCTTCATTATGGTATTTTCCTGATTTACTGTGTTTTTGGTGCGAATAGTGTTTTTGACATTGTATTGCATCCGACCCGACCCGTTTGCTTGAAACTTGTTTGATTCATATTTATGAATTATCTTGACTTGTTACATAGACTTGTGCACGTTCATAAATACTGTTTACTGGAATTTTATCTGGCATTGCATCTTTTACCATATAACATTTTAAGCCACATAAAATATTTTAAAAATACATTGCATGGCCTGCTTGATACCCCTAACCCTGTGGTAGCATCCGCGCATCTTGTTTCTGTCCCGTTCAGTGAAACAGACTTGTTTGGATGGTTACGCTCACGTACCTGCATCCATTCTTGGGGATATGCATTTTCGTTACCCGGACATTCATTTTTGATTTTGGTTGATACGTATATTAACCGTATTTTCAAACCATAATTTTAGACCCAACCCGGGGGTTTTTGGACTATATTTGTATTAGCCATAAAACTCAAAATATATAATATTATATTCTTCTTATATATTTTAAACTGTTTTACATTTTATATTATTCTATATATATATATTTATATATATCTTATCCTAATCTAATACCAACAGTTAGATTTATGTGTATAAGATATTTCTTTAACTAATATTTAATCTAATCTTAACAACCCATTCCCATTCTGTCTCTCTCTCCTCTTACTATATATATATATATATATATATATATATATATTCCTTTCACATCCCATACTTCTTTTTCCTAGCCCACGTCTTCTCTCTCCTCTCTCATTTTCGTTTTCCTGCCTTGATTCTCGCTCGAACCCACGCCTCATCTCACCGCCGGCGACCACGTCGTCGTCGCCTCATCTCCTCGACCTCACTTCCTCTCTCCCTGCTCATCTCAATCTCCCCCTGCAACCTTTCCCGACGAGAACCCCGCGACCCAAGAACTCGCGACCCATCCTCGCCGCCCCCTCCTCACCGGCGATCCCTCGTCATCGCTTTACCCCTCGCAGCCACCCTCTCCTCACCTCTCTCCTCTCTTTTTCCCAAGCTCACCAATCTCACCCAACAACCCTGCATGACCCCAAGAAAAGCCACTGCCTTGTCGTCGATCCTTGCCGGAGGTCCGACCCCGTCGACCACCATCGACGTCACCCACCTTGCCGCCTTCTCTGAGCACAGAGCCTCACCCAAACCCCAATTCTCTTTTCTTTCTTCTTCCTCTTCTTCTTCTTCTCTTGCTTTCTTGATTCTTGATTTTCGGTCATCGCCTATACCATGGCCTTCACCGACGATCCGAGCAACCCAGTGGACATCCCCAGCCAGTGTGGTTACCCTCTTGCCTTGCTTGGACCCGTCCCGTGTGCCGTGCGTGCGTTGCGACGTTTTACTGACGTTGGACGTGCCGTGCGTATCCGTATCGTGATCCATCGAGGCAAGTTTATTTTGCTACAAGCTACATTACTTTATATACATCTATTTTAACAAATATAATATTGATATTTCAAATTATGCACCCCATGTTTACTTTAAAGTTTTTCGATATCCATCTGCACCCATACGTGTTACTTTACTTCTAGCGCATGCAAACTTATCTTGTTACATACCATACTACAATATACTGCATCCAATGGAATATTTACATCTCATATTGCTTAGTTGTACATCCCACATTACCATTGTACAGTTTTACTATTTTCGGATACCCGTTTGCATCCATCTCATCTAAAATATATTTAACTGCATCTATAGATCACATTAATACATAATACTGATGTTTTAACACCCCATGTTTAATAAAATGCATCCTCATTAGTGTTGGAACTATAAAAGTAACCCTGAGTAATAATTGTGCATCCATATTTCATATATATTTGCATACTATGTCACATTATTTCATTTTATTGTTATATTAGTACTCCATACTTGATATTGTGCACCCTACATAGTAATGCGATAACCACTGATAAATATTTGTGCATCCGTAGCTGGTACAGTTTTATTATGAGCTTCCGCTTGATACCCGTGCATTACTTGACCTGACTTGATACTTGTACACTACCTGACATGACCTGACATACTGCTACTTGACATGACTTGATACCTGTGAACTACTTGACATGACCTGATACTTTACTACTTGTCATGACTTGATACATGTTCACTACCTGACACGACCTGATATATCACTACTTGACATGTTATCTGATCCTGTTTCTAATGCCGATAATCCTGACTTGTTGTCCCAATGGACATATCCTATTGTCTGTATAGACAAACCTGTTCCTGCTTGATCCTGTGTTGGCATTAGCTTCAGATTTATCAATACCTAACTTGAATACATAACTTGGGGGTATGGGGAAATCAATGATGAAACTTAACTTATAACTCGACAGTTTGCTTGCTTATACTGATCAGTTTTAGGGGCTAGGCCAACCCTGAGATGCTGCTGCTGACATCATTCATCTATACACATTTTCTTGTTTAGTGCCTAGCGGCATGTCTCGGATTCAGCCCGAGAATCTGGACCGTGGTCCCGGGCACGCACGGGATACTATTGAGTTACATCGATGATTCATCAAATTGATTTCACAGACTTGAGAGTAGTTAACCCAATAGCACAGTTTAGTTTCACCGCTGCACTTCACATATACTGTTACACTTCACTGTTCTATATCCCTGCTCACTTATTACATTCATGTACCTTTTTATAATCCATGCCTGCATTCCTGTTATCCCCTGTTTATATTATTGTTAATATTGTGACGTGCTGACGTCTGGGTTTTGCATGGCCTAGATCCGCTACCCTTGTCGCAGGCCGAGCAGAAGTACTTCAGCCGACAGGACCAGCAGTGAGGACCTGTCAGTATTTTAGTTTAATTTTCTTTCAGCATTTTCATTCCTGATGTGAGCCCGTATTTGGGACGTACATTCCAGATTGTTTTTGTTGGATCTATTGTTTCCGTATATTATTTATTGACTCGTTTATTCTGGCTCATAGACATGTACTAGATAGTTTATTTTATTTTCCTATCCTTGATATCTCTAGACAGCCGTAATGTGACTGTGGATGGATGTTTCTTAACCACAGGTAGCATGGTTGGCTCTGTCACGTGCCGATCTTAGCGCACTCTGGGAAGCGGGGCGTGGCAGGGTTTGTTTGGTATCAGAGCCATAGGATTTAAGTTATCGGGTTTGATTCTTTTGTAGTTGGGTATTGAACCCAATATACGAATCCGAAAATCCGTAACTAGGTACATGTCATACCACATTGTGATCATGATTTTTTAATCATATCTTTCTCTTGATCCTTGTTTTGACGATATGCAAACAACTTTGTATCTCGGCTTGAAACCTTTTGGTTCTATTGTTTCTCCTTTCCTATTCTTTCTATTCTGATACTAGGATTTTGGCGACTTGAGTGGAGTTATGTGATTGTAACTATGTACCGCGGCATGGTTACAATGCAGTACTCTATTTAAGTAACTTGGAGTTCTAGTCTTGATTCATATCCTTGATCCATAGTTTGAATCTTGTTATCATACTAATCCTTTTTGGTGTTTTGGTTTCAGGAACATGCAAGACAGAAATTTGAGATCGTACCAGAGGCACGCGGATGACGCCACTTTACTTGGAGTAATTCATGGCATGCTGGAGAACCAGAAAAGGCAGACCGAGCTGAACCATCGGCAAGCCGAAGCTTTTCAGGAAGGTTTGCGGACCGTCCAGCAGCCCGTAAACAATGTTGTGGCCAAACCAGTGGAGCGTATAGGTACCGTGGCGGATTTCAGGAGACTTGGTCCGCCCGTTTTCACTGGTCTGGAAGAGCCGTTGCCAGCGGAGCAGTGGCTGGTTGATACGGAGAATTTGCTCGTTGCGGCACAGATTCCAGAGGACAAGAGAGTGTATGTGGTACACATCCAATTAGTGGACTATGCCCATGAATGGTGGCTTGTGGAAGAGACCCGCTTGCCCAAGCCGATCAGTTGGGCAGATTTTTCGAAGAGTTTCTTGGAGAAGTTCTTCCCGCAGACTGCACGGGAGGAAATGGAAGAAAAGTTTATCAGTTTGAAGTAGAACGACATACCCGTGGATGTACATACGGTTGAGTGGACAGGGCTCAGTAGATTTGCTGGACCTTTGGTTTCCAACGATGCTGATAGGGCAAGGAGGTTCATGCACAGTTTGGATGTGGACATCCAGAGGTACATTATATCTCTGGGTTTGACCACTTTCTCGCACGTTCTAAAAGCATCTAGAGAGCAGCAGAGCTTATCGTTGAAGACAGGAGGTACGCATCTGCAGGCATTTGTAGTGCAGAAGCCGGTGTTCGCGCCGAACCGAGTGCCTGTGCGTAGAAGTATTCCAGTAAACCGAAGTGGCGTAGCATCGATGAAGAAGCTCGTCGTTGCAGATCAGAGAAAGGGCATGATTTGCAACTTTTTCCATCTACCTGGGCACATAAGGAGAGATTGTCGTAGGATGCGGGGATTCTGTTTGGTTTGTGGATCAGTGAATCATGCTATCAATGCTTGTCCGTCGAAGCTTCGTATGAAGGATGATGTTCAGAGGCCACCGCAGAAGCGGTTTCGGGAGCTGAAGCAGTTAACTCAGGGACCGAATCAAGCTCGAGCCTTACCCTGACTGCTAAGGAGGCCAAGGCTTCAGAGGAACTCGTTTCAGGTATCCTACTTATTCATGGTTTTCCCGCATTAGCGTTATTCGATTCTGGTGCATCCCATTGTTTTATGTCGTCCAAGTTTACTGCTACACACTTGATTACTTGCACAACCCTGTCTAGTTGTTGGGACATACACACTGGGAATGAGAATATCATAGCTAGTAGTGAGGGAAAGGATTGTTCAGTGGTTAGTTGCGGATGAGAGTTATTTGCAGATTTCTTGGTGATCGTTACCGGCAGTGATGATGTTGTCTTGGGAATGGATTTTCTCGGCACTTTCCATGCTCACATTTAGTGTGGGGCAAAGAAAGTGATTTTCCAGATTCCCGGACATCCGGAGTTTGTTTTTGCTAGAGGAAGCAGTTCTATCGGGCCAGTCGAGTTTAGGGCTAGGCCGACACACAGTGTTCTTTTGTCGATGGAAGTTGATAAGGAGGAAGCGCCAGTTGTAGTTCGAGAGTTCATGGACGCATTCGAGGACATCTCGGGTTTACCGCCAAAATGAGATGTGGAGTTCGCGATCGATCTTGTTTGTGGTGCAGCGCCAATTTCAAAGGCGTACTATCTAATGGCACCAGTGGAGTTGGAAGAAGTAAAGAAGCAAGTTACCGAATTGCTTGAGAAGGGTTGGATTCGCAGTAGCATTTCACCTTGGGGAGCTCCAGTTCTTATAGTAAAGAAGAAAGATGGCACAAGGAGGATGTGCATCGATTATCGAGAATTAAACCGGGTGACTATTAGGAACAAGTACCCGATCCCTCGCATTGGCGAATTATTCAAGCAACTTAATGGCACGAGGGTATTCTCGAAGCTGGATTTGTGATCCGGATATCATCAGGTCCGAGTTAAATCAGAGGATATTTGCAATACTGCGTTCCAAACTCGATATGGACATTGCGAGTATTTAGTGATGCCATTCGGAGTCACGAATGCACCGGCGATATTTATGGACTTGATGAACCGAATCTTTTTACCGTTCTTAGACCAGTTTATAGTGGTGTTTACCGATAATATTCTGTTCTACTTGAGGAGTTTTGAAGAGCATACTGAACTCTTGAAGACATATTGAGAGCTTGCATGCTAGACTTCAAAGGGTTCATGGGAGGATCATCTACACTTGGTGGAATTTTCGTACAACAACAGCTTCCAGGCGACTATTCAGATGGCTCCATTCAAAGCGTTGTGTGGTCGCATGTGTCGTTCACCTGTTTGTTGGGACGATGTTGAAGAACAAAGATTGTTGGGATCGGATTCGATCGTGCAAACTATAGAGAAGGTTAATACTATCTGAAATCACATGAAGGCAGCACAAGATCGGCAGAAGAGTTGGGCCGACACATCGGGAAGACCTCTAGAGTTCGCTGTTGGTGATCTTGTATTCTTGAAGATATCACTAACTAGAGGAGTGATTCGTTTTGGGAGTCGAGGCAAGCTTAATCCTCGATTCGTGGGGCCTTTCGAGATTATAGAGCGTGTTGGAGAAGTGGCTTATCGATTGGCTTTACTGCAATCTTTGGCGAATGTTCATGATGTGTTTCATGTATCTCAACTCCGTAAATATGTTCGAGATGAATTACACGTGCTGGATCATTCGGAGCTAACGGTAAGAGAGGATTTGACCTTTGAGGAATGACCGATGTCGATCGTTGATCGAAGAGAAAAGGTCCTTAAGAACAAGGTTATCCCTCTCGTACTTGTTTCTTAGGGAAATCGCTCGCATGGAGAATCAACTTGGGAACGAGAAGATGAGATTCGACAGAAGTTTCCACACCTGTTCTTGTAGATTCTTGATTGTTTATCTTTTCTTGTCTTGGGAATTTCGAGGACGAAATTCTTTTGTAGTTGGTTATAATGTAACACCCTAGTTCATTTATACCAGTTCTTTTTGTGTATTTCTTTATTATGGTATTTTCCTGATTTACTGTATTTTGAGTGCGAATAGTGTTTTTAACATTGTATTGCATCCGACCCGACCCGCTTGTTTGAAACTTGTTTGATTCATATTTATGAATTATCTTGACTTGTTACATAGACTTGTGCACGTTCATAAATACTGCATACTGGAATTTTATCTGGCATTTTATCTTTTACCATATAACATTTTAAGTCAAGTAAAATATTTTAAAAATACATTGCATGGCATGCTTGATACCCCTAACCCTATGATAGCATCCGCGCATCTTGTTCCTGTCCCGTTCAGTGAAACGAGCTTGTTTGGATGACTACGCGCATGTACCTGCATCCGTTCTTGGGGGTATGCATTTTCGTTACCCGGACATTCATTTTTGATTTTGGTTGACACGTATATTAACCGTATTTTCAAACCATAATTTTAGACCCAACCTGGACGTGTTTTGGACTATTTTTGTATTAACCATAAAACTCAAAATATAATTTTTTTTTATATATATCTTATCCTAATCTAATACCAACAGTTAGTTTTATGTGTATAAGATATTTCTTTAACTAATATTTAATCTAATCTCAACAACCCATTCCCATTCTGTCTCTCTCTCCTCTTACTATATATATATATATATATATATATATATATATATATATATTCCTTTCACACCCCATACTTCTTTTTCCCAGCCCACGTCTTCTCTTTCCCCTGTCATTTTCGTTTTCCCGCCTTGATTCACGCTCGAACCCACGCCTCGTCTCACCGCTGGCGACCACATCGTCATTGCCTCATCTCTTCGACCTCACTTCCTCTCTCTCCGCTCATCTCTCTCTCCCCTGCAACCTTTCCCGACAAGAACCCCATGACCCAAGAACTCGCGACCCATCCTCGCTGCACCCTCCTCGCCGGCGATCCCCCGTCGTCGCCTCACCACTCGCGGCCACCCTCTCCTCACCTCTCTCTTCTCTTCATCTCGAGCTCACCAATCTCACCCTAACAACCCTGCACGACCCCAAGAAAAGCCACTGCCTTATCGTTGATCCTCGCTGGAGATCCGACCCCGTCGACCACCATCGACGTCACCCACCTTGCCGCCTTCTCTGAGTACAGAGCCTCACCAAAACCCCAGTTCTCTTTTCTTTCTTCTTCCTCTTCTTCTTCTTCTCTTTCTTTCTTGATTCTTGATTTCCGGTCATTGCCTGTACCGTAGCCGTCACCGACGATCCGAGTAACCCAGTAGACATCCCCAGCCAGCGTGGTTACCGTCTTGCCTTGCTTGGAACCGTCGCGTGTGCCGTGCGTGCGTTGCGACGTTTTACCGACGTCGGACGGGCCGTATGTATCCGTATCGTGATCCATCGAGGCAAGTTTATCTTACTACATGCTACATTACTTTATATACATCTATTTTAACAAATATAATACTGGTATTTCAAATTATGCACCCCATGTTTACTTTTACAGTTTTTCGACATCCGTCTGCACCCGTACATGTTACTTTACTTCTGGCGCAAGCAAACTTATCTTGTTACATACCATACGACAATATACTGCATCCAATGGAATATTTACATCTCATATTGCTTAGTTGTACATCCCACATTACCATTGTACAGTTTTATTGTTTTCGGATACCCGTTTGCATCCATCTCATTTAAAATATATATAACTGCATCTATAGATCACATTAATACATAATACTGATGTTTTAACACCCCATGTTTAATAAAGTGCATCCTAATTAGTGTTGGAACTATAAAAGTAACCCTAATTAATAATTGTGCATCCATATTTCATATCTATTTGCATACTATGTCACATTATTTCATTTTATTGTTATATTAGTACTCCATACTTGATATTGTGCACCCTACATAGTAATGCGATAACCACTGATAAATATTTGTGCATCCGTGCTTTTGTTGTGCATATGTAGCTATTACAGTTTTATTATGAGCTTCCTCTTGATACCCGTGCATTACTTGACATGACTTGATACTTGTACACTACCTGACATGACCTGACACACTGCTACTTGACATGACTTGATACTTGTGCACTACTTGACATGACCTGATACTTCATTACTTGTCATAACTTGATACTTGTTCACTACCTGACACGACCTGATATATCACTACTTGACATGTTACCTGATCCTGTTTCTAATACCGACAATCCTGACTTGTTGTCCCAATGGACATATCCTATTGTCTGTATAGACAAACCTGTTCCTGCTTGATTCTGTGTTGGCATTAGCTTCAGATTTATCAATACCTGACTTGAACACATAACTTGGGGGTATGGGGAAATCAATGATGAAACCCGACTTGTAACTCGACAGTTCGCTTGCTTATACTGATCAGTTTTAGGGGCTAGGCCAGCCCTGGGATGCTGCTGCTGACATCATTCATCTGTACATATTTTCTTGTTTAGTGCCTAGCAGCATGTCTCGGATTCAGCCCGAGAATCTGGACCGTGGTCCCAGACACACACAGGATACTATTGAGTTACATCGATGATTCATCAAATTGATTTCACAGACTTGAGAGTAGTTAACCTAGTAGCACAATTTAGTTTCACCGCTGCACTTCACATATACTGTTACACTTCACTGTTCTATATCCCTGCTCACTTATTACATTCATGTACCTTTTTATAATTCATGCATGCATTCCTGTTATCCCATGTTTATATTATTATTAATATTGTGATGCGCTGACGTCTGGGTTTTGCATGGCCTAGATCCGCTACCCTTGTCGCAGGCCGAGCAGGAGTAATTCAGCCGACAGGCCGAGCAGTGAGGACCTATTAGTATTTTAGTTTAGTTTTCTTTCAGCATTTTCATTCCTGATGTGAGCCCGTATTTGGGACGTACATTCCAGATTGTTTTTGTTGGATCTACTGCATCCGCATATTATTTCTTGACTCGTTTATTCTGGCTCATAGACATGTACTAGATAGTTTATTTTATTTTCCTGTTCTTGAGATCTCTAGACAGTCGTAATGTGATTGCGGATGGATATTTCCTAACCACAGGTAGCATGGTTGGCTCTGTCATGTGCCGATCTTAGCGCACTCTGGGAAGCGGGGCGTGACACTATGCATGAACGATGGTGTAATGAAGTGTATACATATGACTAGCAATCCAACGTATCCAATCCTGATGAGATGAATATACAACTACAAGTCTACATATCATATATGATGCAAATGCACGGGTATCGATTCTAAGCAAGTTCTATAGTGTTCGTGATATAGCAATTACCAATGGCGTGCGTGTTCGCATGAATAGTGCACGTGCAGCATGAACTAATAGTAATGGTGCAAGTGTTCTATGAGATGATATCACACACACATACACACACACACACACACACACAAAGGTGCAATGCAATGAGATTAATAACTAGGAAACTACGCATATAAAATACAAGTACTATAAGTAATCCTAAACCATCGGGCGCCTCGCACCATCCAGACGATCCCCCCATAAATGTGTACATCTGCTCACCCGGACGCCTCGGCTAATCAGATCCGATAACAGCCTTGCCTTTCTGCGCCGCGTCCGATACCTCCGCAACCGATCCTTGAATTACATGAACACAATACATAAGGCTAAATATCCTGAGATGACATAAAGACAACGAAACGTAAGAATAAACGCCCACATGTTAGACACTTATGCACTTGGTGCACAAAACGTGTTCGACATCGCCACAACCTCAACTAGGATCGCTATACGAAACAACCACCAAGCCTAGAACCCGATCGTGCCGATCGCGCATTCACAAAACCTTAATTATCATAGGAGATAGTATAGATATCATCACAATGCCAAATTAAACCAACACCTAATTATACCGAAAACCTAGTAAGCAAGCCAAAGGAAATTTTGGCGCAAAACTTCGCGGATTAGCTATCTAGTGGCCACAATCACAAGTAAACATCCAAACTAACCCACTAGATAGCAAACTACACTTAGCTAACCTAGTAGTGATGGTTGAAACCCTAGCTCTAACTCAAACCCTCTTCTTTAAATTCTCAACTTGAAATTAGAACCCAATATAACACTTAAATAACTTAGATTAAGGTAATTAACTAACAAATTAACCATTAGGTTAAGATTTATTCCTCACAATTTTAGAAATCTTACATGCTTAGCCTCAAAAGATAGTTTCTTGCTCCAAGCTTCAAGCTAGATTTGGCCAAGGAGAAATGGATGAAGAATTAGCTTTGAATTTGTGAGGTTTTATGTGGATTTTTGATGGATTTTTGGGGATTTTTGAGATGGAAAAAGAGATGGGGAAATGGGTCGCTGCAGGATAACGGCTCGGCCAGCAGGAGAAAGGGGATGTGTGTGGGTTGTGTAGAAGTTTCCAAGTCAAAATAACCGTCCCATACCTCATTAATACATCACACTACTTAATTCTATTCTTATTTTATTTTATCTCAAATTCCATTTCAACCTAGAATTAACTAGAACCTTGCAACCAAAAGAGAAAAAGAAAACATGATATAAAATTGGTTTAAAGTTGTCATGGTTCACATTTGAGTAACTAACCCATTCTCATTTATAATTATCATTAATTAAATGTACAAGTGAACGCTTATAATAATATTTAAATTAATTAATTAAGGAAAAAATATTTAAGTAAACTGGCAATTTATAAGTGACTAAATAAATACAAAATACCAGCAATTACATAGCTAAAATAGGTAAAATTAGGTCTATATTGAAAAATAATTATAATTACGTTTTACAGAAAACACGAGTTATATTACCGATTACCGGAAAAATTACATAAACAATTTTATTTTACACACACACACACACACACACACACATATTCAAAACATTGCAATCTTCCCCCTTAAGAAATTCGGTCTCCGAATTTAAAATTTAACTACGCGTACTTTCGAAGAGATGGGGATATTTCTTTCTCATCTCGTCCTCTATCTCCCAAGTGATCTCTTCGCTATTCGGGCCACGCCAAAGAACCTTTACGGACGGTATAACCTTTGACATCAATTTCTTCACTTGCCGATCCAGAATAACCATCGGTTGCTCAGTGAAAGAAAGGTCGCGTTCCAGCTGGATCGTCTGGTGCTGAATCGCATGAGAAGGGTCATAAAGGTACTTGCGGAGTATCGATACATGGAACATGGGTGAACATCTGGGAAGCTGGGCGGAAGAGCCAACTGATAAGTAACTGTGCCAATATGCTCGAGGATCTCGAAAGGACCCACATATCTGGGACTAAGCTTCCATTTTCTTCTAAATCTCATCACGCCCTTCATTGGAGAGACCCTCAAGAAAACATGATCACTGTTCTCCGCCGAAAACCGGGAAAGACAGACGTCTTGCCTGAATTTGGGGGCAGATGCTATTTGGTTTTATCCATCCACCTCTCCGAAGATGCCAAGTTGATTTATGATACCATGTATCAACGGTTTAGACGGATGCGGCCGATATAGCAGACTTTGTCAGATCCCCCTCATTGTGAGGGGTTTTTGATTATGGGGACGCTCTTCCCTGTAGGCGCAAGCCCCTGCAGTTAATTACGCTACCGCATCGCGGTAACCACTTTCTCCTTCTCCAGATGGTCACTTCGTGTCGTGTGTGTTTGTTTTATTTTTGGTTGCCCGTGGATTGTATACAGAGACTAATTTATGTTGTCGCCCGTAGGGCGTGGATTAGTCCAAATCCGTATTTTCTTAGATTTGGGTTTTGGGTTGGGTTTAAGGATCGTTAATCTCATTTGAGACTATGATCAACTTAAACGTTTGTTAAGGATACGTTAGTCTAATTTTAGACTAAGCTCAACTTAACCATTTGTTAAGGATACGTTAGTCTAATTTTTAGACTAAGATCTACTTAACAGAATCATTTAGATCCAACAAAAGAGCATTTGGGCTCTATTGTTGTAGTTTAGGGAGTTTCCAGTCCATAAGTTTAAGGACATCACAGTCCATGAGTTTAAGGACCCCACAGTCCGTAAAATTTAAGGACATCATAGTCCAGCTTAAAGACATCATAGTCTATGAGTTTAGGGACCTCACAGTCCATAAAGTTTAAGGACATCATAGTCCATGAGTTTAAGGACCCCACAATTCGTAAAATTTAAGGACATCATAGTCCAGTTTAAAGATGTCATAGTCTGTCAATGTTTAAAGACATCATAGTCTATGAGTTTAAGGACCTCACAGTCCATGGAATGTCTGGTTGTCGGGACCCATCACCTCTCTGAAGACGTTGAAAGATTACAACGATACATATCAGAGGAGTGAAGAGATGTACCCTTGAACCAATATTGGTTGGGAGATTTGTAGTCCAATTTGGGACTAAGATCAAAGATTTATGAGCATATAGGCTTAATTAATCTGAATTAAGGATCTATGGCAACTTGGGCTCGGTCCATTTAGTTAAAATGTTGAACATTTAACAATGCTGAGCATTGGTTTGGGTTCTGACAGCCTTCTTGTCTTTTATTGAGTGCTGATAATTTATTATAGCTCTGGGACTTTATTTAAAGAACAATTTATGTTCTCTCAGCGCACACGTGAGGAGCACGTGGCGCGCTTGGCGCTGAGCGCCAGTCAATGAGCGCAGAGCGCTTCTTGTGATATAGCTCACACATGAGGAGCACGTGGCACGCTTGGCGTTGAGTGCCAGCTAATGAGCGCAGAGCGCTTCTTGTAGAATAGCGCACACGTGAGGAGCACGTGGCGTTGAGCGCCAGTCAATGAGCGCAGGGCGCTTCTTGTGATGTAGCGCACACGTAAGGAGCATGTGGCGCGCTTGGCGTTGAGCGCCAGTCAATGAGCATAGGGCGCTTCTGGTGATGTAGCGCACACGTGAGGAGCACATGGCGTGCTTGGCGCTGTGCGCCAGACAATGAGCGCATGGCACTTCTTGTGATATAGCGTACACGTGAGGAGCACATGGCGTGCTTGGCACTGTGCGCCAGATTTGGAGCGCAAAGCGCTTCTTTAAATTTGGAGCGCTAAGGCTCTGCAGCGCTTTGCGGTAGATTTGGAGCGCTGAAGCGCTTCTTTTAATTGGAGCGCTAGGGCTCTGCAGCGCTGTGCGCTAGATTTGGAGCGCTGAAGCGCTTCTTTTAATTGGAGCGCTAAGGCTCTTTTTAGGTAATTTTGCGTTTTGAGAATTAAATTCTTTCTTATAAGAGACTTTGTCTCATGAATCTAAGAACATAATTCTTATTTTATAGGAGATATTTCAATCTCTTATGTTCTTGGTGAAAGGCTTTGCCTTTATGGATCTGTGATCCCAAAAGAATTGAATTATTCCCTTTTTTGATAATGAGATGTTATGATCTCTTTTGTGAAAGACAATTTTCTTATAGATCTATGATCTAGCATAAAAACTAAGTTTTTTTTTTCTGATGAGATGCTTTGATCTCTTTGTTTTTACCTTGAGGAAATTCTTCTTCTGCCGAGAGCTTGCTCTTCTCTCTGAAATTTCTCAAAGTTTATGCGGGTCTCTCTCTATATTTGGAAAGAGAGATCATTGATCGTTGGGACCCACCACCTCTCCGACGACGCTGAGAGATTACAACGTCATATATCGAAGGTGTGGAGGGATGTACCCTTTGAACCATGTCCCACTTATCAGGATGAAGAATATGTTAAAGCTTAAACTCCTAACTGCTGAAAAAGTCCTCTTTGCATTCGCGCATGTGCGTCGCACGTGTTGGGCGCACGTGCGTCGCACGTGGCGGGCGCACGTGCTTTGTAGTGGAGAGTGCACGTGTGTCGCACATGGCGCTTGCACATCATCGGGGGCAACTAAGGCCCTAACATGGAGAACTAAGCTCCTTTGAGAATTGAATTCTCTCATATGCGTTGCACGTGTTTGGCTCACGTGTGTTGCACGTGGCGCGCATGTGGCAGGCGCACGTGCATTACACGTGGCGCACATGGCGCTTGCGCATATGCGCATTATGGGGGAGCAAGCTCCTATAGAGAACTAATCTCCTTTGAGAATTGAATTCTCTCACGTGCATTGCACGTGTTTGGCTCACGTGCGTTGCACGTGGCGCGCATATGGCGGGCGTACGTGCATTGCACGTGGCGCACATGTCGCTTGCGCATGTGCGCATTATGGGGGAGTAAGCTCCTATGGAGAACTAATCTCCTTTGAGAATTTAATTCTCTTACGTGCGTTGCACGTGTTTGGCTCACGTGCGTTGCACGTGGCGCGCATGTGGCGGGCGTGCATGCATTGCACGTGGCGCACATGGTGCCTGCGCATATGCGCATTATGGGGTGAGCAAGCTCCTATGGAGAACTAATCTCCTTTAAGAATTGAATTCTCTCCGTGCGTTGCACGTGTTTGGCTCACGTGCGTTGCACGTGGCGCGCATGTGGTGGGCGTAAGTGCATTACACGTGGCGCACATGGCGCTTGCGCTTATGCGCATTATGGGGGGAGCAAGCTTCTATGGAGAACTAATCTCGTTTGAGAATTAAATTCTCTACCTTCTCTAAGAGGTATCCCCTCTTATTTATTTGGGAGTGGTAGAGAAGGGATCTCTCTTTTTCCCGATGTGGGATTAAAAATGCATCCCCCATGTAGTAGAGCATTATTTTAGATTACACGTGCGTAGCATATTTGCTCATAACTTTTGATCACGGATGAATTATGAGGCCTATAATATATCAAATCGAAGGATTTTTTGAGACAATTTCGATACCATCAGAATTTAGCTGTTTCTCATTTAGGAGTTTGTCAAAATACAGCCCGGAAGATACTGGTTCGCATTTTCTTCCTTAGATTACATATGCATAGCACATTTGCTCATAACTTTTGATCCCGGATGAATTATGAGCCCATAATATATCAATCGAAGGTTTTTTCGAGATGCTTTCGATACCATTAGAATTTAGCTGTTTCTCATTAGGGTGTTTGTCAAAATACAGCCAGGAAAATACTGGTTCACATTTTGGTAAGCGTATCGCTGCTATTTGATACCTTGGACTCTTTTGCGCAGAAATTTTTGGTTGAAACAATCACCAACGGCGAACTCGAGTCTACGACGGCGTCTGTCAGCATAAGATTTCTGTCTGCTCTGGGCCGCTCTCATCCTATTTTGAATCGACTGAATTTTTTCGGTCGTCTCCTGCACAATCTGCGGTCCTAAAATACCGCTCTTATTGAGCTCTGTCCAACATATGGGTGATCGACATCTCCTCCCATATAACGCCTTGAAGGGTGCCATCTGAATCATCTCCTGGAGGCATTATTGTAGGAGAACTCTATCAAGGGCAAATGACGATCCCAGCTACCACCGAAATCTAGAACGCATGCTCGGAGCATGTCCTCAAGTGTTTGAATAGTCCGCTCTGACTGACCGTCGGTTTGCGGATAAAAGGTTGTGCTGAAACTCAATCGGGTGCCTAAAGTCTCCTGAAGTTTCTGCCATAGTCGGTTGGTGAACTGAGTGCCTCGGTCGGACACAATACAAGTCGGGACGCTATGCATTCGCACAATCTCATCAATGTATATCTGGGCATACTGGGCAAATCTAAAAGCGGTCTTCACTGGCAGAAAGTGAGCCACTTTAGTCAATCGGTCGAGAATCACCCAAATATAGTCATACTCTCGACTGGTCCTAGGTAAACCCATAATGAAGTCCATAGAAATTTGTTCCTACTTCCACTCTGGAATGAGCAAAGGCTGTAACTCTCCGGCTGGCCTCTGGTGCTCGGCCTTGACTTGCTGACAAATCAGGCATCTTGAAACGAAGTCCGTGACATCTCTCTTCATCCCTTCCCACTAGTAAATGTCTCTCAAATAATGATACATCTTGGTGGAACTCGGATGAACACTGTATACCGATCGATGTGCTTCCTCAAGAATCTTATGCCTCAGTCCCTAAGAATTTGTTACGCACAGTCGAGTCCCAAATCGTAGTACCCCCTGATCATCGATCACGAGCTCGGAATCTCATCCCTGTCTAACCTGCTCCATGATCTCTAAAAAAGGGCATCGCCAAACTGTGCTTCGCGGATACGGCCAAGTAACTGTGGACGTGCATGGATATGCGCAAGCTGCCTCCCGGTCGGAGTAAACTCAAACTGCATTCGGCTGTCGCATAGAACCTGCCAATCTGCCGTCGACTGCCTCTTAACTGTGCTCAAACAAGATAATATACCTCCGGACCTCTGACTCAAAGCATCTGTCACCACATTCGTCTTGCCCGGATGATAAAGAATCTCGCAGTCATAGTCTTTCTCTAGCTCCATCCAACGTTGCTGTCTCAGATTTAGATCTCGCTGCTGAAAGATATACTTCAAGCTCTTGTGGTCCGTGAATATCTGGCACGACTCGCCATATAGGTAATGTCTCCAGAACTTGAGTGAAAAAACTACCGCAACCATCTCTAAATCATGAATGAGATAGTTCTGCTCGTGCTTCTTCAGCTGCTGAGAAGCATAAGCGACGACCCAGCCGTGCTGCTGTTAGTTATGTATATGCCCTAGAGGCCATTATTGTATATATGATGTATATTTTAATGGATGTTTGGATATATATAGAGAGGACTTTCTTGCTCGTCATGATAGTATGCTATTTGGTTTCACTTTATCTTAACACGTTGACTTGTATTAGTTTACTGTCTTACTCTCACATGTTGATAAAGCCCTTAGGATCTGTACTCGACTACTGGGACTATGATGAGATCATACTAGTGGGGCCACGGTAGTCGATGAGTATATCCTATAACTGTTCCTAGTCGAGGGTGTGTCGAGATAGGGCATCGATACACCAGAGTAGACTAGCGTATACACATCTTGACCCATATGATTGGCGATGGATGATCCCATATCCATCGGTGTTTGACATCAAGGATGGTGTACGGGTGCTCAGTGGAGACTGGGTATACTGGACGGACTCGCCGAGAACTCCCAGATGGTGATATACCACACGTCAGATGGCAGTTCTCCGGTGACACTGGTACAGGGTAGTCTGTAGACCCGAGATTGTCATAGAGTCTTGTGTGATTCCCACTGTGCTTTGATTTCCACCTTACCACGTCCAAGAGGGCGTGCAAAACGGTGGCTTTTGGGTGCAGTCTCGAATCACATGGAGGCAATGAGCGATAGGAGGGGATTCGTCTCTCCTGGTATAGGGAGTTGATGTTGTGCTGTGTTCGATTGGTTATAACTGGAAGTCCCTGGCCAGGGATGATATAGAGATTTACTGGTAAGTGTTACCAGTAGTTTCTCAACCCGTTATGAGCCTCACATAGACACGACTTATCGGCTACTGGGTCTGACGTATACCACCCCTAGACCAGATATGCAACATATCAGACGAAGAGACCGGACTGTACGGGAGTGTTACTGATTAGATTCACATGAGAATGTACAGGCTAGCTTGTTGATCTTCTGATCGCTCAATACCTGGGAGGCTGTTACTTTTAGCTGACCGCTTGCAGCTTGTGGGTGTTTCTTGACTCAGGCAAAACGGAGTAGGGGCACATATGTGATATGTGCACGACCGAGGATAATGCGATATGAGATACCGTATTATATTCTCGCGATATTTAGATATGAACCGAGTCATCGGATCAAGTGTTGATTTGATGAATCGGTACATGATATATTAGTCGGTTATATTCGATATAGCCGGATTGTTGGATCAAGTGTTGATTCGATAATTTAATGTATAATAATATATATGATATATTGCATTACATTATCTAATATTGGCTCGCTTTATTGATTCATTTTCTCACCGGATAATACATTGATATATATGCGATATATGTTAATTGTATTATTTTCTTTTGTTACAAAATATATTATATATGTGATATATAATATTGTCACATAATATGATTACTATTGCAACATGTTTAGTGGAGATTAAAAAAGGTTAGGGTTTGAATTGGGTTATTTCTTTCATGAACCTTCTAAAAGGTTTTCTTTTGTTTTGTGCTAAGATATTATGGTTGATATTTTAAGTGACTCATTCTTTAACTCAACCCAAACCCTAGCCCTAGTTAAATCTCTACATGGGTTAGCCTTGTCATAATTGACCATGGTTACATTTGTAATCATATATCTTTTCATTATTCATCACAAAAGGATTATTGATTTAATATTCATCTTCTTCTTCCTTTGAGCTTTGAGAAAGCTTTCTAGGTTTTCTTTATGTGATGATTTTGTGTAGAATTTGATATAAAAAGAAAGCATAAATACTACTCCATCATCCTCATCTAATCTAACCAATTAGATTAGGGTGTTCACCTCATTAGAGAGAGAGAGCTTGAGTTATAGAAACTTCGAGGTAGATCATCGGAGAAAAGGAAGACTACATGCTAGCATGGATCATTCGAGTTGTGGAACTTCTCTTGAGTCCGGAAGATCGTGGATCGCGGCAAAGGGACTTCTACTCGGAGCTTATGAAGTGAAGGAGCGGACTACAAAGGTTGTAATCCCTCATTTTTAGATGTAAAGATGTTTACTTGCATGTGTAACCCTAATTATCTAGCAAAGATCCCGGCTTTGGGTTGTTCGGCACGTCTAAATTTTTATTCGGGGATGGTTGATGCCTTATTAACCCTTGTAAGAGTGCCTAGGAACCCTACAGTAGCATCAGAGCCTAGCTAGAGCATTAAGCGACGTGTATTCGAAGTTAAAAGTCCGATCGAACCTCGATACGTCGAAATTGAACCCTCTCTGGAAATTTTGTAAAAATGTGATTTTTCTGCATTAAAAATACTTAAAAACTTAGTAGGGAATTCTAAGGATAACCCTAAAACACGAGCCCCCAAAGCTCTCAAAGAGCCGCGGAACCGCGGCAAGAACATGCTTGCCGCGGCGGTTCCACGGCCAAAAGAGAGAATTGGGGACACGTGTTGCTACAGTAATATCCGTATCTGTTCCTACATATTTCTGGGTATTTTTAATCTGACTCAAGTGTTGAGAGTTCTGCGGATTATTTTGAATTCGTTGATTCGAACGGATAGTTTAATTTCGTTTTGTTTTCCGGATATTTTAGAAACTGTTAAAATGTTCGAACGGATATCATTAACTCACTTTTTCCCGGCACGAAAACTTTCAAGTGTTGAATTTTTCTTGAGTTTAAATCTTTCGGAAAAACATGTGTCACGCCCCGCTTCCCGGTGTACGGCGAAGGGGACATGACAAGGCCCTCTACATATATACTTAGAAGTACATACGCTAAGCGTATCTAAGCAATATAAAGGTAAATCACAAGAGACAAGAGATATATAAATAACAGCAACTTTATTAATAACATTCTTTTGTACAATGCATGAAAAGTAAATACAACTGGAATGAAAAGCGATGCCTAGGCATAACAGGAAATGAAAAAAATACTGAATAGAACAAGGTACAATGTGTAGAGCTCGGGGTCTTCGTGAAACTGATCCAAGTCTTCATCGGTGGGCTCGATCTCTGCCGGGTCCAAAACACCTGACGACATTCAAGGAAGAAAGAAATAGAATGTTGTCAGCGAACAGGTTGCTCGGTAAGTCCCAAAGATAAAGAAGAATTAGAAAAGACAGAATAAGAGGTATCTTCTAAAGTTGTATACTATTTGTTGTAATGTTATATTAATGCTATTATTTGTAGCTTGGTACAGAAGAATGCCAGTGTATACGAGAGGGGTCTCTATATGCTAGAGACTAGGGCAAACGGAAAATAGAGTACAAGGCTCCGTTATACAACCCGGAACAACGGCAATTGGATTCATGTTAGGCGTCTTAATCTTACCACCTCGTGCCACCTTTAACACCTTCCGTACCAATCTACCCCTTAAACCCCGTAGTGTTTTGATTGTATTGTATAAGTTGGATGACCGACCAAAACCATGATATCAGTAAACAGATTGTAACTGCATAATCAGGTAAATGGAATAACGGGATAATGGATGTATATCCATGGTTTGATTCAGTCAAGTTGTATAGATTGTTAACTGGATTCTGGGATTCATGTGTTCATATTGAGTTGGAATATTAAAGAATATAGATTGACTTGAATCATATTCAAGTCAGAAACAATCAGACTCAAACCCGAGTCAGACTAAAAGAAATGTAAGTCGAAGTTCTATATTTGTTAGGGTCATTATTGTAATTTATAAAACTTGAAGGGGTTTTATGTAAAAATACTTTTGTATAGTTTTCAAGATACACCTCAAGTATTTATTATTCATCTTAATAGTTATAATGAGTGTGATTTTATTTTGTGATATTTCTAGTGAAAATATCCTAATTACATAAATAAGGTATTAATTTGTAATATTGATTTATTTGAAATTCATGGTATTTTAATGTAACTTTTAATCTTGTAATTTTTAGGAAAAGGTGGAAACTTTATCTTATAATAAAATAGGTGTATAAATGATAAATATACATATGTTTATTCAAGAATAATTTTTAATAAATATTTTATTTTCCAAAAATCTCATTTTTCTTAAATGTCGTATTTTAAACCTTTCGAGACCGAATGCTCCTTGCGGAGCTCTGAATCTCGTACTACTAAGCCCGAGGGTGCACGATAAACCGTACTATCCTTAACGAGTTCTCTAAAGGTGGGTTGTAGTCGTGCTTTGCAAAAAATTAATAAATACTAATCATTTAGGAAACGGTTTTATAAAGATAAGGTATTTATTTGTAAAAGGTGTAAATTTCTGTATTTTAGATTCTAGGATTTCCTAAGCCAACTAGTCTATTTCTAAATGGTCTAAACGACAAGTCATTAGAAGCCTCAAATCGCCTCTTCACCGCCAATTGCGGCCAGGTAAGTGCCAGGTGAGTGGGAGGCTCTCCACTACAAGTAGTGGCCCTAATTAAGTAACCACTCGCCTTAGACATACTTGCCTAGACACCACAAAGTCAGGTTTAGATAAACAATCGATGTCCACAACTTATTGTATTTCCTATTAAAAGATATTGTTTTAAAAATTGTATATAACTTAGAACTTTTAGAAAAGGTTTTATTAAGAAAATGGTATTTTAATGTAAAATCTTGTTTTATCGTATTCTACGTTTTCAAGGTAGCGTGTTATGATTGCATATGAGTGTGTGAGGAGGTAGGTCATTACCTCGTGATCTATGTTAAGGTATAGCAATGTTAAGAGGTTAAATGTGAAAATTAAACATTATGGTATTTAAGTGAAAGAATACGATATATTGCAAAAGCTATCATTTCATGTGTGAAAACTTGTTCAAATTAATTTTGAAGTGATTAGTAGTCAACATGAAGATGTTTAAGCATTATGGAATTGGTGATAAGTGAGATTTGATAGAAAACCGAATCGGAAATCGGTTTGTTCCGATTTCCGTCGGATTTATAAATTCGTATTTTAATGAAAGAAAAGAAGGATAGAAAAGAGGGACTTACGAGTTTGGACAATGCTAGAGACTGAGAGGGAGGTAGAGGGTTTTCCGGTGCGTCGACTCGTCGTTGAGAAGTCCTAGCACGATCGCCGGAATTCCGCCGTCGATTTCGTCAGCGCTTCGCCTTTCGCTCGTTTTCTAACGTACCAAGTTCTCTTGGAATTTTGGGAGAGTGGACTTAGAAAAAGTGATGAGAGGGTCGAGGGTATGGGGGGTTTATATAGGGTTAGGCTAGGGTTAAGGTTTTAATAAAAAAATATATATAAAAATATATAAAATCATTAAAAAATCATTAAACCTTGGAGTAAAAAGGATTTATTGAGCAATTGATAACCGATCCAGGGATATAAAGTATGCAGGAGGGTTGACCAAGTCAACATGGAACTTTTCCGTGTTGACGACTCGGCCGTCCGGCCGAGTCCAGGTGGCGGCGCCGGACCGAGTCGGCCGGTTCGCCGGCCGGCGGCGCCGAGTCGAGCCGAGTCAGGGTCTCAGGAGCCGGGGGTTCTTCTGGGGTATTAATGGTATATTTACTTTTATATGTCCAGTACAAATTTTGTGAGTTATGGCCTTTTGACTGTTGACTTCCAAAAGAAATTAAAACAAAATAAATACAAAAATAATGTGGGGCATGGGATTTGAACTCTGGTGGCTTGGTTCAGCAGTGCAAGGTGTTACCAATGAGCTACAAGCTCCTTCTTGTAATTATTGTGGGAAAATAACTACTTAAAGTGGTAACAGAAACATTAAATACCCTAAGTATACTTTAATTTTAAAGCAATTTTATGTACACTAAAAATGGAGTTATTTAAAAACAAAATAATTACTTATATAAATATATATTGTGCTCAGGTTAAAATACTCCTTTATGGATTTTAAAAAATTAAAAAAAAAATTTGTATAGAAAAGTATATAGGAAAATTAGGGTTGTTGCATTCTACCTTCCTTAAAAAATTTCGTCCTCGAAATTTGTAAAAGGAAAGTGTAACAGTTTCAAGGAAAGTCTAATGACTGCAGTATAGATAGTGTATAAATATGACAAAGGGATACAAGGGTGAAAAAGGCTTACCGGTGTTACCTTGACCCACAGTCTTGGCTTCTACGGCTTCTAATGTGAATGCCTGCCGCCGTGGTACATTCCTTCTAGCTGCAGGCACATTCTGCCTTTGGGGTCCCTTTCTCTGCCCTCTAGGCATGTCCCTCATTGCTTGTTGAAATTGGGGAGTAGGCTGTGCAGGTGGTGGAGTAGGTAGTGCGTAACGAGGTGCAGGAGCCTGGATAGCTGGCCGCTGTGGGTAGTTGGTGGGTGTGTGAGTTGAGTTGCTATTGTAAGGATAGTTCCCAATTCCATGGTTGGATGTGCCATAAATTAGACACAGTCCTTTTGCGCGCCTACAGTCCTTCCACAAGTGTCCCTTTCTATGGCAATAATGGAAAATTTCTTCAGTTCTCCTGGGTTCAAACGATGGCCTGGAAGAGGCTCCTCCTGCCATTTGAGTAGCAGGGCGTTTCAAACCGGCAGATTGTGGTCTGCCCCTTGCTTTTATCACCGCTTCATAACTGCGGGCAGCTTCCAAAGCATCCTCATGAGTTAGAAATTTTCTCATGGCTAGAGCAGCCTGAATCTCCGTATCCAGTCCTTGCTGAAAGCGACCGGCTCTGATCTCGTCCGTCGGTATCAAGTGTGCCGCGAATCTGTTTAAAGATTGTGTTAGCTGTGTAGTATGTGATATTTAAAAATTGAACTATTATGACATATCTTACCGGCTTAACATGGTGAATTCAGCGTCGTATTCATCTACTGATTTGTCCCACATTGAACCCTGTTGTAGATGAATAAACTGCTTCTCCATGGAAAACTTGGCAGTCACAAGGAAGTATTTCGTGTTGAACTGCTCGCGAAAAGTCTTCCATTCAATAGGCTGTACCAAACGGCTTTCTTCCGCCTTCCACCAGTTACGAGCATAATCCGTGAGCTGTAGCTTCGCTACACGGACCCAAGCTATGTCTGGCACTTGTGCTGCTGCCAGATCATCTTCGATACTTTGTGCCCATTCATCAGCTTCAAGAGAGCTTCCTTTACCAGAGAATTGCTTGGGGTGTAAAGCCCTAAATTGCTTTACCCCTGGTGCGTCGATCTCAGGACGGTTCAGGAGTTGTTGCTGTCCCTCAAGAAGGCTGCGGATAGCCTCAAATAGCACTGTTTGCTTGGTGGGTGGTATAGGAATAGCTGGTGTGAGAGGTAGTGCTAGAGGTGTGTTGTTGACGTTGGTGCTGGTGTTGTTCGGAGAATCCTTAACCCTGAAGAAAAATTTGGGTTAGGACAGATTCAAGTATAGGAAATGATAAGATTCAAGGAATAGAAATTTGTAAGATTCAAGAAACATGAATTGTAAAGAATGTTTTAGTTGCTGGTTCTTGTGTTATATTGCTTAGGTTGTTCACGCAGACCAGAACTGCATGATAGGGATTCATACAGCTCTGACCTGCATGGGCCACCAATAAAACTTGTCACGTCCCGCTTCCTGGTGTACGGCGAAGGGGACGCGACAAGGCCCGCTACGTACATACTTAGAAGTACATACGCTAAGCGTATCTAAGCAATATAAAGGTAAATCACAAGAGCCAAGAGATATAGAAATAACAACAACTTTATTAATAACATTCTTTTGTACAATGCATGAAAAGTAAATACAACTGGAATGAAAAGCGATGCCTAAACAATGGCATAACAGGAAATGAAAAAAATACTGAGTAGAACAAGGTACAATGTCTAGAGCTTGGGGTCTTCGTGAAACTGATCCAAGTCTTCACTGGTGGGCTCGATCTCTGCCGGGTCCAAAACACCTGACGACATTCAAGGAAGAAAGAAATAGAATGTCGTCAGCGAACAGGTCGCTCGATAAGTCCCAAAGATAAAGAAGAATTAGAAAAGACAGAATAAGAGGTATCTTCTAAAGTTGTATACTATTTGTTGTAATGTTATATTAACGCTGTTATTTGTACCTTGGTACAGAAGAATGCCAGTGTATACGAGAGGGGTCTCTATATGCTAGAGACCAGGGCAAACGGAAAATAGAGTACAAGGCTCCGTTATACAACCCGGAACAACGGCAATTGGATTCATGTTAGGTGTCTTAATCTTACCGCCTCGTGCCACCGTTAACACCTTCCGTACCAATCTACCCCTTAAACCCCGTAGTGTTTTGATTGTATTGTATAAGTTGGATGACCGACCAAAACCATGATATCAGTAAACAGATTGTAACTGCATAATCAGGTAAATGGAAAAACAGGATAATGGATGTATATGCATGGTTTGATTCAGTCAAGTTGTATAGATTGTTAACTGGATTCTGGGATTCATGTGTTCATATTGAGTTGGAATATTAAAGAATATAGATTGACTTGAATCATATTCAAGTCAGAAATAATCAGACTCAAACCCGAGTCAGACTAAAAGAAATGTATGTCGAAGTTCTATATTTGTTAGGGTCATTATTGTAATTTATAAAACTTGAGGGGGTTTTATGTAAAAATACTTTTGTATAGTTTTCAAGATACACCTCAAGTATTTATTATTCATCTTTATAGTTATAATGAGTGTGATTTTATTTTGTGATATTTCTAGTGAAAATATCCTAATTACATAAATAAGGTATTAATTTGTAATATTGATTTATTTGAAATTCATGGTATTTTAATGTAACTTTTAATCTTGTAATTTTTAGGAAAATGTGGAAACTTTATCTTACAATAAAATAAGTGTTTAAATGATAAATATACATATGTTTATTCAAGAATAATTTTTAATAAATATTTTATTTTCCAAAAACCTTTCGAGACCGAATGCTCCTTGCGGAGGTCTGAATCTCGCACTACTAAGCCCGAGGGTACACGATAAACCGTACTATCCCTAACGAGTTCCCCAATGATGGGTTGTAGTGGCGCTTTGCAAAGATTTAATAAATACTAATCATTTAGGAAACTGTTTTATAAAGATAAGGTATTTATTTGTAAAAGGTGTAAATTTCCGTATTTTAGATTCTAGGGTTTCCTGAGCCAACTAGCCTATTTCTAAATGGTCTAAATGACAAGTCATTAGAAGCCTTAAATCACCTCTTCACCGCCAATTGCGGCCAGGTAAGTGCCAGGTGAGTGAAAGGTTCTCCACTACAAGTAGTGGCCCTAATTAAGTAACCACTCGCCTTAGACACACTTGCCTAGACACCACAAAGTCAGGTTTAGATAAACGATCGATGTCCACAACTTATAGTATTTCCTATTAAAAGATATTGTTTTAAAAATTGTATATAACTTAGAACTTTTAGAAAATGTTTTATTAAGAAAATGGTATTTTAATGTAAAATCTTGTTTTATCGTATTCTACGTTTTCAAGGTAGCGTGTTATGATTGCATATGAGTGTGTAAGGAGGTAGGTCATTACCTCGTGATCTATGTTAAGGCATAGCAATGTTAAGAGGTTAAATGTGAAAATTAAACATTATGGTATTTAAGTGAAAGAATACGATATATTGCAAAAGCTATCATTTCATGTGTGAAAACTTGTTCAAATTAATTTTTAAGTGATTAGTAGTTAACATGAAGATGTTTAAGAATTATGGAATTGGTGATAAGTGAGATTTGATAGAAAACCAAATCGGAAATCGGTTTGTTCCGATTTCCGTCGGGTTTATAAATTCGTATTTTAATGAAAGAGAAGAAGGATAGAAAAGAGGGACTTATGAGTTTGGACAACGCTAGAGAGTGAGAGGGAGGTATAGGTTTGTCGATGCGTCGAATCGTCGTTGAGAAGTCCTAGCACGATCACCGGAATTCCGCCGTCGATTTCGTCAGCGCTTCACCTTTCGCTCGTTTTCTAACGTACCAAGTTCTCTTGGAATTTTTGGAGAGTGGGCTTAGAAAAAGCGATGAGAGGGTAGAGGGTATGGGGGGTTTATATAGGGTTAGGATTGTTGGATATAGTGCCCTCAGAGTCAATTATTGGATCACAGGCACGTGAGTGCAATGATTGAGAGAGGACCTATGCCGGTAGGACAGTCTTGCTCGAGATGATAGTATGCTATCTAGTTTATCTTTATCATCGTGTACTGCTTTAGGTGACCTTACATGTCACTATTGCACGTTGATAGAGCTCCTAGGATTCTTGCTTGACTGCCAGCAGTATGAGGGCGATCATATACGTGGGAGCTGGGGTCTATAAGCAAATCCTTAAAATGTCCCTAGTCGTGGGAGCTTCGAGACAGGGCATCGATACTCCAGAGTAGACTTGTGTATACAGTTGAGACCCCGACGAGGGGCGGTGGCCGGTCTCACAAGCCACTGGTGTCAGTTGGTTCACCTAAGATGTATACAGGTGCTCATTGGGTTATGAGTACACTAGACAGGACTCGCCGGGAACCTGCTAGTTGGTCTTATACCTGACGTCAGATGGCAGTTCCGTGGTGACATGTGTGCAGGTTAGTTCATCGACCTGAGAATCGTCATTTGTCTCGTGTGAGTTCCCACTGTACTTTGATTACTACCTTACCACGCTCAAAGGTGACGTGCAACCAGGTTTTAGTTGGGTACAGTCCCGAGCCACATGGAGGCAGTGAGCGGATCTTCAGGGGTTCGTCTCTCCCGGTATTGGGGGTGAGGTCGCGCTGTGTCTAGGAGAGCTATTACACGAAGTCCTTGGCCAAGGCAGGAGATTTACTGGTAGGTATTCCAGTAGTATCTCAGGGTGTTCTGGGATACACTCCGACACGACTTGTACCTCTTTTGGGGGTCTGATTTTTACTAACCCCCTAGACCCGCCATGCGATGCTCATAGACGAACGGACCGGACTGTACGGATATTGTCACTGACAGGCTCAGTAGGGTGTCAGGATGAGTTTGCTCATCGACGTCCCTTTTGTTCAATACCTGGTAGCCCGTTACGTATGGCTAATACCTCTGACGTGCTAGTGGTTAAATCCACAACCAAGGTGTGGACAAGTCTTTAGAGTCCCCCACAGACAGCTGCTCAAGTTTCGGGTGAAACGCTGTAGAGGCCGTATGGAGATTTAGCAGGGTTCGATCTTATACGTGCGGTATTGCACGTATCATGATCGGACGGATAATACTAGCGGGCTTTGGTTTAAGCCGGATCCTAGTATTGTACAGTGTAGATTTTGTATCTTTGCATTTGTATTCGGTCGGAATACAAATGCGGGTATGTATATACAGTCGCGGGGTTTTCCTTTAATTTATTACGGGATTAGTTTTCTGAAGTTGCCAGTTTGTATTCCGTTTCGGCCAGTTTTCCTTTGTTCCTTCACGGCCGGATTTTTCTGATGGAGGGGCTAATTTGCAAGTGTGCAAATTAGCAATTGTGGAGGGTTCTTTGTGGCATATGGTTTATCATGATGGTTCTAGCATTATTAGATTCCTTTTTCATCTTTTCACTTGAATGAAATGAGAAAGGATTTGGATTAGATATTGATGTGATCTTTTTACCTTGTTATCGCTCATTTCTCTTTCTTGCTTTGATTCCCTTTTTTTCCCTCCTCATTTGAGCAAGGCCGGCCACTTTTTGGAGAGAGAGAGATACATTTTTGTGTAAGGATTTTTGGTTGATATTCATTGCAAAAGAAAAATGCTCAAGCTCATTTTTCCTCTTACCTCCATCAAATGGCAACTTCATACCCCAATGAGACAAAGCTTTCTACACTTCATCTACAGCATTTCTTGGACACGTCGACTCGCCAACTTCGTGCCCGAGTTGCCTCGGTCCAGAGGTGGGAGCCCGTAAACGAACCCGGCGATGTGGTGCCCGTTCCGGCGAGGAGATGAAGACCGGAGATTCCGCGAGGTGATCGGAGTGGAGGCCGAAGACCGAAGGACACGGATCGCTCGGTATAGCATTCTACCCTTTCTCGTATTTCCTAGCGTTAGGTTAATGGCCCAATCCGGGTTTATAGTGCGCGGTAGTGCCGGTTTACAAGTTCCGTAAAAGTTTCGTTTCCGCATTCCGGCGTCCGATTGACGGCCGGGGCGCTGCCGTGCACTTACATTGGTATCAGAGCCACGCTATTAGCCTGGTCTAGCTTGCTCTAACGTGTTTACAAGTTCGATCGAACGGATTTTCAAAAAAACCGCGTTTCCATGTCATGTTTCTGTCGAATTTTACACTGCTCTAAAAATTATTTGGTACATTGTAAAAATACGTGCAGGGTTTTTTATGCATTCTATGAAAATTTGGTAGGCTGAAGTTACTGTAGCGCGGCGGATCAGCGGCCAAAACCACGTTTTGGACGCGGATCCGCCGCCTAAATTTTGCTTCACTGCATCAAATTTTTATAGTGGCTCTCTGACATGGAAATAGGGTTTCTGGTATATTCTTTTTGGGCCCATATGTTTTTGAGTGCTACAGTTGTGCTTGGGGCCCACTTTGGGAAATTTAGTCGATCGAAAATTTTAAACATGTTAGTTCACAGTATTTACATTATATCTGCGACCGTGAATGTCATTTGATCGGTAAATCCTGTCTAACTGCTATAGCCCTTTTAGACGGATTTACGAACGTGACATTCACGTTGATGTTCTGTGTTGTGCTGTGATGTTGCGGATTGTCGTGGTGGATAGCCTGGATGCAATGGTAGTACAGTTTGGTTTATTATGTACATTTGATTTTGCGGGGCGAGCGTCCAACATGTGGACTGCCGTTACTGCCTGTTTGTATATTATTCTTTTGGGGCACGACCGGGATGAGGTCGATGTACCCGTTGCATGTATATTTTACTTTCTGCACTAGGATTGCCCCGCGGAGGGGTGCACGGATAGCCGGGTTCTAGAGGGAAACGAGCCCACATCTCATGGCATTGAGACGGAGGGGGCTTCACTCTAGAATTAGCGGGCTATTCGCCGCACTCGTAGGGGGTATAGGTTGACCCAGGAGGGGTGCCCAAGTTACCGGATTCCATGAAGTGCTGGGTGGTCCATTCACGTTGCTGAAAGGGACTGCCTCGCTTCAGGTTTTGGCGGGTAACTTGCCTCGCCCGTAGTGGTCTAGGATTTCATTGCACAGGCTATCCACACGACCAGAGGAACGTCGGGTTTCAGTAGCGGCTCTGTGAAACCCGGGGATCCTAGATATCTGTATTGTTCTGTGATGCTTATTATATTTCTGTGATGTTGCATTTTATCACGCATTGAGCGAATATTATATATTGATATATATCCTAGTAGATGTTGTATATGTTTTGCATCCGCACTAGTCCAGTCCCCGCTCTGTCGTTAGTTAAGTAACCTAACGGGTGATGACGGGACCCAGTGGCGAATGCGGATGGCATATACGTACATCATTATTTTCGTTCTTTTGTGGTGTGATCAATTGATGGAACTGCGTTGATTCGGATCAATGCAAGCTAAACAAACCTATTCTGATGTTGTTGGAACATTTTTCGAAAAGCTGTTATTGCAAGGACGTTCTCTTTTGTTTTGCACAGTGGTATTCGGTTATGAATATCCAGCACCTCAGTCGACGAGGCAAGGGCCGAGATCCCTTCACTGGGAGTGACCCCTTGGACAAAAGTTTGTGTCACGGCAATAACTTCACTATAGTCGTTTACTTTTGCTTTGCATCGTGGTATTCAGTTGGAATATTCTGCACCTCATTCTACGGGGAAAGAGCCGAGATCCCTTCACCGGGAGTGACCTCTTTAGCAAAGGTTTTCGCCACTATATTTTTAAAAAAGCTATCCGGTTCCTTCAACGATATCAAGTTCATTACGTTAAAGGTTTTTCACCAAAAACCATTCATATCCCACCGTCATTTCATATGGATAGTCAGTAGTATTCAAGCTGTGTTTGTTGGCCAAAGTCAAGGCACAGTGTTTGGTAGCTATTGGATATTCATATGCAGCATAGATAGATGCGTTGGTTTGGGACAGTCGTACTGCCTTGTTGGCCAAAGTCAAGGGTAGGTACGGGTGGGTTCAAATCAACCTGGAGAATGACGGGTAGAACTTGACATTTGACTTATGATTTGTTGGCCAAAGTCATGGTCATAAGAGCATGGGGTAAAAAATCACATCGGGAGTTTCTAAAGAAACTGAAACTTGCCAGATAAGCGCATACCTTCTGGAGTGTGATAACGTGAGCGGATTCCGTCACATTATCATGCGATGATAGTTGAATCCCGATTCCCACTGATGAGTTGGTTTACTCCTCGGGTGATCCCAACTAATTCTTCTTTCAGGTTTGGAGGAGAATTTGACGGTACAATGGGAGGTTTCCTGATTAGATAAAGTGATAACCATTCTGATCTAGGTTAGATTGCACGTTGAGTGTTTCTTTTCTCTCTCTCTTTGGCAGCGACCATGACCCGACCCTAGACTATGACTCAGTGACCAAGTTGACCGAACCTTCTTAAACACTGGCTTTTGGATTGTCAGAGTCGCATACCTCATTGCCACTCCTACTTTTACCCTTTTCTTCAGAACACCCCGTATTACTACGAACGTCCACTTCCATTGGATAAAACCATCGTATGGTTATATACGAACTCGAAGGAATTTATTCAAGGATGGTTTCCGGTTCTGGAGAAAACGAATAGGACTATTCAGTTGTCTTTTCCTTTTACCTTCTCTCAGGTTGCGAGTACTCCTTGGTTAGGAGATAGTACACCTATTACGCAAATTGGATAGTCTTCTTCCAAACCATAGGCAGGTGCCGACCGGTAGGGAATGAAGAAAACCAATTAGCCTAACGATGGTGTACAGAAGGTATTATATAAAGACAAATAAAGGGATTAGTAAGAGGGCAAAGTAAACTGCGACTGCTATTCACGACCAAAACCAAGTATTTCATTACCACTCCCACTTCACCTTTGTATTTCTCCAGAACACTCCGTATCACTACGAAGATCCACAGTTTATTGGATATTCCATCGTATGGTTATATACGAACTCAAAAGGAACTTGTTCTAGTTCGGGGATTGATTCTGGTCCAGGAGAAATAGGAATAAAGTTTATTTGGTTGTCTTTTATCTTCACCTTCTCTCGCATTACGAGTGCTCCTAGGATTAGGACAGTACACCCATTATGCTTATTGGATAGTCTTCTTCCAAACCATAGGCTGGTGCCGAACGGTAGGGAAGGAAGAAAACCATTTAGCCTAAGAGGGTGTACAGAAGGTAATGACTAAAGACATATGAAGGGATGTGGAGATGTGGCATAGAAATATATGGTTACAGTTGTGAATCTGATAATGGAAGAGGCATTACTAGGAATACCTGGATACCCTTACGAAACATTTCAATGTTTTAGTTTCACTGTGTATTGTTAAAAGAAAACTGATTTCTCAATTAGTCCTTACTCCACGGTATGTATTTACCAGGTTTGATTCTCACATTTGTATGGTTTTACAGATGATGAGTGGGAGTAAGTTATTGGGAATTAGGTGATTATCCTCATTATATCGGAATTCGTTGTAATTGGTGATATTTGAGGAAATCACCTGGGTAGTTTGCCGGACGGCAAATATTTGGTTTTGAATATCCGTTGTTATGCACCAATTTCAAATTGATATATCTGTACGTCTATTGTTATAGAGTGAGATATACCTTTTTGAAATTATGTCTATGACATTTACCTATATCAGTGGATGGTTAGGTAAGGAGCATTAAATAGCGGTGTAATTCTTCTTAACCATAAGTACAGTTTTTAACCTACGACACACAGGGAATGAGTTATTAGACTCAGGGGACTTATACAGAGTATTGTATGTTGTCCAGTATCCATTAGGACAGAGGGGTTGGTACTCGTACTATATTCTGTTTACTTGTGACTTCTCTAGTTCTTAGACATGTGTTTCGTAGAAATGCAGGTTCTGAGTTTTGAGAAGTTATAGGTATAAGAGTAAAGTAGAGAACCAGGTGTTGCAAGTATCGGGATTCTTCAAGGTGATCGAAGATGTAGATACTTGTGCATGGTATTCAGTTGATAGTAGTGATTATGAGAACTTGCTTCTCTTTCAGTTTACTCATAATTGGAAGCATTCCTAAGTTGAGTAACGCTGATCGGCCTCCTTTCATTTAGTTGACATGCATTGGAGACAACTGCATGATTTGAATCTGGTTCAATTAAAGCAGTGCCTATGTTTCTGTATTGGATATAGAACAGTTCATATCTTGACATTGTTAAGATATGGGGAGTTGTCCAGCTTATACTTAAAACCAGACTCTGGATGACTCAAGGCACGTTTCTGTAGTGGCTGTTTGTGGGTTGACCTAGGCTATGAAGAGGGTTGACTTTCTACCATCTGGAAGATCAATAGTGATATTGTTCTTGACTCGCCACAGTTTTAATAAAAATGGATTTTTTCAGAAAACAGTAGTGGGAGTATGGTAGAACTGGAAGTGATTCCAGAACCGCAAACGATTACTAAAAATTTGATAAGAACCTAAAGATTCAATCTGATTTGACATTCCATTGGCCACTCCGCAGATATGGTGGGTAACCTCAGGTACCCGAGAGGTACTCCGGTAGCCTCATGGACGGTGACAGGGAGGTTCTTGTTTGCCCAGACTTGCCATTGCTGTTGTTCCAGACTATGAGACCCGGCGGGAGGATGAATATAGCGTCGTTCTAAACTAGTTTTAGAAGTGTACGTCTATATGACTCTGCCAGAGGGTTGTCGTAGTCAGTGGGAGCAGCGGAAGTATAGTGGATAAGTGGCTTATGTCTATTTATAGACTAAAGCAGATATAGCGGAGATAGATCATCTATTTCTGATGTGAAAGTCATAGGTTTGACTTCATCAGAATAATGGATAGATCTATTAAGAAGGTAGTAGGGTGTGATGTCCTGGTATTAGGATGACATACACAGAGTAGGAAGTGAAATTCCTATACTACGATCGGTTATACTTTGGTTGTCACACAGTGGTTTCTCCACATAGGATATAGATGTTGTTTTTGCACTAGATGCAATAAGGTGATATTGATCCAATCCTGGAGAAACGTTCGGAAGCAGTTTTAGAACATAAGTTGATGTTCCAGGGATATGATGACGGCATCCTCCTTCGGGAGACAGTTATCATTCCAGGCTTCCAAGGTGACCTGAATGACAGAGTGGCTGTCAGAGTTATAGTTTTCCCTCCGACGAGGGGCAGTATTTTGGACAGGTGGTCCATGCGGATACTGAGGGAGGCATAGCGCAGGATACTGATTAAGTTCAGTTGACGATACAGTCTGAGAAGTTTGGATTTGGAGTTCATTTATGAACTAGGTCCCATCAGATATCCAGACATACTCTAAGACAGGTATTGCTCATTACGGGAGATGGCTTTCTCCGTGAACTTGAGATAAAGAGAGGCACAGAAAGAAACATTTGAGCGGATCCACTCACTGAGGCTATTCCTCGAACGCATTAGTTTCGCAAACGGGTTTTGTGAGACTGATTGGTAGAGGAGTTGGGTGTTCGGTATCACACAGGCTGTGAGTATGCAACATCGCAATAATTAGCCTTGAGTGCAAGTGGGAGATTGTTGGATATAGTGCCCTCAGAGTCAATTATTGGATCACAGGCACGTGATTGCAATGATTGAGAGAGGACCAATGCCGGTAGGACAGTCTTGCTCGAGATGATAGTATGCTATCTGGTTTATCTTTATCATCGTGTACTGCTTTAGGTGACCTTACATGTCACTATTGCACGTTGATAGAGCCCCTAGGATTCTTGCTTGACTGCCAGCAGTATGAGGGCGATCATATACGTGGGAGCTGGGGTCAATAAGCAAATCCTTAAAAGGTCCCTAGTCGTGGGAGCTTCGAGACAGGGCATCGATACTCCAGAGTAGACTAGTGTATACAGTCGAGACCCCGACGAGGGGCGGTGGCCGATCTCACAAGCCACTGGTGTCAGTTGGTTCACCTAAGATGTATACAGGTGCTCATTGGGTTATGAGTACACCGGACAGAACTTGCCGGGAACCTGCTAGTTGGTCTTATACCTGACGTCAGATGGCAGTTCCCTGGTGACATGTGTGCAGGTTAGTTCATCGACCTGAGAATCATCATTTGTCTCGTGTGAGTTCCCACTGTACTTTGATTACTACCCTACCACGCTCAAAGAAGACGTGCAAACAGGTTTTAGTTGGGTACAGTCCCGAGCCACATGGAGGCAGTGAGCGGATCTTCAGGGGTTCGACTCTCCCGGTAATGGTGGTGAGGTCGCGTTGTGTCTAGGAGAGCCATTACACGAAGTCCTTGGCCAAGGCAGGAGATTTACTGGTAGGTATTCCAGTAGTATCTCAGGGTGTTCTGGGCTACACTCCGACACGACTTGTACCGCTTTTGGGGGTCTGACTTTTACCAACCCCCTAGGCCCGCCATGCGATGCTCATAGACGAACGGAACGGACTGTACGGATATTGTCACTGACAGGCTCAGTAGGGTGTCAGGATGAGTTCGCTCATCGGCGTCCCTTTTGGTCAATACCTGGTAGCCCGTTACGTATGGCTAATACCTCTGACGTGCTAGTGGTTAAATCCACAACCAAGGTGTTGACGAGTCTTTAGAGTCCCCCACAGACAGTTGCTCAAGTTTCGGGCGAAACGCTGTAGAGGCCGTATGGAGATATGGCAGGGTTCGATCTTATGCGTGCGGTACTGCACGTATCATGATCGGACGAATAATACTAGCGGGCTTTGGTTTAAGCCGGATCCTAGTATTGTACAGTGTAGATTTTGTCTCTTTGCATTTATATTCGGTCGGAATACAAATGCGGGTATGTATATATAGTCGCGGGGTTTTCCTGTAATTTATTACGGGATCAGTTTTCTGAAATTGCCAGCTTGCATTCCGTTTCGGCCAGTTTTCCTTTGTTCCTTCACGGCCGGATTTTTCTGATGGAGGGGCTAATTTGCAAGTGTGCAAATTAGCAATTGTGGAGGGTTCTTTGTGGCATATGGTTTATCATGATGGTTCTAGCATTATTAGATTCCTTTTTCATCTTTTCACTTGAATTAAATGAGAAAGGATTTGGATTAGATATTGATGTGATCTTTTTACCTTGTTATCACTCATTTCTCTTTCTTGCTTTGATTCCCTTTTTTTCCCTCCTCATTTGAGCAAGGCCGACCACTTTTTGAAGAGAGAGAGATACATTTTGGTGTGAGGATTTTTGGTTGATATTCATTGCAAAAGAAAAATCCTCAAGCTCATTTTTCCTCTTACCTCCATCAAATGGCAACTTCATACCCCAATGAGATAAAGCTTTCTACACTTCATCTACAACATTTCTTGGACACGTCGACTCGCCAACTTCGTGCCCGAGTTGCCTCGGTCCAGAGGTCGGAGCCCGTAAATGAACCCGGCGATGTGGTGCCCTTTCCGACGAGGAGATGAAGACCGGATATTCCGCGAGGAGATCGGAGTGGAGGCCGAAGACCGAAGGACACGGATCGCTCGGTATAGCATTCTACCCTTTCTCGTATTTGCTAGCGTTAGGTTAATGACCCGATCCAGGTTTATAGTGCGCGGTAGTGCTGGTTTACAAGTTCCGTAAAAGTTTCGTTTCCGCATTCCGGCGTTTGATTGACGGCCGGGGCACTGCCGTGCACTTACAAGGCTAGGGTTAGGATTTTAATAATAAAAAATATAAAAATATATAAAATCATTAAACCTTGAAGTAAAATGGATTTATTGAGCAATTGATAACCGATCTAGGGATATAAAGTGTGCAGGAGGGTTGACCAAGTCAACACGGAACTTTTCCGTGTTGACGACTCGGCCATCCGGCCGAGTCCGGCCGGCGGCGCCGGACCGAGTCGGCTGGTTCGCCGGCCGGTTCGCCGGCCGGCGGCGTCGAGTCGAGCCGAGTCAGGGTCTCAAGGGCCGGGGGTTCTTCTGGGGTATTTAATAGTATATTTACTTTTGTATGTCCAGTACAAATTTTGTGAGTTATGACCTTTTGACTGTTGACTTCCAAAAGATATTAAAACAAAATAAATACAAAAATAATGTGTGGCATGGGATTTGAACTCTGATGGCTTGGTTCAGCAGTGCAAGATGTTACCAATGAGCTACAAGCTCCTTCTTGTAATTATTGTGGGAAAATAACTACTTAAAGTGGTAACAACAACATTAAATACCCCAAGTATACTTTAATTTTAAAACAATTTTATGTACACTAAAAAATGGAGTTATTTAGAAACAAAATAATTACTTATATATATATATTGTGCTCAGGTTAAAATACTCCTTTATGGATTTTAAAAAAATTTTAAAAAAAATTTTGTATAGAAAAGTGTATAGGAAAATTAGTGTTGTTACAACGTGCAAGTAACACGGTGGACCCTCTAGAAGAACACAAACCTTAACTCGATTATGTGACCGTCTGAACCGCCTCTAAACCTTAGGGTTTAGGGCAGTACGGCGTGTCACATGTTAGGCGTTGGCTTGACCCTTGTACGGCTGGACCATTGGTACTATGACATATTCTGGGATTATTTGAACTCCGCTCAAGTGTTGAGTTATTTAGGAAATCTTGGGTATTTGATTATCCGATTGGAAAGTTTAATATTGTCTATTTATCTGCAATGTGATACAATATGTGGAATTCATATAGTTAGGCATGAAATGCGAAGTATGTGATATTTCGGATTTATGATGTCTAAAGTGATTGTGGATTCCAAATGTTGTAGTTTTACAATTTCTTTTTTATGACCGTAAGTGTAGTATGTAGTTATATTGCCGGTTTTCGTTGCTATACATCAACGACGATCGGTGTATGCACACTTACTTACGTTGATGATATGAGATATTATGTGTTGCTGTGATATGTTATATTGGATCGTCGTGTTCTGAATAGCCGGGGGTTTTATGTGAGATGAGGGTTTTTATTTTCATTCATGTAAAATTCATTTGTATGTAATATTCTTTTATTGGGGCACTTTCGGGATGAGGTTGATGTCACCAGTGTATATTATTTACTTTTCCGCATTAGGTAGACCCAAGGAGGGGAGCACAAGTAACCGGGTTCTAGGTTCCAGTGGGAGGCCATCTCGAGGAATCGAGATCGGGTCTCCTAACCCTAGAATTGACAGTGTTACTTGCCGCTCTCGTAGGGGTCTAGGGGTGTGGGTTTGGCTATTCATCGCGACCGTGGAATCGGTGTTTTATACAGGCTCGTATTAAAAACACGGACATCCTATTATATCCAATATTTCATATATGTTCTTCTGCTGCAATGTTCTATGATGAGATCATATTACTTCCTAAGACGAATGCTTATACTATATATATATGTTGATATATAAATATTACTGCTTTCGTTTCTTCTGTGATGCTTAGGAAGCATAAGCTGATGGGATATATTAATGAGATTAATAAAAGAAAAGAAACCTAAAAGATGTTGTAGAATAAAAACTTTATAAAAAGGGTAGCTACAGTTTTACTTTGCATAGCGGTATATATGATATACCCTGCACCTTATTCGACGAGGAAAGTGCCGAGATCCTTTCACCGGGAGTGACCTCTTTAGCTAAACTGGCAGATGCTACAAACTCACGGTTTAGTTTTTGACAACTTCTATAGTTCTTGCTTTGCACAGCGGTATATATGATATACCCTGCACCTTATTCGATGGGGAAAGAGCCGACATCCCTTCACCGGGAGTGACCTCTTTAGCGAAACTAGAAAAGCCTAAAAAAAACTCCTTTTCAAAATCACTTGTTTCTACAACGATATCAAGTTCATTATGCTCGTGGTTTTCTGAAAAACCTGCGTAGCTCTCCATCATTTCAGATAAGTAATATTTTGTATTTGTGCTGCGGTAGTTTGGCATGCGTCAAGGCGTAGTGTACGGTAACTGATTATTACTTATCTGTAGTATGAGATGCGATTGGATTAGGGTATTCATATGGTGTTGTTTGGCATGCGTCAAGGGTCGTACGGGTGGGTTTAATTCAATCACGAAATGTACGGGTTGAACTTGACTAGCGAACTATGGGTTGTTCGGCATGCGTCAAGGTCATAGCACGCTACGGGTAAAAGCATTATCGGGAATTTTAAGTGTTGAAATTTGCAATGAGATTGCATACCTCCTATGAGATAGTTGGATCCCGATGTAGGGTTCCTAGGCACTCTTGTGAAGGTTCATAAGGCATCAAACATGCCCGGATTAAATTTTAGACGTGCCGAACAACCCAAAGCCGGGATCTTTGCTAGATTATTAGGGTTTTTCATGTAAGAAGATAACTTTTATCTAAGTGTGAGGGATTACAACCTTTGTAGTCCGCTCCTTCTGTCACGACCCGAGAATTCGACTCGTGACCGGCACTTAACCACGCAACGTCTACAGGCGTAACGCGGCTAAGTAAGCCGAACCCAGAAATCAAAACCGATAAATATAGAGTGATTTTAAAACATTTTGTAAAAACAATCGTACATGTCCGAAAAACTTCCATTTATTTAGTAGAAATCCTTTTTAAGTTCAAAAGTTATAAGTTTTATAATTTTGGTAACATTTCCCTTTTAAACCTTAGCCCCGAAAGTCGGGTAAAAACAAGGTGTAGCAGAAATAACGAGCGACAAGAATGAAGCATCACAATATGATATACGACGCCGTAGCGAAGAATACACAGTGAAACAAGGACAATATCATAAAAGATAAGACTGCATAAAGTAAAGTCGGCTCACATGCGAGCTCGACACCAGAATATAAAATCATACATATCGCCCTCACAACTGTCTCTAAGTCAATACAGAAAGGTAGATGGAGAATACTAGATACATCAATATACAACTGAAATATAACAGATACCGTACAAAACCCACCTATCAGCAAAAGACTATCTCTGCTCGAAAGGGGTATCTGTGCCAAAAGATGCGGTAACAGCCAGCCGCGACTACTCCCAAGGGCAACCTGCAAACACTGTGGCACAACGGGGGTGAGTTGCCAACTCGTGAATAGAGATAACATATAAGGGTAATCGCAAGCATGCACATATAGCGTGGCTCTACTAATGCCAGCAGATAATATCAATGCGATGTGGCAGTATGCATAATAATAATGCCAGTCCTCTATCAGGTGATATACTACAGGATGAGATGTGATAATGAATGCTGAGCATGGGGATATAGTATCTACATGAAGTATCGAGGTGGACTACATAAGTATGTATGCACCACAAATCCCAACATCTCAATCGGCCCTCATATCCTGTATATCCCTGAAAATCCCGAGTGCCCAACATCGGCACCCAAATATCATAAATACTCGTGTCTAGCATCGACACGCAAAACATCCTGTATCGGGCCTCCGTCAATCCGGATCAGCCCTCTCTCAAATATATACCGGGAATCCGTCAGTCCGGGTCAGCCCTCTATCAATCCATCGGGCATCCGTCAGTCCGGGTCAGCCCTCTATCAATCCATCGGGCATCCGTCAGTCCGGGTCAGCCCTCTATCAATCTATCAGGCATCCGTCAGTCCGGGTCAGCCCTCTATCAATCCATCGGGCATCCGTCAGTCCGGGTCAGCCCTCTATCAATCTATCGGGCATCCGTCAGTCCGGGTCAGCCCTCTATCAATCCATCGGGCATCCGTCAGTCCGGGTCAGCCCTCTATCAATCCGTGCCTCAAGCACCGAGAAAACACGGGGCGACGCCCCAAATTATCATATCAAGGGAACCGGGTTTTGAAATGGTTACTTATTTGAAAAGGCCACGGTTCCCAAATCCATAAATCATATGAAATCCCAACAATAATACAAGTAACTGCGATGTGATAGGTGCATCAATGTGTATATCAAGTCATGTCACATGAGAATGAACTACAATGCAATGACCCACTGTGATATAGGTATCAAGTATAGATGAGTTACAACAATATACAATAGTATGATCATGGCAGTTCTATCAGTTCTAAGCAATATGTATATATGTATAGCAGGGAATGCAATATGCAATGACAGTCTGTGGGGTGCATGAAACATATAATAACAAAGTCCTATCAGCCCTGACGCATAACGCCATGCGGGCGATATCCCCGTAGATGTGAAATCTACTCACTGTGTCTCGCGCTAAGTGTAGCCGACGACTTGCTTTCCCTTCTTCGCAGCGTCCGTCTCACTGGCCTGCGAACCTAAAATCACATAACATATCACACATATAAGCTCAATTTTACCAAAAACGCGACATTACGGTCAAGCTAGAAACTCGTGTCGCAAACTAGTCGCGCGTGTGCGCGATACGCTAAAACGTGTAATCACGCGCCACGAAACTACCCCGACGCGCCGCGATACGCAGGAACCCAAACCTACTCACGTATCACGCGTGTCGCGTAGGTTTAGAAAAACGGCAAAACAGGTAACTGGTCCCAGATTTTGCTACAGAACTAATCTTAAAAATATATATATACCAAAAGACCCTACACACAAAAATACACCTACAGAACCCAAAAAACACCAAAACACCCCCTGTCTGGCCGCAATTTGCGGCCAGAATGGCGGTTTTGGCGGCCGGAGTTGGGAGTCAGGGGGTCGAGTTTTACCTATGGTATCAGCTCCTCTCCACCATGCTACAGTATCCACAATTTCATTCAGGTCTCACCGGATCAATAGCAGTCCCAGAAAAGTCACATTTTGCCTAAATACGACATTTGCATCAAATATGAAACTGGTGGTATTTTAGTGTAATCGGGGTTGGACTAGGTTACAATGGCCTCAACAGACCTCAAGCATCCTACTGAAACCAAATCATATCCCAAATGCACAAAGTTCCCACTAAACATCCCATATCGCACTAAAACGCACCAATATCCATTAACCGATGCAAATCAACACTAACCAAGCTAACTAGGGACTAAATTAAGAAATATACCTCATACTTAACCCTAGGAAGCTGGAGGAAGGTGGAGAAGTGGAGGGAAGAGGCTGCACTTGCTGTTGGTGCTCACTGCTGTTCACTGTGTTGCTGCTGCTGCTGCTTCATGCTGCTGCTGCTGCTTCATGCTGCTGCTGCTGTGGCTTCATGCTGCTGCTGCTGCTGTTGCTTCATGCTTCAGCTGAGGTAAGTGTGTGTGTGTGTGAGTGTGTTGTGTATGTGAGAGTGTGAGAGTTTGAGAGAAAACCCAAAAGAAATGAGAGCCACCCTAATCATTCATACAAAAGTCACCCCTCTCTCTCTCTCACCTCATTTAATGCAAGCATGGCCTAAAGCCATGATGCACTCTCTCTCTCTCTCTCACAAGTCAACACTAAATCAAAAATTCAAATTAAAGCAACTTTTAACTAATTAATAAAACCCACTTAAGAATCCAAAAGAATTAATCCTACAATTAACCCACCATGGTTAAAAATTATGGTATTTTCTTCATTTAAAAAAACCCTAGTTTACATGCACATGTTTGTGCAAGCCTAATAAAATTTTGGAAAAATATTTATTAAATTAGGAAAAATATATAAAACCCAATTTGGTAAACTTTTTATTAAAAACCATTATTTAATTATAATTATTCACTAACCCTTATCCTAAGGTGTTACACATTCACTTCACAAGCTCCGAGTAGAAGTCCCTTTGCCGCGATCCACGATCTCCCGGACTCATGAGAGGCTCCACGACTCGAACGATCCATACTAGCTCGAAGTATTCCAAATCTCCGATGATCTACCTTGAAGTTTCTACGACTCAAGCTTTCTCATTCAAAAGAGAAGAACACACTAATCCCATGGGCTAGATGAGATGAGGATGAGAGAGTAGTAATTTTGCTTTCTTTTTAAATCATTTTCTCAATTTTAATCATCACTTTAGGATTTTCAAGAGAGCTTATCAAGAAGGAAGAAGATGATAATGGAAAATATAATCCTTAGATTAAAACCTTTTGTGATGAATAGAAAGTAATATATGATTCATTTGTAAACCATGGTCAAGGATGATAGGATAAGAATGAGTAGAGAAACAACTAGGGTTAGGGTTTGGTTAGGTTAAAAGAATGTGTCATTCTAAATATCTTAAGAATGACAAAAGAAGAAAGCTTCTAGAAGAAACTTGAAGCATCTAACCCTAATCAAACCCTAACCTCAATTAATCATCCTTAAACATGTTTAACAATTAATCATATCATGTCACAATAATATATATCACATATATATTATATATTTGCAACAAAAGAAAATAATACAATTAACATATATCGCATATATATCAATGTATCATCCAGTGAGAAAATGAAATAATAAAGCAAGCCAATATTAGTTAATATAATAATATATCATATATATTACTATATATTAAATCATCGAATCAACACTTGATCCGACGATCCGGCTATATCGAATATAACCGACTAATATATCATGTACCGATTCATCGAATCAACACTTGATCCGATGTCCCGGTTCATATCTAAATATCGCGAGAATATAATACGGTATCCCATATCGCATTATTCTCGGTCTTGCACATATCACATATGTGCCTCTACTCCGTTTCGCCTGAGCCAAGAAACCTCTGTGTAGGACTCTAAAGAATCGTCAATACGCCGGTAGCAGGTGATGATCATATCAAACACCCACAAGCTGCAAGCGGTCAGCTAAACGTAACAGCCACCCAGGTATTGAGCGATCAGAAGATCAACAAGCTAGCCTGTGCGTTCTCCTGTGAATCCGATCAGTAACACTCCCGTACAGTCCGGTCTGTTCGTCTGATATGTCGCATATCAAGTCTAGGGGTGGTATACGTCAGACCCCAGTAACCGATAAGTCGTGTCGATGTGTGGCTCATAACGGGTCGAGAAACTACTAGTAACACTTACCAGTATATCTCCATATCAGCCCTGGCCAGGGACTTCCAGTTATAGCCAATCGAACACAGCACAACATCAACTCCCTATACCGGGAGAGACGAATCCCCTCCTATCGCTCATTGCCTCCATGTGATTCGGGACTGTACCCAAAAGCCACCGTTTTGCATGCCCTCTTGGACATGGTAAGGTGGAAATCAAAGCACAGTGGGAATCACACAAGACTCCATGACGATCTCGGGTCTACAGACTACCCTGTACCTGTGTCACCGGAGAACTGCCATCTGACGTGTGGTATATCACCATCTGGGAGTTCTCGGCGAGTCCGTCCAGTGTACCCAGTCTCCACTGAGCACCCGTACACCATCTCTGATGTCTAACACCGATGGATATGGGATCATCCATCGCCCATCATATAGGTCAAGATGCGTATACGCTAGTCTACTCTGGTGTATCGATGCCCTGTCTCGATATACCCTCGACTAGGAACAGTTATAGGATGTACTCATCGACTACCGCGGCCCCACTAGTATGATCTCATCATAGTCCCAGTAGTCGAGTACAGATCCTAAGGGCTTTATCAACATGTGAGAGTAAAACAGTAAACCAATACAAGTCAACATGTTAAGATAAAGTGAAACCAAATAGCATACTATCATGACGAGCAAGAAAGTCCTCTCTGTATATATCTAAGCATCCATCATAATATACATCATATGTACAACAATGGCCTCTAGGGCATATACATAACTAACACCCGATACCCACTGCGAGTAAGAGTTACTCCTGGGAGAATTTTACACAGGACAATTAACCGATCAAGTAGGTGTCTAGAAAGGTGTTAATGGGGTTATGCCTATGGGAAAACGAGGTTTATTTTAATTAGGTCCGTGCGAAAGCACGGGGAACCTCCCTCAAGTTCCGACACTGATCTGGCTGAAAGATTGACGAAATTGTAGGGTGTAATTAATCCCGGCTAATCTTACCTTTTAGGGTTTGAAGGAAGATTTGATAAAAACAGTGGGAGACATCCGGATTAGATAAGATAATAACCAATCTAATCTTGCAAGAGCATACGCTAAAGTGTTTTCTTCTCTCTCTCTCCAGGTAGCGACCATGTTAGGCCATAATCAAGATAATAATATGGATGTATTGACTGAACCCGCTTATTATACTGAGCAGGGGATCGTTGGTCCCGTTCTTTCTTATTAGAGTTATAAGACTGAACATGAAATAGGAGAATATCTAGATTCTTATGCCGCCCAAACAAAGAACATGCCTGCTGATACATCTTCTTCGGGTGTGTTAGTTATTGAGAACTGTTTCTCAGTTCACCCTACGTCCTGGGTATTAGATACCGGATCGGGATCCCACATATGTAAATTGTTACATAGGATATATAAAGGTAGAGAACTGGGAAAAGGTGATCGTTCCGTTCAAGTAGGGAATGGTGCAAGTATTGCAGCTAAAGCAGTTGGCGAATATCACCGAACATGATGTACAACATTATATCAGTTTCTTTATTAAGTAACGAAGGATATAATTTTGTAGTAAAGGATAATGTTATGAACATATTCCTAGATCAAAAGTTGATTGGATCAGGCTCGTTACATAATGGCATATTCATTCTCAATCAAAATACAGTCCTTAATATACAAAACACACACAAGAGGAAGAGTTCAGAAATGAACGAATCTTTCTTGTGGCATTATAGATTTGGTCATATCAATGCGACACGACTAGCTAAGTTACATAAGGATGGATATTTGAATCCGTTCGAATTATCATCTTATGATACTTGCCATTCATGTCTCAAAGGTAAAATGACCAAAACTCCGTTTAGTGGACACGGAGAAAGAGTTACGGAACTCTTAGGACTGGTACATAGTGATGTATGCGGTCCTATGTCTACGCATGCCAGGAACGGTTCTTCCTACTTCATTACACTCACTAACGATCTCTCTAGATACGGACATGTGTTCCTGATGAAACACAAGTCTGAAGCTTTTGAGAAATTCAGAGAATATAAGCACGAAGTAGAGAACCAAACGGAAAAAAGTATTAAGACCCTACGATCCAATCGAAGAGGAGAATACTTGAGCAATGATTTTCTGGATTATCTAAAAGAGAATGGGATTCTCTCTCAGCTTACTCCTCCTTATACACCACATCACAATGGTGTATCGGAACGGAAGAATCGCATCCTATTAGATATGGTGCGCTCTATGATGAGCACTGCAGAGTTACCTATTTCCTTCTTGGGGTATGCGCTTGAGACAGCCATAGACCTATTGAATAGGGTTCCCACCAAATATGTGCCAACCACTCCATATAAGATATGGAAAGGAAAGAGACCACATCTTAATTACATTAAGATATGAGGTTGTCCAACATATGTGAAAACACAACATCCGCACAAGCTCGAGGCAAGATCAGTTCTATGCAAGTTTATTGGATATCCCAAGCATTCGTAAGGGTATATCTTCTACCACTCCGAGGAACAAAAAGTGTTTGTTTCTTGACATGCCACCTTCTTAGAAAAGGGTTTTCTTATGAAACAAGATAGTGGCAATGAGGTAGAACTGGAAGAAGTTCCAGCAACACAAACTGCAACTGAAGATTTAGTGGAACCAAATGATTCAGTAGTACTTGACGAACGCCAGCCTCTCCGCTGATCTAGCAGGGTTTCTCATCCACCTGAGAGATACTACGGTTTTCTCATTGATGGTGGGAGCGAGGATTGCATCATGGAAGATGATGACCTGACTAGTTTCGAGCAGGCCATCACGAGTGGCGACTCTTTGAAATGGCTGGATGCAATGCGATCTGAGATGGAATCCATGTATACCAACAAAGTATGGACTCTGGAAAATGCTCCTGAAGGGGTAAAACCCATTGGAAGCAAGTGGATTTTTAAAAAGAAAATTGGTGTAGATGGAAAAGTTGAGACTTTCAAAGCTAGACTTGTTGCAAAGGGTTTTCGTCAACGACCAGGTGTAGATTATGACGAAACCTTTTCTCCAGTGGCTATGCTTAATGTTAGTTATATGTATGCCCTAGAGGCCAATACTGTACATTGGATGTATATTGTAGTGGATGCTTGGACATATATAGGGAGGACTTTCTTGCTCGACATGATAGTATGCTATCTGGTTATTCTTTACCTTAACGTGTACACTGATAGTCTCTCTGTTACATGTTGGTAAAGCCCATAGGATCTTGTCACGACCCGCAGGGTACGGAACGTGACTGGCACTTAAGTTTACGAAACGTCTTAAGACGTCCGTAAAATAAGTAAGCCAAAGCCCAGAAACCAAAACCAAATAAGCAAAAGAGTGAAGAAAACCCAATCAATTGAAAGCGAGTTATCAAATAAGTCATATAAAACCTTTTTTAAAAACAATATCAATGTTTCCGAAAATTTCGGCAGAGTCTCCTTTGTAAATACTGGCCCCCAAAATGGGTACAACAAGAATATATATAAATCCAACAAATAAGGCATCCCCAAGCGGGAGCTAGCTCTTCGCCACAAGGCGGTCACAAATCCCACGCAATATAAAGCAACAACATGCGAAATAATCATAAAGAGCATGAGAAAACAGCATGTCGACTCGAGTGAGCTCGACCCCAAAATACAGCATAAAAAGTCCACAAATCTCACAGTCTCATCTCTAGGTCAATATACAATAATGCTGGTAGATACAGTAGATGGAGTACACTAGATACAAAGAATATACAAGGTGGTACAAAATAATGATAAAACCCACCTAAGAGCAAAACCTCAAGTCCAGGCAAAAGAGCAAAATAAGCAAGTGCGCCCGCCGCTACTGTACTGACGGAGCGGACCTGCAAAAGGCTGTGGCACAACGGGGGTGAGTTGCCAACTCGTGAGTAATAAATAACATCTACACAGGCTATCGCATGCATGAACACAAGTATTCTAGCATCTCTAATACAGGTATGACTGGATGCACTAGCAGGTGTGTATACAACATCAGTGTACTAGTATGTATGCAACATGAATATCTGAGGTCTCAATAGGTATATATATAAGAAACATTTTATCTCTTTTTGTTTTTGAAACTCTTTTAGAATGCCAGCATAATACTCAAAGAATCGACAAGAACCTGTGTCCAGCAACGACACCTAAAAGCTGTCTCAAATCTCATAAATCCATGTCATAGTGTCTCTGGCCTCAGCCATCCGGCTGACCCATCTCAATATCAATATCACATCCTCTCGCGGCCCCGGTCGGTATCCTCTGGATATCCGCCATGCCCAATGAAGTCACCGGTAGGTAATCCATCCCCTGCCAGGCTCATCGTCAGCACCACGAGCTTCTTGCCCCGGGGTACCTTACCGGGCCCACCATGTACCCGAGACGGTTCATCCAACTCCTCGAAACGGGTCTCGAAAACCACAGCAAACTCATGGTGGACGACACTCACATCACTAGAAAACCGCAATTTACATATTTTAAAAATATAATAAGTTTAGAAATTTTGCGGCTTTCCCCCGAAATCCAGAAATATCATAAAATCTTAAGAAATCCTCATAAGTGCACATGTCAATGATAATGAATGCATATGGTATCAATAATCAAGTTGCGATGTGTGATTAATAGACTAGGCATGAACAAATAATATGATGAGGTACATGCATATGAATAGCAATCCTACGATTTCATTTTAAGGAATTAAAGGCAATAGCATAAGTTTAAGTATCAATTAGTAAAAGGTTTCAAATTATAGGTTATCTAGTGTGGTGGCATGGCAATTACCAGGGCGTGTGTGTAAGCATGAATAGTGCTCGTGCTGCATATAAAAACCCTGGCAATGGTGCAGGTGTTCTATAGAATGGGTTCGCATATGTATGTCAAATAAGGTATGGATGTAGTTACTAATATCACTAAAATCTTAACTACTTAAACTATCGGGAGACTTGCGCCATCCAAACGATAGTCCCCCGTAGATGTTAAATCTACTCACGGAAATCCTCAGCTAGCTACGTCCGATCACCGCTTTCTCTTTTCGTGCCGCGTCCAAAGCCTCCGCGACCGAACCTGGAATTTACATAAATACCAAACATAAGGTTACATACTATGAAACGACGCAAATCCCAAATGAAAATACTAACGTTCACAAGCTAGGTACAACGTGCACAAGGTGCGCGGAACACACGCGAAAATCGCAAAAAACTAACTAAAATCGTCGATTTGGTCGCCCGACAAAGCTAAAACCCGATCACTCAAAAATCCGCACCCACACATCCTAAATGTCATAGGATATGCTAAAAATATAATCAAGTTATTGTCACGCCCCGCTTCCCAATGTACGGCGAAGTGGTCGTGACGAGGCCCGCTACGTATGTACTCAGAAGTACATACGCTAAGCGTAACTAAGCAATATAAAATAATCACAAGAGACAAATGAGATTGAGATAACAGCAACTTTCATTAATAACATTCTTTATACAATGCATGAAATGAAAATACAACTGGAATGAAAAAAGAAAGCAATGCCTAAACAGTGGCATAATAATAAAAGGAAATACTGGAAAGAACAAGTACAAAGTCTAGAGCTCTGGATCTTCTTGGAACTGCTCCAAATCTTCAGTTGTTGGCTCGGTCTCAACTTGGTCCAACGCACCTGACGACATTCAAAGAAGAAAGAAATAGAATGTCGTCAGCGAACAGGTCGCTCGGTAAGTCCCAAAGAAAAGTGGAGTGAGAATGGCAGAGTAACAGTATTTTCTAGAGTATTATGTTGTAGAATATTATGGAATATTGTTTAACGCAGTTGTTTGTAGCTTGGTACAGAAGAATGCCAGTGTATACGAGGGGGATCTCTATATGCTAGAGATCAGTGCAAACGGAGAGTACAAGGAACCGTTATGCCACGGTACAACAGCAACAGTATTCATGTTAGGTGTCTTAATCTGACCACCTCATTCCACTTTTAACATCTTCCGTACCAATCTACCCCTTTAAACCCCGTAATGTTTTAACAGTGTTGTAGTAATGGAATATGTAAATTGAGTGACTGACCAAAACCATGATATCAGTAAACATGTTGCAACTGTATAATCAGGTAAATGGAATATCAGGATAATGGAATGAATATCCATGGTTTGATTCAGTCAAAAATGAATATATTGTTAACTGTATTCAGGGATTCATGATTTCAAGTTGTGTTGGAATATGATTGAAATATAGATTGACTTGAATTATATTCAAGTCAGAATTAGTCAGACTCTAACCCGAGTCAGACTAAAAGAAAGATAATTTAAAGTTCAATATTAGCTAGGGGCCTTATTGTAATTTGTGAAACTTGAGGGGGTTTTATGTAAAAAGTACTTTTGTATAGTTTTCAAAATATACCTCAAGTATTTAATAATCGTCTTTATTATTGTAATGGATGTGAATTTTATTTGTGTTATTCTAGTGAATATATCCTAATAAAAGTATTAATTGTTTATTTGAAATTCGTGGTATTTTAATGTAACTTTTAATCTATGATTTTTAGGAAAAAGTGGAAACTTGATATTATAACAAAATAAGTGTTTAAATGATAATTATATATAATAAAACACTTAAATGATTTTTAAATGAATATTTTATTTACAAAAAAAAATATTACTTTCCTTAAATATTGTATTTAAACCTTTCGAGACCGAATGCTCCTTGCGGAGGTCTGAATCTCGCACTACTAGCCTGCGGGTGCACGATGAACCGTGCTATCCCTAACAGGTTCCCCACGAATGGGTTGTAATGACACTTTGCTCAGGTTTTATAAATACTTTTAATTTAGGGAAAAGATTTTCTAAATATAGGGTATTTATTTGTAAAAGTATATAGTTCTCCATATTTTAGTTGTTAGGGTTTCCTAGACCATCTAACCTATCTTCTATGGTCTAAACGATGAATCATTAGAGCCTCAAATCGCCTCTTCACCATCATGCAGCCAGGTAAGTGCCAGGTAAGTGGGAAGGAACCACGTCGTGGGCCTAATTAAAAACCACTAGCCTTAGACACACTTGCCTAGACCAACAAGACAGTTTAGATAAACGATCGATGTCCATGACCAATCGTGCTTTCATTTTATATAAGTTTTATTTAGAAAAGTTTACAATTTAAGGGTTAAACTAAAAGTTATAAAGGTTATGGTATTTTAGTGAAAAAGTCCTATAATATCGTATTCTGTATTTTTGTTATTTATCAATTAGGGTTATAATGAGTGTGTGTAAGGGTAGGTCATTACCCCGTGACTTATATTAAATTTGGTGAAGTTTCAAGGTGAAATAAGCTATGTTAAACTTAAGGGTATTAAGGTGCAAGAATACGGTATTCATAAACGTTATCATTTCATGTGTGAAATTTCATCCAAATTGAATGAAACAAGTTTTGTTATCAAAATAAACATGATTAGGAGTGGGGTATCTAAATAGAACATTAAAATTTAACTTGATGGTATTTTTATGCAAGAAATACGGTTTTCTAAAGAACTTATCATTTCATGTGGAAAAGTACAATTAAATTTGATTTAAGGGTGATTAATAGTCAACATGCAAGAGGGTTGATAATATGTATTAGCTGACAAGTGGAATTTTTAAGAAAAACCGAATCGGAAATCGGTTTGTCCGATTTCCGTCGGGTTTCAAAAAGTCGTATTTTGCAAATATAGAAAAGAGAGGTAGAAGGTTGGGACTTACGGATTTGGACAAGCTAAGCGTTCTAAAAGGTGTGGTGGTTGCCGATTCGTTGGAAACGTCACGTCGGTCTTGATCCGGTCGCCGGAATCCGTCGTCGGTTTCGGCAGCGCTTCGCTTCTCGCTCTTTGCACCAAGTTCTCAAGAGTTTTAGAGAGTATGCTTAGAGTTGTGAGGGGAAAAGGTAGAGGGTAGGGGCCTTTATATAGGGCTAGGCTAGGGTTAGGGTTAGGGTAGATGAAAAGTTAAAAAATAAAAATGTGATAAAATGTAATAAAAATGTATTAAAAATGGAGTAATTGGGGGTTTTAAAGATCTCTGGAAGTGGGATTGGGCTGAAACTTTGCAGGTGAGTAGGGAATACCAAAAGACACAACTTTCATGTTGTGACCCTTGCCGGAATCGGCCTAAAAGGGGGTGACTCGGCCGTGACTCGGTCGGATCACTGAGTCGGCCGAGTCAAGGCCGAGTTGGCCGATTCCCGACCGATTCCGGTGACCTGGATCTCCCCCGACGGTCCATCTACCCTCTGCAAGTGTTACATCTTTGGGTGTAGTGGGGTTTTTGTGAGATATGCACGTGTAAACTCTTGGTATTCTAAAGGTTTTTTAAAAAATCAATAATAAAAATAATGTGGGGTATGGGATTCGAACTCTGGTGGCTTAGTTCAGCAGTGCAAGGTATTACCAATGAGCCACAAGCTCCTTCTTGTAATTATTGTAAAGAGATAGATACTTAAAGTGTTATCAGCAACATTAATACTCCAAGTATACTTCAATTTTAAATCAAATTTTGGTATACAAAAATTGGAGTTGTTACAGTTATCATAATAATTCATCACATAATTTTATAACAAAACTAGTAAGCACAAACATTCCAAAAATCGGCGCAACATCGCCGTTTTGCGATAAAAAGGACTACAATCTAGCATAATCACCCAAGTCACACCATTAGATAGCCACTACACAAAATTTCAACACATTAATCATGCTTCAAAACCTATATTCCACAACCAAACCCTTTCTTGATTTTTATAAATAGCAATTGCAAGCAAAATTTCACACTAAAATAACTTAGATTAGCATAATTTGAAGCCACATAAGCAAAGTAACCCTATTGATTAGGTTAGTAAAACACTAGATAGCAAAATAAATTAATTAACCCAATAATGGTTTTCTAAACCCTAATTAAAATTTCAAGCCATGAACTTTTAAAACCTAGACTAGAAATTAACACTAATATTTACACTAAAACAACCCAATTAAAGAAATCTAACCAAAAGAATTTAAATGGGTAAGGATTATACCTCTAGATCTAGAGATCTAGCGAGAAATTTTGACTCCAAACATGGTCTCCTAGCATCCAAGATCCATGCAAGAAAGATTAAGAAGAATGGATGAAGGATTTGGTTTGAATTTTGAATAAATTGTGGATTTTTGGAGCAAATTTTGGATGAACTTTGATGGAAGAAGAGTGGAGATTTTTGGGGCTGTTTTTTCTGCTGGAATTCAGCAGTGAGGGAGTGGGGAGAAGTGTGGGGAAGTGGGGAAAAAAAGTCCAAGTCAACTCTCTTATATTACCATAATACCCTTACCTCAAATAAATATATAAATAACCCTTTATTTAGCCCATTCTCACATAATTTAAAGTCAAAAAGAGGGGAAAAAAATTCTTGGGGTCCTACAACTATGTGAGGCCGACCATGGGGAGTGAGAGTGAGTGTGAGAGACTTTACAAAAAAATTCTATGCAAAAAGACCCCCTACAAGTCAAAAATTGCAAGTTTAAGCTTAAATTCAATAAATTTCGTTTCCTATAATAAAAATTAGTTAAAAATCAAAATAAAATACTAAAAATTTATATTACAACTACATTTTAATTAACATAATTTTAAGGATTAAAATTAGCCCGGAAAAATTTGTATTTACCGCTAATTTAATGTATTTTCTTACCGGCTTAAAATAATATAAAAAAATTGAAAAATAGGGAAAAATTTTTAAACGACCAGAATTTCATAAGTAACTCATTAGCTACTAAAAACAAGCAATTACCTATGCATTTTAGGTATAATTAGTCCTAAACTGCAAAATAACAAGAAAGACGGTTTTCGGAAAAATACCGAATTTTCACCGATTTTCAGGAAAACACCAAAACGACTTTTCAAGACGCTACAATCTTCCCCCCTTAAAGAAATTCGGTCCCCGAATTTAAAAAAATATAACTACGCGTACCTCAAAGAGATGGGGATATTTCTTCCTCATCTCGCCCTCGGTCTCCCAGGTAACCTCCTCGCTGCTCGGGCTACGCCAAAGGACCTTGACGGTTGGTATAATCTTCGATCTCAACTTCTTCACCTACCGATCCAGGATGGCCACCGGCTGCTCTGCAAAAGAAAGGTCACGCTCAAGCTGGACTGTCGGGTGCTGAATCGCATGCGAAGGGTCATGAAGGTACTTGCGGAGCATCGAAACATGGAAGACGGGGTGAACATCGGGAAAGCTGGGTGGAAGAGCCAAACGATACGCGACTGCGTCGACACGCTCGAGAATCTAGAAGGGACCCACAAATCTGGGACTAAGCTTCCCTTTTCGCCCAAATCGCATCACGCCCTTCATCGGAGAGACTTTCAGAAAAACATGGTCGCCAACTGCGAACTCTAATCTGCGACGGCGCCTGTATGCATAGGATTTCTGTCTGCTCTGAGCTGCCCTCATCCGGTCTCGAATCAACTGTATCTTCGCTGTCGTCTCCTCAACAAGCTGCGGCCCCAAAATGCTGCTCTCGCTGAGCTCTGTCCAACAGACGGGCGATCTGCATCTCCTCCCATACAATGCCTCGAAAGGTGCCATCTGAATAGTATCCTGGAAGCTGTTGTTGTAGGAGAACTCCACTAGAGGTAAATGACGATCCCAGCTACCGCCGAAGTCTAAAACGCACGCTCTGAGCATGTCCTCGAGAGTCTGAATGGTCCGCTCTGACTGTCCGTCGGTCTGCGGATGAAACGCTGTGCTGAAGCTCAAACGAGTGCCCAAAGCCTCCTGAAGTCTCTGCCAAAGTCGGCTGGTGAACTGGGTGCCTCGATCTGACACGATACAAGTCGGTACGCCATGCAACCGCACGATCTCGTCGATGTAAAGCTGGGCATACTGAGCGAAGCTGAAAGTCGTCTTCACTGGCAGGAAGTGAGCCGCTTTCGTCAATCGATCTACGATCACCCAGATGGAGTCGTACCCTCGACTGGTCCTGGGTAGACCCACAACGAAGTCCATCGAAATCTGCTCCCATTTCCACTCTGGAATGGGTAACGGCTGTAGCTCTCCTGCGGGCCTCTGGTGCTCGGCCTTGACTTGCTGACAAGTCAGGCATCTCGATACAAACTCTGCAGTGTCCCTCTTCATCCCATCCCACTAGTAGGTCTATCTCATATCATGGTACATCTTGGTGGAACCGGGGTGGACACTATACACTGATCGGTGTGCCTCCTCAAGAATGTCGCGCCGTAATCCATCAGCATCTGGTACGCACAGTCTAGATCCATAGCGTAAAATCCCCTGATCATCAATCACGAACTCGGAAAATCTGCCCTGACCCATCTGTGCTATGATCTCTGAGCAACGGTCGTCACTGCGCTGTGCCTCATATATACGGTCAAGCAACTGTGGGCGTGCACGAACATGCGCGAGCTGTCCTCCTGTCTGAGTGAACTCGAACTCAACTCGGCTGTCGCATAACATCTGCCAATCTGCTGACGAGCGCCTCTGCACTGCGCGCAAAAAGGATAGACTACCCCCGGGCCTCCTACTCAACGCATCTGCCACCACATTCGCCTTACCTGGGTGATATAAGATCTCGCAGTCGTAGTCTTTCACCAACTCCATCCAACGACGCTGTCTGAGGTTCAGGTCTCGCTGCTGAAATATGTACTTTAAGCTCTTGTGATTGGTGAATATCTGACACGACTCGCCGTATAGGTAATGTCGCCAAATCTTCAGTGCAAAGACCACTGCAGCCATCTCCTAATCATGAGTGGGGTAGTTCTGTTCATGCTTCTTCAACTGCCGAGAAGCATAAGCGATCACCCGGCCATGCTGCATCAATACGCATCCTAGTCCCACTCGCGAAGCATCACAGTAGACCACAAATCCGCCTGATCCCGAAGGCAAAGATAATACTGGCGCCGTAGTCAAACATGTCCGCAGCTGCTGAAAACTGCGCTCGCACTCCTCCGTCCAGACGAAAGGAACTCCCTTCCGGGTCAAACCGGTCAAGGGTGCAGCTATACGGGAGAAATCCTGAACAAAACTGTAACACCTTAGGATAAGGGTTAGTGAATAATTATAATTAATTAATGGTTTTTAATAAAAAGTTTACTAAATTGGGTTTTATATATTTTTCCTAATTTAATATATATTTTTCCAAAATTTTATTAGGCTTGCACAAACATGTGCATGTAAACTAGGGTTTTTAAATGAAGAAAATACCATAATTTTAACCATGGTGGGTTAATTGTGGGATTAATTCTTTTGGATTCTTAAATGAGTTTAATTAGCTAATTAGGGGGGGTTACTTTAATTTGAATTTTAGATCTAGTGTTGACTTGTGAGAAGGAGAGAGAGAGAGGGCATCATGGCTTAGCCCATGCTTGCCATTAATGAAGAGAGAGAGTGAGGGGTTGACCCTTGAGTGTAGATTGTTTTTTTCCTCTCATTTCTTGTTTTCTCCCCAACACTCACAAACACTCACACACACACTTACCTCTTCACATCCCAGCAGCAGCAGGAGAAGAAGCAACAGCAGCAGCAGGAGAAGCCAGAAGCAGCAGCAGCAGGAGAAGAAGCAGCAGCAGCAGCATTCAGCAACAGCCCCAGCAAGCATTTCAGTGAGCAGCAGCAGCCTCATCACCCAGTGCAGCCCCTTCTCTTCACTTCTCCACCTTCCTCCTGCTTCCTAGGGTTAAGTATGAGGTATATTTCCTAATTTAGTCCCTAGTTAGCTTGGTTAGTGTCGATTTGCATCGGTTAATGGATATTGGTGCGTTTTAGTGCGATATGGGATGTTTAGTGGGAACTTTGAGCATTTGGGATATGATTTGGTTTCAGTAGGATGCTTGAGGTCTGTTGAGGCCATTGTAACGTAGTCCAACCCCTATTACGCTAAAATACCACCAGTTTTCATATTGGATGCAAATGTCGTATTTGTGCACAATTTGAGCTTTCTGGATCTGCTATTGACCCGAGGTGATTTAAATGAAATTGAGTGGACTGTGGCATAGTGGAGTGGAGATGATACACTAGATGAAACCCGACCCCCTAACTCCCCTTCCCGGCCGCCAAAACCGCCATTCTGGCCGCAAATTGCGGCCAGACAGGGGGTGTTTTGGTAATTTTTGGGTTCTGTAGGTGTATTTTTGTGTGTAGGGTCGTTTGGTATATATATATTTTTAAGATTAGTTCTGTAGCAAAATCTGGGACCAATTACCTATTTTGCCGTTTTCTAAACCTTCGCGACACGCGTGATACGTGAGTAGGTTTGGGTTCTGCGTATCGCGGCGCGTCGTGGTAGTTTCGTGGCGCGTGTTTTCACGTTTTAGCGTATCGCGCACACGCGCGATTGGTTTGCGACACAGGTTTCTTGTTGGTTTATAATGTCGCGTTTTGTGACTTAAGCTTATGTGTGATATGTGTATGTGATTCTAGGTTCGCAGGCCAGTGAGACGGACGCTGCGAAGAAGGGCAAGCAAGTGGTTGGATACACCTAGCGCGAGACACGGTGAGTAGATTTCACATCTACGGGGATATCGCCCGCATGGCGTTATGCGTCAGGGCTGATAGGACTTTGTTATTACATGTTTCATACATCCCATAGACTGTCATTGCATATTGCATTCCCTGCTATACATATATACATATTGCTTAGAACTGATAGAACTGCCATGATCATACTATTGTATATTGTTGTAACTCATCTAGACTTGATACCTATATCACAGTGGATCATTGCATTGTAGTTCATTCTCATGTGACATGACTTGATATACACATTGATGCACCTATCACATCGCAGTTACTTGTATTATTGTTGGGATTTCATATGATTTATGGATTTGGGAACCGTGGCCTTTTCAAATAAGAACCATTTAAAAACCCGGTTCCCTTGATATGATAATTTGGGGCGTCGCCCCGTGTTTTCTCGGTGCTTGAGGCATGGATTGATAGAGGGCTGACCCGGACTGACGGATGCCCGATGGATTGATATAGGGCTGACCCGGACTGACGGATGCCCGATGGATTGATATAGGGCTGACCCGGACTGACGGATGCCCGATGGGTTGATATAGGGCTGACCCGGACTGACGGATGCCCGATGGATTGATATAGGGCTGACCCGGACTGACGGATGCCCGATGGATTGATAGAGGGCTGACCCGGACTGACGGATGCCCGATGGATTGATTGAGGGCTGACCCGGACTGACGGATGCCCGATATATTGAGAGAGGGATGACCCGGACTGACGGATTCCCGGTATATACGTGAGAGAGGGCTGACCCGGATTGACGGAGGCCGATACAGGGTGTTTTGCGTGTCGATGCTAGACACGAGTATTTATGATATTTGGGTGCCGATGTTGGGCACTCGGGATTTTCAGGGATATACAGGATATGAGGGCCGATGGAGTACCGGCGTTTGAGATGTTGGGACTTGTGGTGCATACATACTTATGTAGTCCACCTCGATACTTCATGTAGATACTATATCCCCATGCTCCGCATTCATTATCACATCTCACCCTGTAGTATATCACCTGATAGAGGACTGGCATTATTATTATGCATACTGCCACATCGCATTGATATTATCTGCTGGCATTAGTAGAGCCACGCTACATGTGCATGCTTGCGATTACCTTTATATGTTATCTCTATTCACGAGTTGGCAACTCACCCCCGTTGTGCCACAGTGCTTGCAGGTTGCCCTGGGGAGTAGTCACGGCTGGCTGTTACCGCATCTTTTGGCATAGATACCCCTTTGAGCTGAGATAGCCCTTTTGCTGTTTAGGTGGGTTTGTACGGTATCTGTTATCTTTCTGTTGTACATTGATGTATCTAGTATTCTCCATCTACTTTTCTGTATTGACTTAGAGACAGTTGTGAGGACGATATGTATGATTTTATATTCTGGTGTCGAGCTCACATGTGAGCCGACTTTACTTTATGCAGTCTTATCTTTATGATATTGTCCTTGTTTTACCGTGTATTCTTCGCTACGGCGTCGTATATCATATTGTGATGCTTCATTCTTGTCACTTGTTATTTCTGCTACACCTTGTTTTTACCCGACTTTCGGGGCTAATGTTTTAAAAGGGAAATGTTGCCAAAATTATAAAACTTGTAACTTTCGAACTTAAAAAGGTTTTCTACTAAATAAATGGAAGTTTTTCGGACCTGTACGATTGTTTTACAAAATGTTTTAAAATCACTCTATATTTATTGGTTTTGATTTCTGGGTTCGGCTTACTTAGCCGCGTTACGCCTGTAGACGTTGCGTGGTTAAGTGCCGGTCACGAGTCGAATTCTCGGGTCGTGACAAAAACGCCTGTAGTAGCCCGCCAGGCCTAGAAAACTACGGATCTCAGTAACCGATGTAGGTCGGGGCCACTGCTGAACAGCCTCAATCTTCTTCGGGTCCATACATATGCCGTCTCTCGTAATAACGTGACCCAAGAATCTGACGCTGTCCAGCCAGAATACATACTTGGAGAACTTTGCGAACAGCTGGTGCTCCCTCAGAGTCTGTAACGTAATCCGCAAGTGCTGCTCGTGTTCCTCTCTGCTCCGGGAGTACACCAAGATATCGTCGATAAACACGATGATGAACAAGTCAAGATACGGCCTGAATGTACGGTTCATCAAATCCATGAATGCTGCTGGGGCGTTGGTGAGTCCGAACGACATCACCAAAAACTCGTAGTGGCCGTAGCGCGTACGGAAGGCTGTCTTCGGTATATCCTCCTGTCGGACTCGCAGCTGGTGGTATCCTGATCGTAAGTCGATCCTCGAAAAATATCCCGCACCCTGAAGCTGGTCGAACAAATCATCAATGCGTGGCAACGGATATCTGTTCCGAACGGTAACTTTGTTCAGCTGGCGGTAGTCGATACATAAGCGCAAACTTCCATCCTTCTTCTTGACAAACAGGACCGGAGCACTCCTTGGAGAAACACTAGGTTGAATAAGCCCCTTATCTAACAAATCCTGCAGCTGATCCTTCAGCTCTCGAAGCTTTGCCGGGGCCATCCGATAAGGCGGTATAGAAATAGGCCCTGAGCCGGGAATCAAATCAATGCAGAACTCAACGTCGCGCTCAGGTGGTAGCCCAGGTAGCTCATCAGGGAAAACATCAGGGAACTCACAAACTACCGGGACCCGGTCCAACGGAACCTCTGCAGCTCGAGTATCACAAATATACGCTAAGAATCCCTGACATCCCTTCCGCAAGAGCTGACCAGCGCGAAGAGACGAAATTAAGCTGGGAAGGGTGACACTGCGGTCTCCCTGAATAACAAGGACTGGCTCTCCCGGAAAGGTAAATCTGACTGCCTTCTCACGGCAGTCCACCGAAGCATAACAAGTGGCTAGCCAATCCATGCCCAGAAGCACATCAAAGTCCAACATATCGAGGAGAATCAAATCAACAGATGAATCCCTCTCCCCGATACGAACGGAACACAAACGAAATACAAACTGAGCGACAAACGACTCGCCTACCGGAGTAACAACAACAAGCGGATGATCTAACGACGACGACTCATGGCCCAACATCGGTGCAAAGTGTGTAGAGACGTACGAATGTGTGGAACCTGGGTCAAATAATACCCGCGCGTCGAAAGAACAAACTGGCAAGGTACCTGTCACAACGGCATTGGATGCCTGCGCATCCTGCGGTGTCAAAGCAAATACTCGGGCCTGTCCTCCACCGATAGCGGGCTGTCCTCGACCTCGGCCTCTGCCTCCTCGTCCTCTCTGAATAGGACTGCCGCGTCCACGGCCTCTGGGTGCACCTAACTGGCGTGGAGCATCACCTGTGGTAGGAAGTAGGGCTCTCTGAGGAGGGGGTGGTGATGGTGGTAGGGTCACATGCAGAACTGTCGCTGCTCCCTGTCGTCTCGCCGGACAGTCTCTGACAAGATGATGCGGACTCCCGCACCCAAAACACCCTGGCGACGGCTGCTGTCCCTGGGGATAAGAACCATATAACTGTCCCCGTCCAAATCCTCTGCCAGGCCTATCTCTCGGGAAGAATCTGGCGCGCTGCCTCTGAGACGGTACATCGGTGCGTATCCTCTTCGGCCCAGAAACGGCCGAAGTCTGTGATATGCGTGCCTCCATCCGTAATGCCGTATCCATAGCAGCTGAATAAGTGTCGTAGTGCTGGGCGCCAATGGTAAGATATAGCTGGGCATCAAGTCCCTGTACGAACCTCTTCACCATCTTCTCTTCGGTATCCACCAAATACGGAGCATATCGGGATAACTGCGTAAACTGGATGTCATACTCAGACACCGTCATCCCAGGTGTCTTGACTAAGGCCTCGAAGCTGCGAGCTCTGGCGTCACGAACGCTCTCTGGGAGGAAACGAGCTAGAAAGACCGCTGTAAACTCGGCCCACGTCATAGGCGGTAGACCTGCAGCTCGACCTCTCAAGACTGACTCCCACCATGTCTGCACGAGACCCTCTAGTCAGAAACTCGCAAGCTCCACCCATCGATCATCCGAACATCTCAGCGAACGGCAGATCCTGGTTAAACTGTCAAGGAACGTCTGTGGGTCCTCCGCTGCCTCAGTGCCGGTGAATACTGGAGGTCTCAGCCTCATGAAATCCTGTAACGAAACCGGAATGGCCACGGTGGTAGTAGTAGGAGCAGGTATCATGGTCGTCTGTGATGTAGTAGGTATGTCATCTGGCCTCGGTGTACGACTGGCTGCAACTAGGGATCCTACCATCTGACGTAGCTCCTGCATGCCTCCCATCATCTGTCGCAACTCCTCCACACCAGTCTCAAGCCTATCCATACAGCCTGGGGAAGGTGGATCGGTCTGTCCCTGCGGCGTAGGCATACCACCCTGCTCAGTCCTAGTCTCGGACGAGCCAGCTCGAATCTCGTCTCGGGCGGCAGCCCTCTGCGCCTTCGTAGCCTTCGGCGGCATAGTGGCTGGTATAGGAAAAAGGGGTAATAAGAACAGTGCAATAGAATCATAGGATACACGGAATTGAAGAAGGAATTTCAAGCAAGTATATCCTAAAGTCACCTAGGCGGAGTACCGTATCGCAAGTATGCCGCGGACATACGCACGCTACGTTACCCTGCTTAAGTCACTTACTCCATCTACCAAAGGTCATCCTACACTCAAAAAGGTAAAACCTATCGCTCTGATACCAACTTTGTCACGAACCACAGGGTACGGAACGTGACTGGCACTTAAGTTTATGAAACGTCTCAAGACGTCCGTAAAATAAGTAAGCCAAAGCCCAGAAACCAAAACCAAATAAGCAAAAGAGTGAAGAAAACCCAATCAATTGAAAGCGAGTTTTCAAATAAGTCATATAAAACCTTTTTTAAAAACAATATCAATGTTTCCGAAAATTTCGGCAGAGTCTCCTTTGTAAATACTGGCCCCCAAAATGGGTACAACAAGAATATATATAAATCCAACAAATAAGGCATCCCCAAGCGGGAGCTAGCTCTTCGCCACAAGGCGGTCACAAATCCCACGCAATATAAAGCAACAACATGCGAAATAATCATAAAGAGCATGAGAAAACAGCATGTCGACTCGAGTGAGCTCGACCCCAAAATACAGCATAAAAAGTCCACAAATCTCACAGTCTCATCTCTAGGTCAATATACAATAATGCTGGTAGATACAGTAGATGGAGTACACTAGATACAAAGAATATACAAGGTGGTACAAAATAATGATAAAACCCACCTAAGAGCAAAACCTCGAGTCCAGGCAAAAGAGCAAAGTAAGCAAGTGCGCCCGCCGCTACTGTACTGACGGAGCGGACCTACAAAAGGCTGTGGCACAACGGGGGTGAGTTGCCAACTCGTGAGTAATAAATAACATCTACACCGGCTATCGCATGCATGAACACAAGTATTCTAGCATCTCTAATACAGGTATGACTGGATGCACTAGCAGGTGTGTATACAACATCAGTGTACTAGTATGTATGCAACATGAATATCTGAGGTCTCAATAGGTATATATATAAGAAACATTTTATCTCTTTTTGTTTTTGAAACTCTTTTAGAATGCCAGCATAATACTCAAAGAATCGACAAGAACCTGTGTCCAGCAACGACACCTAAAAGCTGTCTCAAATTGTTGGAGATAATGCCCTCAGAGTCAATTATTGGATCACAGGTACGTGATTGCGGTGATTGAGGGAGGACCTATCCCGGTAGGACAGTCTTACTCGAGATGATAGTATGCTATCTGGTTTACCTTTATCATCGTGTACTGTTTTAGGTGACCTGACACGTCGCTATTACACGTTGATAGAGCCTCTAGGATTCTATGCTTGACCACCAGCAGTATGAGGGCGATCATATACGTGGGAGCTGGTAGTCTATAAGCATATCCTTAAATGGTCCCTAGTCGTGTGAGTTTCGAGACAGGGCATCGATACTCCATAGTAGACTAGTGTATACAGTCGAGACCCCGACGAGGGGCGGTGGCCGGTCTCACAAGCCACTGGTGTCAGTTGGATCACCTAAGATGTATACAGGTGCTCATTGGGCTATGAGTACACCGGACAGGACTCGCCGGGAACATGCTAGTTGGTCATATACCAGACGTCAGATGGCAGTTCCCTGGTGACATGTGTGCAGGTTAGTTCATCGACCTGGGGATCGTCATTTGTCTCGTGTGAGTTCCCACTGTACTTTGATTACTACCCTACCACGGCTCAAAGGAGTCGTGCAAACAGGTTTTAGTTGGGTACAGTCCCGAGCCACATGGAGGCAGTGAGCGTATCTTCAGGGGTTCATCTCTCCCGGTATTGGGGGTGAGGTCGTGCTGTGTCTAGGAGAGCCATTACACGATGCCCTCGGCCGAGGCAAGGAGATTTACTGGTAGGTATTCCAGTAGTATCTCAGGGTGTTCTGGGCTACACTCCGACACGACTTGTACCGCTTTTGGGGGTCTGACTTTTACCAACCCCCTAGGCCCGCTATGCGATGCTCATAGACAAACGGACCGGACTGCACGGATATTGTCACTGACAGGCTCAGTAGGGCGTCAGGATGAGTTCGCTCATCGACGTCCCTTTTAGTCAGTACCTGGTAGCCCGTTACGTATTGGCTTATACCTCTGACGTGCTAGTGGTTAAATCCACAACCAAGGTGTTGACGAGTCTTTAGAGTCCCCCACATTCAGTTACTCAGCTTTCGGGCGAAAGGTTGTAGAGGCCGTATGGAGATATGGCAAGGTCCGATCAGATACGTGCGGTATTGCACGGATCAGGATCGGACAGATTGTACTATAGGCCGTATGGAGATATGGCAAGGTCCGATCAGATACGTGCGGTATTGCACGGATCAGGATCAGACAGTTTGTTCTATAGGCCGTATGGATATATGGCAGGGTTCGATCAGATACGTGCGGTATTGCACGGATCAGGATCGAACGGATATTACTGGCCGGCTTTGGTTTAAGCCGGATCCTAATATAGTACAGTGTAGATTTTGTCTCATTGCATTTGTATTTCGGTCGAAATACAGATGCGGGTGTGTATGCACAGTATCGGGGTTTCTTGTAATTTATTACGGGACCAGTTTTCTGGAGTTGCCAGTTTGCTTTCCGTTTCGGCCAATTTCCTTTGTATCGTTCATTGGCCGAAGATTGGTGGAGGAGGGCTTATTTGCATTGTTGCAAATAGGCAATTGTGGAGGGGGTCTTTTGCATATTGGTTGGATCATGATGGTTGCTCCATTGACCTTGACTTCTTGACTTCTTCATGATGGCTTGACCATTTGGAGTCATCATGGTTGGTTTTGGAGTGTTTGTTTTTGTTTGTGATGATATTGTTTTGATCATCACTCATTATTTTTCCTTGCTTGATAGCTCACCCACTCCCTTGTCTTTCATTGAATTCACTCCATTCCCACCTACCACCATCATGCTTGGCCGGCCTTTAGTGAGGGTGGGGGCTTTTCTTTTGGTAGTGAGAAAAATGTCACTCTCATTTTCTTTGCATGATGCATTTTTCCTCACCTCTCTCCAAGTTCTTCTTCCTCCACAAAAAGGCAACTCCATAATCCCAAAATGAGACATGCAATCCACATTATATTCTACAGCAATTCTTGGGCACGTCGAGTAGCCGGCTTCGTGCCCGAGTTGCCTCGGCATTGAGGTGGGAGCCCGTAAAAGAAGTAGGCGATGTGGTGCACTTCCGGCGACGAGGAGGAGACGGAACATTCCGCAAGAGATTGGGACGACGACGAGAAGACCGGAGGACTCGGATCTGTCGGTATACTTCTCTTACCTATCTTGTTTGTAGCTTAGACTTGTTAATGGTTACGATCCGGATGTTTAGTGCGCGGTGGTGCCGGTTTGCTAAGTCCGCAAAATTAAAGTTTTTCACCGCTTCCGCATTCCGGCGTCGGACTGACGGCCGGGGCGCCGCCGTGCACTTACAGTGGTATCAGAGCCACGCCATTAACTTAGTCTAGCTTGGTTTAATGTGTTTGCATTTCCGATCGATCAAAAAGTTCCAAAACTGCATTTTACCTTCGCATCAGTTTCTGTTGAAAATTTTTGGTCTCGAAAATTTTTTCAGGTTGTAAAATATTGATGTACTGGAAAATCTAAGAGCTCTGTAAAAATTCGATGAAGTAACTCCACAGTGGGAGCGCGGAACCGCCGCGAAAACCCCCTTCCCGCCGCCCTTCCGCCGCACACTTTGGGGATCACTGCACCAATTTTTTACAGAGGCTTTCTGGGTTTAAAATTGGGGTTTTGGAATGTTAAAATTGGGCCCAGGTTTTCTGTGAGTGCTACAGTTTTGATTGGGGGCCTACTTGTTAATTTTTGGTCAATCGGAAAATTTTAAACACATTTTTCACAGTATTTACATTATATCTGCGACCGTGAATGTCACTCGATCGGTAAATCCCGTCTAACTGCTATAGCCCGGTTAGACGGATTTGCGAACGTGACTTTCATGTTGATGTTCTATGTTTATGCTGTGATGTTGCGGATCGGTCGTGGGGGATAGCCTGGATGCAATGCTAGTACAGTTGTGGATGTATTATGTACATTTGATATTGCGGGGCGAGCGTCCGACATGTGGACTGCCGTCACTGCCTGTTTGTATTATTATTTTGGGGCACGACCTGGTTGCGGTCGATGTACCCGTTGTATGTATATTTTACTTTCTGTACTAGGATTACCCTAGGAGGGGTGCACGGATAGCCGGGTTCTAGAAGGCAACAAGCCCGCATCTCATGGCATTGAGACGGAGGGGGCTTCACTCTGGAATTGGCGGGCTATTCGCCGCACTCGTAGGGGGTACAGGTTGACCCAGGAGGGGTGCCCAAGTTGCCGGATTCCGTGGAGTGCTGGGTGGTCCATTCACGGAGCTGAAGGGGGCTGCCTCGCTTCAGGTTTTGGCGGGTGACTTGCCGCGCTCGTAGGGGTCTAGGATTTCATTGCACAGGCTATCCACACGACCAGGGGAACGTCGGGTTTCAGCAGTGGCTCTGTGAAACCCGGGGATCCCAGATATCTGTATTGTTCTGTGATGCTGTACATTTCTGTGATGTTGCATTTCTTGCACGCCTTGAGCGAAATATAATATATTGGTATATATATTAGTAGATGTTGTATATGTTTTACATCCGCGCTAGTCCAGTCCCCGCTCTGTCGTTAGTTAGCTAACCTAACGGGTAATGACGGGACCCAGTGGCGAATGCGGATGACATATACGTACATCAGTATATTTTCGTTCTTTTTGGTGTGATCAATTGATGGGACTGCATTGATTCGGATCAATGCAAGTTAAAAACAAACCTAATCTGATGTTGTTGGAACACTTTTCAAAAAGCTGTTATTGCAAGGACGTTCACTTTTGTTTTGCATCGTGGTATTCAGTTGGAATATCCTGCTCCTCAGTCGACGAGGCAAGGGCCGAGATCCCGTCACCGGGAGTGACCCCTTGGACAGAAGTTTGCGTCAGGGCATTAACTTCACTATAGCCGATTACTTTCGCTTTGCATGGCGGTATTCATTTGGAATATCCTGCACCCCATTCTACGGGGAAAGAGCCGAGATCCCTTCACCGGGAGTGACCTCTTTAGCAACGGTTTTCGTCACTATATTTTAAAAAGCTATTAGTTCCTTCAACGATATCAAGTTCTTTACGTTAAAGGTTTTCGCCAGAAACCATTCGTAGCCCTCCATCATTTCAGTTAAATATTCGGTAGTATTCAAGCTATGTATTTTGACCTCACGCCAAGGCATAGTGATTGGTAGCTGCCGGGTATTTATCTGTTGCATAGATAGATGCGTTGGTTTGGGACAGTCGTACTACTATTTTGGCCCACGTCAAGGGTATGTACGGGTGGATTCAAATTAACCTGGATAATGATGGGTAGAACTTGACATGTGACTTATGATATTTTGACCTCACGCCAAGGTCATAAGAGCATGGGGCAGAAATCTCATCGGGAGTTTCAAAAGAACTGAAACTTGCCAGATATGAGCATACCTTCTGGAGTGTGATACCGTGAGCGGATTTCGTCACGTTGTCATGCGATGAGAGTTGGATCCCGATTCCCACTGATGAGTTGGTATACTCCTCGGGTGACCCCGACTAATTCTTCTTTCTGGTTTGGAGGAGAATTTGAGGTACAGTGGGAGGTTTCCAGATTAGATAAATTGGTAACCATTCTGGTCTAGGTTAGAGTGCACGCTGAGTGTTTCTTTTTTCTCTCTCTTTGGCAGCGACCATTGACCCGACCCTAAGACTTTGACTCAGTGACCAAGATTGACCGAACCTTCTTAAACACTGGCTTTTGGATTGTCAGAGTTGCGAACCTCATTGCCACTCCTACTTTTACCCTTTTCTCCAGGACACCTCGTATTACTACGAACGTCCACTTCCATTGGACAAAACCATCGTATGGTTAGATACGAACTCGAAAGAATTTATTCGAGGATGGTTTCAGGTTCTGGAGAAAACGGATAGGACTATTCAGTTGTCTTTTCCTTTTTACCCTCTCTCAGGTTACGAGTACTCCTTGGTTTAGGAGTAGTACACCTATTACGCAAATTGGATAGTCTTCTTCCAAACCTTAGGCTGGTGCCGACCGGTAGGGAATGAAGAAAACCAATTAGTATAACGATGGTGTGCAGAAGGTATTAAGTTAAGACAAAATAAAGGGATTAGTAAAAGGGCAAAGTAAATTGCAACTGATATTCACGACCAAACCAAGTTTTTCTTCGCCAATCCTAAAATCATCTTTGTATTTCTCCAGGACACTCCGTATCACTACGAAGATCCACAGTTTATTGGATAATCCATCGTATGGTTATATACGAACTCGAAAGGAACTTGTTCCAGTTCGGGGATGGATTCTGGTCCAGGAGAAATAGGAATAAAGTACATTCAGGTGTCTTTTATCTTCACCTTCTCTCGCATTGCGAGTGCTCCTAGGATTAGGGCAGTACACCCATTATGCTTATTGGATAGTCTTCTTCCAAACCATAGGCTGCTGCCGAACGGTAGGGAAGGAAGAAAACCATTTGGCCTAAAGGGGTGTGCAGAAGGTAATGACTAAAGACATATGAAGGGATTTGGAGAGGTGGCAAGGAATTACATGGTTACAGTTGTGAATCTGGATAATGGAAGAGGCATTACTAGGAATACCAGAATACCCCTACGAAACATTTCAATGTTTCAGTCTCACTGTGCACTGTTAAAGGAAAATTGATTTCCCGATTAGATACTTACTCCAGGGTATGTATTTACCAAGTATGATTCTCACATCTGTATGGTTTTACAGATGATGAGTGGGAGTAGGTTATTGGGAATTGGGTGATCATCCTCATTATATCGAGATTCGTTGTAATCGGTGATATTTGAGGAAATCACCTGGGTTGTTTGCCGGTCGGCAAATATTTGGTTTTGAATATCCGCTTTTATGCACCAATTTCAAATTGATATATCTGTACGTCTATTTTCATAGAGTGAGATATACCTTTCTGAAATTATGTCTACGACATTTACCTATATCAGTGGATGGTTAGGTAAGGAGCATTAAACAGCGGTGTAATTCTTCTTAACCATAAGTACAGTTTTCAACCTACGACACACAGTGAATGAGTTATCAGACTCAAGGGACTTATACAGAGTATTGTATGTTGTCCAGGGTCCATCAGGACAGAGGGGTTGGTCCTCGTACTATATTCGGCTTACTTATGACTTCTCTAGTTTTTAGACAAGTGTTTCGCGGAAACACAGGGTCTGAATTTTGAGAAGTTATAGGTATTTGAATAGAGTAGAGAACCAGATGTTGCAAGTATCGGGATTCTTCATGTTGATCGAAGATATAGATACTTGAGTATGGTATTCAGTTGATAGTAATAATTAAGAGAACTTGCTTCTCTTTCAGGTTACTCATAATTGGAAGCATTCCTAAGTTGAGTAACGCTGATCGGCCTCCTTCCATTTAGTTGACATGCACTGGAGACAGCTGCATGATTTGAATCTGGTTAAATTAAATCAGTGCCTCTGGTTCTATATTGAATATAGAACAGTTCATATCTTAACGATGTTAAGGTACGGGGAGTTGTCCGGCTTATGATTAAAACCAGACTCTGGATAACTCAAGGCACGTTTCTGTAATGGCTGTTTGTGGGTTGACCCAGGCTCTGACGAGGGTTGATTTTCTACCATCTGGATGAACAATAGCGATATTGTTCTAGACTCGCCACAGTTTTATTAAAAATGGATTTTTTCAGAAAACAGTAGTGGGAGTATGGTAGAACTGGAAGTGATTCCAGAACCACAAACGATTACTGAAGATTTGATAAGTAACCTAAAGATTCAATCTGGATTGACATTCCATTGACCACTCCACAGATGAGGTGGGTAACTTCAGGCACCCGAGAGGTACTACGGTAGCCTCAAGGACGGTGACAGGGAAGTTCTTGTTTACCCACACTTGCCATTGCTGTTGTTCCAGACTGTGAGACCCGGCAGGAGGATGAGTATAGCGTCGTTCTAAACTTGCTTTAGAAGTGTACGTCTATATGACTCTGCCAGAGGGTTGTCGTAGTCAGTGGGAGCAGCGGAAGCATTGGTGGACAGGTAGCTTATGTCTATTTATAGACTAAAGCAGATATAGCGGAGATAGATCATCTATTTCTGACGTGACAGTCATGGGTTTGACTTCATCAGAATAGGGGATGGATCTGTTGAGAAGGTAGTAGGGTGTGATATCCTTGTATTTGGATGACATACACAGAGTAGGAAAAGAAACTCCTATACTACAGTCGGTTATACTTTGGTCGTCACACAGTGGTTTCTCCACAAAGGAAATGGATTTTATATCAGACATACTGGTTACTAGATCTATGGTTTTAGATCTAGATTTGGGTGATTTCCCAATCAGGGTACTTGACAGCATTCTAAGAGTATTTAGAATGGACGACTCCTGGCACGGTAGTGTACCTGCAGGTAATGGAGTCACCCTCTCTAAAGGTGTCTTACAGACTAAAGGGGAGAGGGACGTGCATGATTGGCAGATCACTTGCTCAGGCAATTGAGTCAATCATGAGATGTCAAGTACCACACCAGATGTTGTTCTTGCACCAGATGCAATAAGTTGACATTGATCCAATCCTGGAGAAACAGTCGGAAGCAGTTATAGAACATAAGTGAATGTTCTAGGGATATGATAACGACAGCCTCATTCGGGAGACAATTATCATTCCAGGCTTCCAAGGTGACATGGACGACAAGGAGGTTGTCAGAGTTATAGTTTTCCCTCTGACGAGGGGCAGTATTTTGGACAGGTGGTCCAAGGCAATACTGAGGGAGGCATGGCGCAGGATACTGATTAAGTTCAGTTGACGATACAGTCTAAGAAGTTTGGATTTGTAGTTCATTTATGAGCTATGTCCCATCAGACATCCAGACACATTCTAAGACAGGTATTGCTCATTTCGAGAGATGGGTTTCTCCGCGAACTTGAGATATAGAGAGACATAGAAAGAGACATCAAGGCGGATCCACTCACTGAGGCTATTCCTCGAACGCAATAGTTTCGCAAACGAGCTTTGTGAGACTGACTAGTAGAGGAGTTGGGTGTTCGGTATCACACAGGCTGTGAGTATGCGACATCGTAATAATTAGCCTTGAGTGCAAGTGGGAGATTGTTGGAGATAATGCCCTCAGAGTCAATTATTGGATCACAGGTACGTGATTGCGGTGATTGAGGGAGGACCTATCCCGGTAGGACAGTCTTACTCGAGATGATAGTATGCTATCTGGTTTACCTTTATCATCGTGTACTGTTTTAGGTGACCTGACACGTCGCTATTACACGTTGATAGAGCCCCTAGGATTCTATGCTTGACCACCAGCAGTATGAGGGCGATCATATACGTGGGAGCTGGTAGTCTATAAGCATATCCTTAAATGGTCCCTAGTCGTGTGAGTTTCGAGACAGGGCATCGATACTCCATAGTAGACTAGTGTATATAGTCGAGACCCCGACGAGGGGCGGTGGCCGGTCTCACAAGCCACTGGTGTCAGTTGGATCACCTAAGATGTATACAGGTGCTCATTGGGTTATGAGTACACCGGACAGGACTCGCCGGGAACATGCTAGTTGGTCATATACCAGACGTCAGATGGCAGTTCCCTGGTGACATGTGTGCAGGTTAGTTCATCGACCTGGGGATCGTCATTTGTCTCGTGTGAGTTCCCACTGTACTTTGATTACTACCCTACCACGGCTCAAACGAGTCGTGAAAACAGGTTTTAGTTGGGTACAGTCCCGAGCCACATGGAGGCAGTGAGCGTATCTTCAGGGGTTAGTCTCTTCCGGTATTGGGGGTGAGGTCGTGCTGTGTCTAGGAGAGCCATTACACGAAGCCCTCGGCCGAGGCAAGGAGATTTACTGGTAGGTATTCCAGTAGTATCTCAGGGTATTCTGGGCTACACTCCGACACGACTTGTACCGCTTTTGGGGGTCTGACTTTTACCAACCCCCTAGGCCCGCCATGCGATGCTCATAGACGAACGGACCGGACTGCACGGATATTGTCACTGACAGGCTCAGTAGGGCGTCAGGATGAGTTCGCTCATCGACGTCCCTTTTAGTCAGTACCTGGTAGCCCGTTACGTATTGGCTTATACCTCTGACGTGCTAGTGGTTAAATCCACAACCAAGGTGTTGACGAGTCTTTAGAGTCCCCCACACTCAGTTACTCAGCTTTCGGGCGAAAGGTTGTAGAGGCCGTATGGAGATATGGCAAGGTCCGATCAGATACGTGCGGTATTGCACGGATCAGGATCGGACAGATTGTACTATAGGCCGTATGGAGATATGGCAAGGTCCGATCAGATACGTGCGGTATTGCACGGATCAGGATCGGACAGTTTGTTCTATAGGCCGTATGGATATATGGCAGGGTTCGATCAGATACGTGCGGTATTGCACGGATCAGGATCGAACGGATATTACTGGCCGGCTTTGGTTTAAGCCGGATCCTAATATAGTACAGTGTAGATTTTGTCTCATTGCATTTGTATTTCGGTCGAAATACAGATGCGGGTGTGTATGCACAGTATCGGGGTTTTCCTGTAATTTATTACGGGACCAGTTTTCTGGAGTTGCCAGTTTGCTTTCCGTTTCGGCCAATTTCCTTTGTATCGTTCATTGGCCAAAGATTGGTGGAGGAGGGCTTATTTGCTTTGTTGCAAATAGGCAATTGTGGAGGGGGTCTTTTGCATATTGGTTGGATCATGATGGTTGCTCCATTGACCTTGACTTCTTGACTTCTTCATGATGGCTTGACCATTTGGAGTCATCATGGTTGGTTTTGGAGTGTTTGTTTTTGTTTGTGATGATATTGTTTTGATCATCACTCATTATTTTTCCTTGCTTGATAGCTCACCCACTCCCTTGTCTTTCATTGACTTCACTCCATTCCCACCTACCACCATCATGCTTGGCCGGCCTTTAGTGAGGGTGGGGGCTTTTCTTTTGGTAGTGAGAAAAATGTCACTCTCATTTTCTTTGCATGATGCATTTTTTCCTCACCTCTCTCCAAGTTCTTCTTCCTCCACAAAAAGGCAACTCCATAATCCCAAAATGAGACATGCAATCCACATTATATTCTACAGCAATTCTTGGGCACGTCGAGTAGCCGGCTTCGTGCCCGAGTTGCCTCGGCATTGAGGTGGGAGCCCGTAAAAGAAGTAGGCGATCTGGTGCACTTCCGGCGATGAGGAGGAGACGGAACATTCCGCAAGAGATCGGGACGACGACGAGAAGACCGGAGGACTCGGATCTGTCGGTATACTTCTCTTACCTATCTTGTTTGTAGCTTAGACTTGTTAATGGTTACGATCCGGATGTTTAGTGCGCGGTGGTGCCGGTTTGCTAAGTCCGCAAAATTAAAGTTTTTCACCGCTTCCGCATTCCGGCGTCGGACTGACGGCCGGGGCGTCGCCGTGCACTTACACAAATCTCATAAATCCATGTCATAGTGTCTCTGGCCTCAGCCATCCGGCTGACCCATCTCAATATCAATATCACATCCTCTCGCGGCCCCGGTCGGTATCCTCTGGATATCCGCCGTGCCCAATGAAGTCACCGGTAGGTAATCCATCCCCTGCCAGGCTCATCGTCAGCACCACGAGCTTCTTTCCCCGGGGTACTTTACCGGGCCCACCATGTACCCGAGACGGTTCATCCAACTTCCCGAAACGGGTCTCGAAAACCATAGCAAACTCATGGTGGACGACACTCACATCACTAGAAAACCGCAATTTACATATTTTAAAAATATAATAAGTTTAGAAATTTTGCGGCTTTCCCCCGAAATCCAGAAATATCATAAAATCTCAAGAAATCCTCATAAGTGCACATGTCAATGATAATGAATGCATATGGTATCAATAATCAAGTTGCGATGTGTGATTAATAGACTAGGCATGAACAAATAATATGATGAGGTACATGCACATGAATAGCAATCCTACGATTTCATTTTAAGGAATTAAAGGCAATAGCATAAGTTTAAGTATCAATTAGTAAAAGGTTTCAAATTATAGGTTATCTAGTGTGGTGGCATGACAATTACCAGGGCGTGTGTGTAAGCATGAATAGTGCTCGTGCTGCATATAAAAACCCTGGCAATGGTGCAGGTGTTCTATAGAATGGGTTCGCATATGTATGTCAAATAAGGTATGGATGTAGTTACTAATATCACTAAAATCTTAACTACTTAAACTATCGGGAGACTTGCGCCATCCAAACGATAGTCCCCCGTAGATGTTACATCTACTCACGGAAATCCTCAGCTAGCTACGTCCGATCACCGCTTTCTCTTTTCGTGCCGCGTCCAAAGCCTCCGCGACCGAACCTGGAATTTACATAAATACCAAACATAAGGTTACATACTATGAAACGACGCAAATCCCAAATGAAAATACTAACGTTCACAAGCTAGGTACAACGTGCACAAGGTGCGCGGAACACACGCGAAAATCGCAAAAAACTAACTAAAATCGTCGATTTGGTCGCCCGGCAAAGCTAAAACCCGATCACTCAAAAATCCGCACCCACACATCCTAAATGTCATAGGATATGCTAAAAATATAATCAAGTTATCATAATAATTCATCACATAATTTTATAACAAAACTAGTAAGCACAAACATTCCAAAAATCGGCGCAACATCGCCGTTTTGCGATAAAAAGGACTGCAATCTAGCATAATCACCCAAGTCACACCATTAGATAGCCACTACACAAAATTTCAACACATTAATCATGCTTCAAAACCTATATTCCACAACCAAACCCTTTCTTGATTTTTATAAATAGCAATTGCAATCAAAATTTCACACTAAAATAACTTAGATTAGCATAATTTGAAGCCACATAAGCAAAGTAACCCTATTGATTAGGTTAGTAAAACACTAGATAGCAAAATAAATTAATTAACCCAATAATGGTTTTCTAAACCCTAATTAAAATTTCAAGCCATGAACTTTTAAAACCTAGACTAGAAATTAACACTAATATTTACACTAAAACAACCCAATTAAAGAAATCTAACCAAAAGAATTTAAATGGGTAAGGATTATACCTCTAGATCTAGAGATCTAGCAAGAAATTTTGACTCCAAACATGGTCTCCTAGCATCCAAGATCCATGCAAGAAAGATTAAGAAGAATGGATGAAGGATTTGGTTTGAATTTTGAATAAATTGTGGATTTTTGGAGCAAATTTTGGATGAACTTTGATGGAAGAAGAGTGGAGATTTTTGGGGCTGTTTTTTCTGCTGGAATTCAGCAGTGAGGGAGTGGGGAGAAGTGTGGGGAAGTGGGGAAAAAAAGTCCAAGTCAACTCTCTTATATTACCATAATACCCTTACCTCAAATAAATATATAAATAACCCTTTATTTAGCCCATTCTCACATAATTTAAAGTCAAAAAGAGGGGAAGAAAATTCTTGGGGTCCTACAACTATGTGAGGTCGACCATGGGGAGTGAGAGTGAGTGTGAGAGACTTTACAAAAAAATTCTATGCAAAAAGACCCCCTACAAGTCAAAAATTGCAAGTTTAAGCTTAAATTCAATAAATTTCGTTTCCTATAATAAAAATTAGTTAAAAATCAAAATAAAATACTAAAAATTTATGTTACAACTACATTTTAATTAACATAATTTTAAGGATTAAAATTAGCCCGGAAAAATTTGTATTTACCGCTAATTTAATGTATTTTCTTACCGGCTTAAAATAATATAAAAAAATTGAAAAATAGGGAAAAAATTTTAAACGACCAGAATTTCATAAGTAACTCATTGGCTACTAAAAACAAGCAATTACCTATGCATTTTAGGTATAATTAGTCCTAAACTGCAAAATAACAAGAAAGACGGTTTTCGGAAAAATACTGAATTTTCACCGATTTTCAGGAAAACACCAAAACGACTTTTCAAGACGCTACAGATCTGTACTTGACTACCTGGACTATGATGCGGATCATACTAGTGGGGACATGGTAGTCCATAAGTACATCCTTCAAGGTCCCTAGTCGTGGATGTATCGAGACGGGGCATCGATATACCAGAGTAGACTAGCGTATACCTTCTCGACCCATACAGATGGGCGATGGATGATCCCATATCCATTAGTGTTTGACATCGGAGATGAAATATGGGTGCTCAGTGGAGACTGGGTACACTAGACGGACTCTCCGAGAACTCCCAGATGGTATTATACCTTACGTCAGATGGCAGTTCTCTGGTGACACTGGTACAGGTTAGTCTGTAGACTCGAGATCGTCATAGAGTTTTGTGTGATTTCCACTGTGCTTTGATTTCCACCTTACCACGTCTAAGAGGGCGTGCAAAACGGTGGTTTTTTGGGTACAGTCCCGAATCACATAGAGGCAATGAGCGATAGGAGGGGATTCGTCTCTCCCGGTATAGGGAGTTAATGTTGCGCTGTGTTCGATTGGCTATAACCGGAAATCCCTGGCCAGGGTTGCTGAGATTTACTGGTAAGTGTTACCTGTTGGAGATAGTGCCCTCATAGTCAATTATTGGATCGCAGGTACGTGATTGCAATGATTGCGGAGGACCTATCCCGGTAGGACAGTCTTACTCGAAATGATAGTATGCTATCTGGTTTGCCTTTATCAGTTGTGTACATGTTCAGGTGACTGATTGCATGTTACACTTTGATAGAGCCCTTAGGATCTTGCTTTACTACCAACTGTATGAGGGCGATCATATACGTGAGAGTTGGGTAGTTTAGATGCATATCCTTAATTGTGGTCCCTAGTCGTGGGAGTTTCGAGACAGGGCATCGATACTCCGGAGTAGACTAGTGTGTACAGTCGAGACCCCGACGAGGGGCGGTGGCCGGTCTCACAAGCCACTGGTGTAGTTGGATCACCTAAGATGTATACAGGTGCTCATTGGGTTATGAGTACACCAGACAGGACTCGCCGGGAATCTGCTAGTTAGTATTATATCTATCGTCAGATAGCAGTTCCCTGGTGACATGTGTACAGGTTAGTTCATTGACCTGAGGTCGTCATTTGTCTCGTGTGAGTTCCCACTGTGCTTTGATTTCTACCCTACCACGGCTCAAAGGAGTCGTGCAAACAGGTAGTTTTTGGGTACAGTCCCGAGCCATATGGAGGCACGTGAGCGGATCGGCAGGGGATTCGTCTCTCCCGGTATTGGGGGCGAGGTCGTGCTGTGTCTAGGAGAGCCATTACACAAAGCCCACGGCCGTGGCAGGAGATTTACTGGTAGGTACTCCAGTAGTATCTCAGGGTGTTATTGGGCTTCACTCCGACACGACTTATACTGCTATTGGGGGTCTGACGTTGCTAGCCCCCTAGGCAGATATGCGATACTCATTGACGAACGGACCGGACTGTATATACATTGTCACTGTTAGGCTCAGTAGGGTTTTCGGAGGAGTTCGCTCATCGGTCTCCCTTGAGTTCGCTCCTCGTCCACCCTTGAGGTCAGTCCGTGGGCAGCCGTTACGCATAGCTAGTGCCGCTGACGGTTTGTGGTTAAACCCACTGCCAGGGTGCTGACGAGTCATTAGAGTCCCCCACAGACAGTTTCCCAAGTTCGGGCGAAACATTGTAGAGGCCGTATGGTTTTATGGCAGGGTTCGGAAAATGCACGTGCGTTTACGCACGTGTCAGTTTTCGGGCAGATGATACTGGTCGGCTTTGGTTTAAGCCGGATCCGAGTATTATATTGAGTAGGTATAATATCTTTGTCTCAGTTGCATTTGTATTCAGTCGTAATACAAATGCGGGTACATTTATACAGTTTCGGGGTTTTCCTGAAAGTCGTTTCAGGATCACTTTTGGAAGTTGCCAGTTTCCAGTTTTCTATCAGCCGTCTTTTAACATTCTGTTAAAGACGGATTTATCTTTTCTTCAGATGGAGTGAGTCATCATTCTAGAAGCTTCTAGAAGTGATGAAGTGGCTTCATGACTCATTAGGCATTAATGGTGTCATTATTGTTTTTGATGACTTGCAAAATGACTCATGCTTTGTAATTAGTGGTTTTGTTTTCCTTAGGATATTTGTTATGATAATATCTTTTGCTTGTGGTCACCCCCCTCTCCTACGGTCACCCCCCTCTTCATATAAGGTGGCCGGCCCCTCTCTCTCTCTCTCTCGCTTGATCGATCTCATTTCACTTGAGGTTTCATTTCGGTTAGAAAAGATATGATAGTTTTGGGGTGTATGGAATTCACAGTTCATTTCATTCCATCACCCGATTTCCACGGCAACTTCATTAACCGATCGTCCACGGATTTGGACGAAGTGAAACAAAGTCATCTACTCGTTCTCTACATCAATCTTGGTCGTCTCTTTTAGCAAACTTGACGATCGAGTTGCCTCGAGTCAGAGGCGGGAGCCCGTTTAAAGAACCGATCATGTGGTGCCACCTCGACGAGGAGATCGGCGATCAGATCGGAGCAGCCGCAACGGAGCGTGGGATGATGGTTGAAGAACGAAGGACTCGGATCGTTCGGTATAACCATTCTACACTCTTTACAGTTTGTTAGTTTAGCAATAATGGCAGATCCGGGTTAAAGTATACGATAGCGCCAAGTTAAAAGTTTTTGTTCCGCATTTTGGCGTCTGTAGACTGCCGGGGCGCTAGCGTAGACTTACAGTGGTATCAGAGCCTAACCATTTTGCTATACTAACTTGTGCTAACGCGTTTAAAACATCGATCCGACCGAAAATCGAAAACTGCCAAAAATATCATTTTCCTTACTTGACAGTTTCTGTTGTTTTTAAAAGGTGTCGAAATTGATTTCTGGATGTCTTAAAAATCAGAGCAGAGAATTATAAGACCCACGACGAAATTTGGAGTCGTGACTCCTCCAAGTTGCCGCGGAAGGGCGGCCAAACCCATGGTTTGGCCGCGCTTCCGCGGCCATGTGAGGAGCACGTGCTCCAATTTTTTTCCAGTGGGTTCTTGGTGGGATTTTGGGGTTTTTGGTATATAAATTTTTGGCCCAGATTTTGTTACTGTTCACCAGTAAGCTTTGGGACCCATTTTTTGAAATTTGGTCTTTGGTCGATCGAAATTTAAACACGTTAGTTTACAGTGCTTACATTATATCTCCGACCGGGAATGTCATTTGATCGGTAAACCGCGTTTAATTGCTATAGTTCTTTTAGACGGGTTTGCGAACGTGACATTCGCGTTGATGTTCTGTGTTGTGCTGTGATGTTGCGGATTTGTCGTGATGGATAGCAGTGTGCAATGGTAGTACAGATTGAGTTTATTTGTACATTTGATATTGCGGGGCGAGCGTCCAACTTGTGGACTGCCGTCACTGCCTGCTGTATAATATTCTTTTGGGGCACGACCAGGATGCGGTCGATGTACCTATTGTACTATTTTTCATTACTGTACTAGGTTTTGCCCCGAGACGGAGTGCACGGATAGCCGGGTTCTGGGGGGCAACGGGTCCGCAGCTCATGGCTTTGAGAGGCAGAGGGGTCCCACTTCAGAATTGGCAGACTATTCGCCGCACTCGTAAGGGGTACAGGTTGACCCAAGGAGGGGAGCCCAAGATTACCGGATTCCGTGGAGTGCTGGGTGGTCCATTCACTATGCTGTAGGGGGCTGCCTCGCTTCAGGTTTTGGCGGGTAACTTGCCGCACCCGTAGGGGTCTAGGTTTCATTGCACAGGCTATCCACACGACAGGGGAACGTCGAGTTTCAGCAGCGGCTCTGTGAAACTCGGGGATCCCAGATATCTGTATTGTTCTGTGATGCTTATTACTTTTCTGTAATGTTGCATATTATCACGCCTGGAGCGATTATGTATATTGGTTTATATACTATTAGATGTTGTATATGTTTTACACCCGCGCTAGTCCAGTCCCCGCTCTGTCGTTAGTTAAGTAACCTAACGGGTGATGACGGGACCCAGTGACGAATGCGGATGGCATATACGTACATTTTATTTTCGTTCTTTTCTGGTGTGATTGATTGATGGGACTGCGTTGATTCTGATCAATGCAAAGTTAAACAAACCGGTATACAGTTGTTGGAACAATTTAAAAAGTGTTATTGCAAAGACGTTTTCTTTTGTTATGCATAGCGGTATTCAGTGGAATATCCAGCACCTCATTCGACGGGGCAAGGGTTGATATCCCTTCACCGGGACTGACCCCTTGGGCAGAAGTTTGCGTCAGGGTAATAACTTCACTATAGTCGATTACATGTTGCTTTGCATAGCGGTATTCAGTGGAATATCCTGCACCTCATTCCACGAGGAAAGAGCCGAGATCCCTTTGCCGGGAGTGACCTCTTTAGCAAAAGGTTTTCGTCACTATATTTTAAAAAGCTATCAGGTTCCTTCAGCGATATCAAGTTCACTACGCTAAAGGTTTTTCGCCAAAAACCAGCCGTAGCCCTCCGTCACTTCTTTTGGGTATTCAGTAGTATTCAAGCTACGCATTTTGACCAACGCCAAGGCATAGTGTTTGGTAGCTGCTGGGTATTCAATTGTTGCATAGATAGATGAGTTAGTTTGGGACAGTCGTTCTGCCGATTGGCCAACGTCAGGGGCATGTGCGGGTGGGTTCAAATTGACAAGATAGTGATGGGTAGAACTTGGCATGTGACTTATGACATTTTGACCAACGCCAAGGTTATAAGAGCATGGGGCAAAATTGATATCAGGAGTTTCTAAAGAAACTGAAACTTGCCGAGTATGCGCATACCTTCTGGAGTATGAGTAACGTGGATGCATTCCATCACGTTATCATACGATGAGAGTTGGATCCTGATTCCCACTGATGAGTTGGTTTACTCTTCGGGTGATCCCGATTGATTCTTCTTTAGGTTTGGAGGAGAATTTGACAGGACAGTGGGAGGTTTCCGGATTAGATAAAATGATGACCATTCTGATCTAGGTTAGAGTGCACGCAGAGTGTTTCTTTTCTCTCTCTCTCTTTGGCAGCGACCTTTGACCGACCCTAGACTATGACTCAGTGACCAGGTTGACCGAACCTTCTTAAAATACTGGCTTTTGGATTGTCTGAGTTGCATAAGTCATTGCCACTCCTTCTTTTACCCTTTGAATTTCTCAGAACACCCGTATTACTACGGATATCCACTTCCATTGGATAGAGCCATCGTATGGTTATATACGAACTCGAAGGGACTTCTTCGAGGATGGATCCAGGTTCAGGAGAAATAGAATTGGTTTATTCAGTTGTCTTTTATTATCACCTTCTCTCAGGTTGCGAGAGCTCCTTGGTTTAGGAGAGTACACCCATTACGCCTATTGGATAGTCTTATTCCAAACCATAGGCTGGTGCCGAAAGGTAGGGAATGAAGAAAACCAATTAGCCTAAGTAGGGTGTGCAGAAGGTAATATGTAAAGACAAAATAAAGGGATTAGAAAGAGGGCAAAGTAAATTGCGACTGATATCATTCACGACCAAAACCGCGTACTTCATCGCCGCTCCTATTTCACCTTTAAAAGAATAAGGTATTATTCAGTTGTCTTTTATCATCACCTTCTCTCAAAATGCGAGTACTCCTTGGTTTAGGAGGGTACACCTATTATGCTTACTGGATAGTCTTCTTCCAAACCATAGGCTGGTACCGAACGGTAGGGAAGGAAGAAAACCAGTTAGCCTAACGATGGTGTACAGAAGGTAACGACTAAAGACAAATAAAGGGGATTTGGAGAGATGGCAATAAAATATACGGCTGAAGTCATGAATTGGATTATGGAAGAGGCATTGCTATGAATACCAGGATACCCCTACGAAACATTTTTCATGTTTCAGTGCATTGTTAAAGGAAAAACTGTTTTCCTGATTAGACACTTACTCCAAGGGTATGTATTTACCAGGTTTCATTCTCATATCTGTATGGTTTTACAGATGATGAGTGGGAGTAAGATATTGGGAATTAGGTGATCATCCTCATTATATCGGAATTCGTTGTAATTGGTGATATTTGAGGAAATCGCCAGGGTACAGTTTTCCACCGACAACGCACAGGTTATGAGTTGTTTAACTCAGCGGACTTATACAGAGTATTGTATGTTGTCCAAGTGTCCTTTAGGACAAAGGGGTAGGTCCTCGTACTATATTCTGTTTACTTATAACTTCTCTAGTATTTAGACAAGTGTTTCGTAGAAATACAAGGTCTAAGTTTTGAGAAGTTGTGGGTATAAGAATAAAGTAGAGAACCAGGTATCACAAGTATCGGGATTCTTCAAAGAGATCGAAGATGTAGATTCTTGTGATTGGTATTCAGATGATAGTGATGGTTTTGAGAAACGTGTTTCTCTTTCAGGTTACTCATAATTGGATGGATTCCTAAGTTGAGTAATGCTGATTAGCCTCTTTCCATTAAAGTTAATATGCACTGGAGACAGCTGCATGATTCGAATATGGTTCCAATTAAATAAGTGCCAAAGTTTCTGTATTGGATATAGAATGGATCGTACCTTAAAAGAAACTAAGGTATGGGGAGTTGTCCAGCTTATGCTTAAAACCAGACACTGGATAACTCAGGGCACGGTTCTGTAATGGCTGTTTGTGGGTTGACCCTGGCTATGACGAGGGTTGATATTCTAGCATTTGGAGGATCAATAGTGATATTGTTCTTGACTCGCCACAGTTTTAGTAAAAATGGATCTTTTTCAGAAAAACAGTAGTGGGAGTATGGTAGAACTGGAAGTGATTCCAGAACCGCGAACGATTACGGAAAATTTAATAGGACCTATACATTCAATCAGGTTTGACATTCCAATAGCCACTCCGCAGGTATGGTAGGTAACCTCAGACACCCGAGAGGTACTTCGGTAGGCTCAAGGACGGTGACAGGGAGGTTCTTATCTACCCAGACTTGACACTACTGTTGTTCCAGGTTATGAGACCCGGTAGGAGGGTTGTCGTAGTTAGTGGGAGCAACGGAAGAATAGTGGGCAAGATGCTTATATCTATTTATAGACTTGAGCAGTTATAGCGGAGATAGATCATCTAATTTTGATGTGACAGTCATGGGTTTGACTTCAATCAGAATAGGGGATGGATCAGTTAAGAAGGTAGTAGGGTGTGATGTCATGGTATCTGAATGACATACACAGAGTAGGAAGTAAAATTCCTATACTACGATCGGTTGAACTGTGGTCGTCACACAGTTGTTTCTCCAGACAGGACATGGATATAATATTTGACATTCTGGTTTCTAGATCTATGGTTTTAGATCTGGATTTGGGTAGTTTCCCAATGTGGGTACTTTGACAGATATTCTAATGGTTTTTGGAATAGTTGACTCCTAGCATGGTAGTGTACCTGCAGGTGATGGAGTCACCCTCTCTAAAGGTCTCGTACAGACTAAAGGGAAGAGGGATGTGCATGATTGGCAGATCACTTGCTTAGGCAATTGAGTCAATCATGAGAAGTCAAGTACCACACCAAATGTTGGTTTTGCACTAGATGCAATAAGTTTGTATTAATCCAATCCTAGAGAAACATAAGGAAGCAGTTTTAGAACATTGGTACATGTTCTACGGATTTCATAACGGCAGCCTCTTTCGGGAGACGGTTATCATTCCAGGCTTCAAAGGTGACATGGATGACAGAGTGATTGTCAGAGTTTTAGTTTTCCCTCTGATGAGGGACAGTATTATGGACAGGTGGTTCCAGAGGATACTGTGGGTGGCATGGTGCTGGATACTGATTAGGTTCAGTGATCCATACAGTCTAAGAAGTTTGGATATGGAGTTCATTTATGAACTAAGGTCCCATCAGATATTCAAACATATTCTAAGACAGGTACTACTCAATTCGGGAGATGGTTTTCTCCGCGAACTTGAGATTAAGAGAGATACAGAAAGATACTTCTAGGCGGATCCACTCACCGAGGCTATTTCTCGAACACAATAGTTTTGCAAACGGGCTTTGTGAAACTGATTAGTAGAGGAGTTGGATGTTCGGTTTCACACGGGCTGTGAGTAGTCGACATCGCAATATTAGCCTTGAGTGCAAGTGGGAGATTGTTGGAGATAGTGCCCTCATAGTCAATTATTGGATCGCAGGTACGTGATTGCAATGATTGCGGAGGACCTATCCCGGTAGGACAGTCTTACTCGAAATGATAGTATGCTATCTGGTTTGCCTTTATCAGTTGTGTACATGTTCAGGTGACTGATTGCATGTTACACTTTGATAGAGCCCTTAGGATCTTGCTTTACTACCAACTGTATGAGGGCGATCATATACGTGAGAGTTGGGTAGTTTAGATGCATATCCTTAATTGTGGTCCCTAGTCGTGGGAGTTTCGAGACAGGGCATCGATACTCCGGAGTAGACTAGTGTGTACAGTCGAGACCCCGACGAGGGGCGGTGGCCGGTCTCACAAGCCACTGGTGTAGTTGGATCACCTAAGATGTATACAGGTGCTCATTGGGTTATGAGTACACCGGACAGGACTCGCCGGGAATCTGCTAGTTAGTATTATATCTATCGTCAGATAGCAGTTCCCTGGTGACATGTGTACAGGTTAGTTCATTGACCTGAGGTCGTCATTTGTCTCGTGTGAGTTCCCACTGTGCTTTGATTTCTACCCTACCACGGCTCAAAGGAGTCGTGCAAACAGGTAGTTTTTGGGTACAGTCCCGAGCCATATGGAGGCACGTGAGCGGATCGGCAGGGGATTCGTCTCTCCCGGTATTGGGGGCGAGGTCGTGCTGTGTCTAGGAGAGCCATTACACAAAGCCCACGGCCGTGGCAGGAGATTTACTGGTAGGTACTCCAGTAGTATCTCAGGGTGTTATTGGGCTTCACTCCGACACGACTTATACTGCTATTGGGGGTCTGACGTTGCTAGCCCCCTAGGCAGATATGCGATACTCATTGACGAACGGACCGGACTGTATATACATTGTCACTGTTAGGCTCAGTAGGGTTTTCGGAGGAGTTCGCTCATCGGTCTCCCTTGAGTTCGCTCCTCGTCCACCCTTGAGGTCAGTCCGTGGGCAGCCGTTACGCATAGCTAGTGCCGCTGACGGTTTGTGGTTAAACCCACTGCCAGGGTGCTGACGAGTCATTAGAGTCCCCCACAGACAGTTTCCCAAGTTCGGGCGAAACATTGTAGAGGCCGTATGGTTTTATGGCAGGGTTCGGAAAATGCACGTGCGTTTACGCACGTGTCAGTTTTCGGGCAGATGATACTGGTCGGCTTTGGTTTAAGCCGGATCCGAGTATTATATTGAGTAGGTATAATATCTTTGTCTCAGTTGCATTTGTATTCAGTCGTAATACAAATGCGGGTACATTTATACAGTTTCGGGGTTTTCCTGAAAGTCGTTTCAGGATCACTTTTGGAAGTTGCCAGTTTCCAGTTTTCTATCAGCCGTCTTTTAACATTCTGTTAAAGACGGATTTATCTTTTCTTCAGATGGAGTGAGTCATCATTCTAGAAGCTTCTAGAAGTGATGAAGTGGCTTCATGACTCATTAGGCATTAATGGTGTCATTATTGTTTTTGATGACTTGCAAAATGACTCATGCTTTGTAATTAGTGGTTTTGTTTTCCTTAGGATATTTGTTATGATAATATCTTTTGCTTGTGGTCACCCCCCTCTCCTACGGTCACCCCCCTCTTCATATAAGGTGGCCGGCCCCTCTCTCTCTCTCTCTCGCTTGATCGATCTCATTTCACTTGAGGTTTCATTTCGGTTAGAAAAGATATGATAGTTTTGGGGTGTATGGAATTCACAGTTCATTTCATTCCATCACCCGATTTCCACGGCAACTTCATTAACCGATCGTCCACGGATTTGGACGAAGTGAAACAAAGTCATCTACTCGTTCTCTACATCAATCTTGGTCGTCTCTTTTAGCAAACTTGACGATCGAGTTGCCTCGAGTCAGAGGCGGGAGCCCGTTTAAAGAACCGATCATGTGGTGCCACCTCGACGAGGAGATCGGCGATCAGATCGGAGCAGCCGCAACGGAGCGTGGGATGATGGTTGAAGAACGAAGGACTCGGATCGTTCGGTATAACCATTCTACACTCTTTACAGTTTGTTAGTTTAGCAATAATGGCAGATCCGGGTTAAAGTATACGATAGCGCCAAGTTAAAAGTTTTTGTTCCGCATTTTGGCGTCTGTAGACTGCCGGGGCGCTAGCGTAGACTTACATTACCTGTAGTTTCTTGAACTATTATAGACCTCATATCGACATGACTTCTCGAGCTATTGGGGTCTGACGTTTACCACCCCTAGGCGAGATATGCGATATATCAGACGAACAGACCGGACTGTGCGGTAAGTGTTACTGGTTGGATTCACAGGAGTATGAGCGGGCTTGCTCGTCGATCTACTGATCGCTCAATTCCTGGGTCGCCGTTACGTTTAGCAGACCGCTTGCGGCTTGTGGGTGTTTGATATGATCATCACCTGCTGCCGGCGTATTGACGAGTCTTTAAAGTCCTACACAGAGGTTTCCTGGCTCAAGCGAAACGAAATAGGAGCGCATATGAGATATGTGCGGGACCGAGAATAATGCGTGTATGTGATACCGTATTCTATTTGTTAGTTATGTATATGCCCTAGAGGCCATTGTTGTACATATGATGTATATTATAATGGATGCTTGGATATATATAGAGATGACTTTCTTGCTCGTCATGATAGTATGCTATTTGGTTTCAGTTTATCTTAACATGTTGACTTGTATTGGTTTACTGTTTTACTCTCACATGTTGATAAAGCCCTTAGGATCTGTACTCGACTACTGGGACTATGATGAGATCATACTAGTGGGGCCGCGGTAGTCGATGAGTACATCCTATAACTGTTCCTAGTCGAGGGTATATCGAGACAGGGCATCGATACACCAGAGTAGACTAGCGTATACGCATCTTAACCCATATGATGGGTGATGGATGATCCCATATCCATCGGTGTTTGACATCAGAGATGGTGTACGGGTGCTCAGTGGAGACTGGGTACACTGGACGGACTCGCCGAGAACTCCCAGATGGTGATATACCACACGTCAGATGGCAGTTCTCCGGTGACACTGGTACAGGGTAGTCTGTAGACCCGAGATCGTCATAGAGTCTTGTGTGATTCCCACTGTGCTTTGATTTCCACCTTACTACGTCCAAGAGGGCGTGCAAAACGGTGGCTTTTGGGTACAGTCCCGAATGACATGGAGGCAATGAGCGATAGGAGGGGATTCGTCTCTCCCGGTATAGGGAGTTGATGTTGTGCTGTGTTCGATTGGCTATAACTGGAAGTCCCTGGCCAGGGCTGATATAAAGATTTACTGGTAAGTGTTACTAGTAGTTTCTCGACCCGTTATGAGCCATACATCGACACGACTTATCGGTTACTGGGGTCTGACGTATACCACCCCTAGACTTGATATGCGACATATCAGACGAACAGACCGGACTGTACGGGAGTGTTACTGATTGGATTCACAGGAGAACGCACAGGCTAGCTTGTTGATCTTCTGATCGCTCAATACCTGGGTGGCTGTTACGTTTAGCTGACCGCTTGCAGCTTGTGGGTGTTTGATATGATCATCACCTGCTACCGGCGTATTGACGATTCTTTAGAGTCCTACACAGAGGTTTCTTGGCTCAGGAGAAACGGAGTAGAGGTACATATGTGATATGTGCAGGACCGAGAATAATGCGATATGGGATACCGTATTATATTCTCGCGATATTTAGAATTGAACCGGGTCATCGGATCAAGTGTTGATTCGATGAATCGGTACATGATATATTAGTCGGTAATATTCGATATAGCCGGATCGTCGGATCAAGTGTTGATTCGATGATTTAATGTATAATAATATATATGATATATTATTACATTATCTAATATTGGCTCGCTTTATTATTTCATTTTCTCACTGGATGATACATTGATATATATGCGATATATGTTAATTGTATTATTTTCTTTTGTTGCAAATATATAATATATATGTGATATATATTATTGTGACATGATATGATTAATTGTTAAACATGTTTAAGGATGATTAATTGAGGTTAGGGTTTGATTGGGGTTAGATGCTTCATGCACCTTCTAGAAGCATTTTCTTTTGTCATTGTAAAGATATTTTAGGATGACACATTCTTAACCCAACCAAACCCTAACTCTAGTTTATTCTCTACTAAATCCTAGCCACTCATCCTTGACCATGGTTTATAAATCAATCATATAGTCTTCTTTCTATTCATCACAAAAGGATTAATCTTATTATTGTTTTTCCATTATCATCTTCTTCTCTCTTGAAGAAAGCTTACTTGATTTTCTTTATGTGATGAATAAATATGAGAAAATGAATTAAAAAGAAAGCAAAAATACTACTCTCTCATCCCCATCTCATCTAGCCCATGAGATTAGTGTGTTCATCTCTTTAGAGTGAGAAAGCTTGAGTCTTTGCAACTTCGAGGTAGATCATCGGAGATTTGGAATACTTCAAGCTAGCATGGATCGTTCGAGTCGTGGAGCCTCTCATGAGTCCGGGAGATCGTGGATCGTGGCAAAGGGACTTCTACTCGGAGCTTGTGAAGCGAAGGAGCGGACTACAAAGGTTGTAATCCCTCACACTTAGATAAAAGTTATCATCTTGCATGTTTAACCCTAATAATCTAGCAAAGATCCCGGCTTTGGGTTGTTCGGCACGTCTAAATTTTTATCCGGGCATGTTTGATGCCTTATGAACCTTCACAAGAGTGCCTAGGAACCCTACAGTGGTATCAGAGCCTAGCTAGAGCATTAGGCGACGTGTTTACGAAGTTAGAACTCCGATCGAACCCGAACCGACGGATAAAGCCCCCTCTCTGGAAATTTTTCAAAATTTAGGATTTTTCTGAATTAAAAATATGTAAAAAAATCAGCAGGGAATTCTAAGAATTACCATAAAACCCGAGCCCCCAATTCGACCAAACGGCGGCGGAACCGCGGCGCAAGCATGCTTGCGCGGCGGTTCCGCGGCGGAATGATGGATTGGTGACACGTGTCTTTTATGGTAATATCCGTAGGTGCTTGTTGATGCTTCTGGATATTTTTAAAAGTGATTCCAGTGTTGTTTAAATCTGGGGTTTATTTTGTAATCGTAGATTCGATCGGAATATTTAAATTCGTATTTCTTTCCGGATATTTAGAAACTGTTAAACTAGTTGAACGGATATCATTAACCCACTTTATCCCGGCACGGAAAACTTTCAAGCGTTGAATTTTTATCGGGTTTAAATCTTTTGGAAAAATTGTACAAGTTAAGTGGTGGGCCCTCTAGAAGACAACAAACCTTAACTCGATTATGTGACCGTCTTGAACTGCCTTTTGAACCTTCGGGTTTGGGGCAGTACGGCGTGCCACATGTGAGGCGTTGGCTTGACCCTTCTACGGCTGGATCACTGGTACTTTGACATGTTCTGGGATTATTTGAACTCCGCTCAAGAGTTGAGCACTTTGGGAAATCTTGGGTGTTTGATTATCTGTTCGGAAAGTTTAATACTGTCTATTTATCTGGAATGTGATACAATATGTGGAATTCATAGAGTTAGGCATGAAATGCGGAGTATGTGATATTTCGGATTTATGATGTCTAAAATGATTGTGAATTCCAAATATTGTAGTTTTTCACTTTCTTTTATGTGACCGTAAGTGTAATATGTGATATCGCCGGTTTCGTTGCTATATGTCAACGACAATTGGGATGCACATATTTACTTACGTTGATGATATGAGATATTATGTGTTGCTGTGATATGTTATATTGGATCGTCGCGTTCAGAATAGCCGGGGATTTTATGTGAGATGAGGGTTTTTATTTTCATTCATGTAAAATTCATTTGTAATGTAATATTCTTTTATTTGGGGCACTTCCAGGTTGCGGTTGCTGTCACCAGTGTATATTATTTACTTTTCCGCATTAGGTAGACCCAAGGAGGGGAGCACAAGTGACCGGGTTCTAGGGTCCAGTGGGAGGCCATCTCGAGGAGTCGAGACCGGGTCTCCTAACCTTAGAATTGGCAGTGTTACTTGCCGCTCTCGTAGGGGTCTTGGGATGTGGGTTTGGCTATTCGTCGCGACCGTGGAATCCGTGTTTTATACAGGCTCGTATTGAAAACACGGACGTCCTAGTATATCCAATATTTCATATATGTTCTTCTGCTGCAATGTTCTGTGATGAGATCATATTACTGCCTGAGACGAATGCTTATACTATATATATATGCTGATATATAAATATTACTGCTTTCGTTTCTTCTGTGATGCTTAGGAAGCATAAGCTGATGGGATTTTTATTAATGAGATTAATAAAAGAAAAGAAACCTAAAGATGTTGTAGAATCAAAAACTTTATAAAAGGGGTAGCTACAGTTTTTCTTTGCACAGTGATATATACGATATATCCTGCACCTTATTCGATGGGGAAAGAGCCGACGATCCCTTCACCGGGAGTGACCTCTTTAGCAAAACTGGCAGATGCTACAAAACTCGGTTTGTCTTTTGATTGCTGTTAGTGTTTTGCTTTGCACAGCGGTATATATGATATATCCTGCACCTTATTCGATGAGGAAAGGGCCGACGATCCCTTCACCGGGAGTGACCCCTTTAGCGAAACTAAGAAAAGCCTCAAAAACACTCCTTTTCAAAACATCACTCAATTCTACGACGATATCAAGTTCATTACGCTCAGGGTTTTCTGAAAAACCTGCGTAGCCCTCCGTCATTTCAGATAGATATTATTTAGTATTCGTGCTATGTTTGTTGACTTAGTTAAGGAATAGTGTACGGTAACTAAGTAATGTTTTTCTGCTAAAACATGAGATGTGATTGGATTAGGGTATTCGTACGGCCTTGTTGACTCAGTTAAGTGTAGGGTTCCTAGGCACGCTAAGGAGGTCTCACAAGGCATCAACCATGCCAATTTTCAAAAATCTAGGTGCCGAGAAAACCTAACACGGACCATTGGCTAGAATTCTAGGCAAAAATGAAACTAGTTAACACTTAACTATGAGAATACGGATATACAACCTTTGTAGATCCGGTGCTCCACCTCCATAGCTCCGCAACGAAGTCCCTTTGCTGTCCAAATAAATTCCCGGGCTCTAGCGTCGGCTTCGTCGGAGAAATGGCGAGCTAGGTCGTCGATGTCCATGCCGAAGAAGATCTACGTCGAGGCATCGCTAAATCAAGCTCCACCTTCACCAAGTCATGAAAACTTATGAAGGAAACACACTCTACTACATGGCAAGAGGTAGAGGATGAAAAAATAGGAAGTGGGTAGACTTTAGAATTGGATTTCTCACTCATTTCCATCAATCACCATTGATGGAGCTTGCTTTCTTCTTGAAGAAGAAGAAGAAGAAGATAGCTAGAAGAAGATAAGTGTTATGATAAGTTAATTTAAAATAGAAAAGAAAATCAAAACTTATCATAATATAACCATGGTTATGTGCAGAGAGCAAACTATAGTTAGATGAATGGTTAGGTTAGGCATAAAACAAAAATGGTGGACTTTATTCAAAGCTTCATGAAGCTTCAACAAAGAACAAAATGAGCCACCAATTTCCTTTTGCCAAAATGAAATAAACAATTCAATAAATGAATGAATAAATATATAATAACCCTAACCATTTACTTAACTAAGGTTTAACTCTTTACACAAACCCTAGCATTCATGTATCATCAAACATGATACAATCAAGTGCACAAAAATATATCACATATACAATGTGCACAAATCAAGTGAGAAAATCCATTTAAAGTGAACCATTACTAGTTAATGCAAAGTAATATATCAAATATATAATTATGCATTAAATCATTAAATCAACACTTGATTTAACGATCCGGTCACATCGCATATAACCGACTAGTAACCTATGTATCGGCTTATCGAATCAACGCTTGAATCGATAACTAGGTTATATCGCATACAACCATTCGACACATTGATCGCGAGAATGAAATACGGTATCACATACACGCATTATTCTCGGTCCCGCACATATCTCATATGCGCTCCTATTTCGTTTCGTTTGAGCCAGGAAACCTCTGTGTAGGACTCTAAAGACTCGTCAATACGCCGGTAGCAGATGATGATCATATCAAACATCCACAAGCCGCAAGCGGTCTGCTAAACGTAACGGCCACCCGGGTATTGAGCGATCAGAAGATCGACGAGCAAGCCCGCTCACACTCCAGTGAATCCAACCAGTAACACTACCGTACAGTCCGGTCTGATCGTCTGATATGTTGCATATCTCGCCTAGGGGTGGTAAACGTCAGACCCCAATAGCTCGATAAGTCGTGTCGATATGAGGTCTATAACACTTCGAGAAACTACTGGTAACACTTACCAGTAAATCTCAGCAACCCTGGCCAGGGATTTCCTGTTATAGCCAATCGAACACAGCGCAACATCAACTCCCTATACCGGGAGAGACGAATCCCCTCCTATCGCTCATTGCCTCCATGTGACTCGGGACTGTACCCAAAAACCACCGTTTTGCACGCCCTCTTGGACGTGGTAAGATGGAAATCAAAGCACAGTGGGAACCACACAAGACTCTATGACGATCTCGGGTCAACAGACTACTCTGTACCAGTGTCACCAGAGAACTGCCATCTGACGTGAGGTATATTACCATCTGGGAGTTCTCGGCGAGTCCGTCCAGTGTCCCCAGTCACTACTGAGCACCCGTATATCATCTCTGATGTCAAACACTAATGGATATGGGATCATCCAGCGCCCATCTGTATGGGTCGAGAAGGTACACGCTAGTCTACTCTGGTATATCGATGCCCCGTCTCGATACACCCACGACTAGGGACTTTGAAGGATGTACTTATGGACTACCATGTCCCCACTAGTATGATCCGCATCATAGTCCAGGTAGTCAAGCACACATCCTAAGGGCTTTACCAACATGTAATAGAGAGACAGCCTGTGTACACGTTAAGGTAAAGATCAACCAGATAGCATACTATCATGTCGAGCAAGAAAGTCATCCCTATATATATCCCAGCATCCACTACAATATACATCCAATGTACAGTAATGGCCTCTAGGGCATACATATAACTAACAATCTCCCACTTGCACTAGGGCCATCTGTAGCAGTGGTTGTAGTATCTCATACTCAACCATCCCATAAAAGTCTCTCTCTGGGAATAGGCCTTCGTGAGTGTATCCGCCGTGTTGTCCTCTGAGTCTACTCTCCTAACCTCGATCTCTTAGAGATCAACCATCTCCATGATCAAGTGATACTGCCTTAGAATATGTCTGGATCACTGATGGGACCAGCGTTCCTTGGCATAAGCCACAACTCCATTGTCACACAATGGGAGGAATATAGTTCATCTCATGAACCAATATACATCCAAACAGCCTCTTTGGTAGCATCTTAAGTAGCGATGTATCCAGCCTTTATCGTCTAGTATGCCACGGTATCTAGCTTGGAACTCTTCCAACATACCGTCCCTTTAATGAGGGTAAAGACAATGCCTGCGACTGACATTCAGTCATCTTTATCACGCTGGAACACTTCCAGTGATTCTCCCTGGATCGATTGATACCATCTCACTATAACTAGTGAGAATCCTAACATCCAATTAAATATATCTCATAGATCCAAAACTCAGGATTTAGGGGGTATCATTTTGATCCTATGTGGAGAATCATTGTGATAAGCGGAGATTGATCGAGCGTAGCATAAGAAACTCCTTTCTTATCAAGAGTATGTCATCCACGTACTCTACGAGGATCACCACCATACTCCCTACTACCTTTTTGTTTATACAAGGTTCATCTACCATTTTGATGATGTCAAACTGTTTGACTATTACATCAAAACAGACGTTCCAACTCCGCGATGCCTGCTTTATCATATAAAACATCTTGCACACGTTTCCGCTGCTCCCACTGTCTACGAGGCCCTCTGGCTGTGTACTTATAGACGCACTCTTCTAAAACATCATTTAGAAAAGCAGTCATGGAACCCAACCGCCAGATATCGTAGTTATGGTATGTAGCCGTGGCAAGTAGGATCTGGATGGACTTAAGCATAGCTACTTGGAAAAAGGTTTCATCATAATCCACGCCTGGTACATGATGCAAACTTTTAACAAGTCTAGCTTTGAAAGTCTCAACTTTTCCACGTACACCAAGTAATCTTCTCAAGATATACTTGCTCCTGATGGGGATTTAACCCTTCAGATATAGCAACTAAAGTCCATACTTTGTTGGTGTATAAGGATTCCATCTCAGATCGCTAAACATCCAGCCATTCTTACAGAGTCTCACTCCTGATGGCCAGCTCGAAGCTAGTTGGGTCATCATCTCATGATGCATTCCTCGCTCCCACTGTCATAGAGAAACCGAAGTATCTCTCAGGTGGGTGAGGAACCCTACTAGATCGGCGGAGAGGCTGAGGTTCGTTGGAATCTACTGAATCCTTCGGTTCTACCAAATCATCAACTCCAGTTTGTATAGCTGGAACGTTTCCAGTTCTACATAACAGACGTTGCCTCGAGCTTGTCCGGATTTTGCTTTTAGACATAGGCCGGACAACCCCAAATCTTAACTAACTTAAGATATGGGCTCTTCCCTTTCCATATCACATATGAAATGGTAGGCTTTGATTTGATTCGAACCGTAATTCAATAGGTATGCAGCTTCATAAGTGCATAACTCCCAAAAGGAAATAGGTAACTCAGTAGTACTCATCATAGAGCACACCATATCGAATAGGGTGCAATTGCTCCGCCCCGACATACCATCGTGCAATGGTGTATACGGAGGAGTAATGCTGAGAGAGAATCTCATTCTCCTTTAGAATAGTCCAGAAATTCTATACTCAAGTATTCTCCTCTTTGATCTCATCATAGGACATAATACTTATACCCGTATTGGTTCTCTACTTCTATCTTATATTCTGTGAATATCTCAAAAGGTTCAGACTTGTGTTTCAACAGGAACATATGTCTGAATCTCGAGAGATTATCAGAGAATGTAATGAAGTACAAAGAACCTTACCAGGTATGTGTAGACAGGGGACCTTTATACATCAACATGTATCATCCCAATAGTTCACTAACTCTTTCTCTGTTTCCAATAAACAGGGCTATGGTCATCTAATCTTTGTGACATGACTGGCAAGTTTTCACAAGATGTAAATTCAAACAGATTTAAACATGCATCTTTGTGCAACTTAGCTAGTCGGGTCGCATTGACATGACCTAGTCTACAATACCTTAAGAAGGATCGGTTCATTTCTGAACTCTTCCTCTTGTGTGTGATCCGTATACTAAGAACTGTAGTTTGATTTAGAACATTAATGCTTTTAGATAACGTGCATGAACCGATCAACTTTTGATATAGGAAATGTTCAAAACATTATCCAACAATACAAAATTTTATCATTTCTTTACTAATAAAGAGACAGATATGATTTTGTATATCAGGTTCGGTATCTAATAACATTCGTTCAGAATCAATGTATCGGTAATACAGGGTGACAGTGACCGACAGACTTGGCTGCAACACTTGCCCCGTTTTCTGCCTCATGAAACTTATCACCCGTTCTCAGTTTTTCTACCCTTTTGTAGCCCTATGTAACATCTTACATATCTGGGATCCTGATCCGGTATCAAATACCCAGGATTCAGAGGATACTGAGAAACAGTTCTTTGTAACGAACACACCCGAAGATGATGCATCAACATGCACTCTCTTCGTTTGGGCGGCACGGGAAATCTGGTATTCCCCAATTTCCTGCTCTGTCTTATAACTATTATAAGTTGGAGCGGGACCAACGTTCCCCAGCTCAGTATAACAAGCGGGTTCGGTCAATAATCCGTATTATTATCTTGATTAAGGCGTGATATGGTCGATACCAGGAGAGAGAGAGAAGAAAACACTCAGCGTGCGCTCTTGCAAGAATAGATTGGTTATTATTTTATCTAATCAGGATGGCTCCCACTGCTTTTTATCAAATCTTCCTTCAAACCCTAAAAGGAAAGACTAGCCGGGATTAATTACACACTACAAGTTCGCCAATCTTTCAGCCAGGCCAGTGTCGGTACTTTGAGGGAGGTCCCCCGTGCTTTCGCACGAACCCAATTAATGTAAACCTCGTTTTCCCAGAGGCGTAACCTCGTTAACACCTTTCTAGACACCTACTTGATCGGCTAATTGTAATATATAAAACTCTCCCAGGAGTAACACTTACTCGCAGCGGGTATCGGGATCCAACTATCTCATAGAAGGTATGCAATCTCATTGCAAATTTCAACACTTGAAATTCCCGATAATATTTTGCCCCTAGCGTGCTATGACCTTGACGCATGCCAAACAACCCATAGTCCGCTAGTCAAGTTCAACCCGTCATTTCCTGATTGAATTAAACCCACCCGCACGACCCTTGACGCATGCCAAACAACGCCGTACGAATACCCTAATCCAATCGCATCGTATGCTAGTAGATAAGCACTAGTTAGCTACCGTACACTACGCCTTGACGCATGCCAAACAACCGCAGCACGAATACTAACTAGTACTTATCTGAAATGACGGAGGGCTACGACAGGTTTTTCTGAAAACCTATTGCGTAATGAACTTGATATCGTTGTAGGATCGAATGAATTTTAAAATGGAGTGTTTTTGAGGCTTTTCCAGTTTTGCTAAAGGAGTCACTCCCGGTGAAGGGATCGTCGGTCCTTTCCTCGTCGAATGAGGTGCGAGATATATCATATATATCACTATGCAAAGCAAAAACACTTAAAAGCTATCAAAAGACAAACAGAGTGTGTAGCATCTGCCAGTTATTACTAAAGGAGTCACTCCCGGTGAAGGGATCTCGGTCCTTTCCTTATCGAATAAGGTGCAGGATATATCATATATACCGCTGTGCAAAGCAAGAACTGTAGCTACCTGTTTTATTTTGAAATTCGATTCCACAACATCTTAGGTTTCTTTTATTTCATTAATCATATTAATGAAGTCCCATCATTTAAATACCTAAACATCACAGATAAATACGACGTACACTTATGCCATCCGCATTCGCCTCGATGTCCCCTCGTGCACCGTTAGGTTAGGTAACTAACGACAGAGCGGAGCAGGGCTAGCGCGGGTGTAAAAGATAAGTAACGGCTATATAATATATCATATATACTATATACTGTATCTATCACAGAACATCACATGATCACATCACAGATATCGCAGCAGAAGAATCATATGAAATATTGGATATACTAGGACGTCCGTGTTTTCAATACGAGCCAGTATAAAACACGGATTCCACGGTCGCGATGAATAGCCAAACCCACACCCCTAGACCCCTACGAGAGCGGCAAGTAACCCTACCAATTCTAGAGTTAGCAGACCCGGACTCGACTCCTCGAGTTGGTCTCCCACTGGACTCCAGAACCCGGTTACTTGTGCTCCCCTCCTTGGGTCTATCCTAGTGTGGAAAAGTAAATAATATACAAACGGTGACAACTTCCGCAACCTGGAAGCGCCCCAAATAAAAGAATATTACATACAAGTTTTTTACATGAAAGAAAATGAAAAACACTCATCTCACATAAAAAACCCCGGCTATTCAAACACGACGATCCAATATAACATATCCAGCAACACATAACATCACATGTCATCAACGTAAGTAAATATGTCCATCCCAATTGTCGTTGACATATAGCAACGAAACCGGCGATATCATATATTACACTTACGGTCACAGAAAAGAAAGTGTAAAACTACAACAGTTGGAATCCGCAACCACCTCAGACATCGCATGCCTGACCAAATGAATTACTTAGACATCACATGCCTAACAATTATAAACCCCGCATTTTAGTCTCAAAATCGAAAACACTTTTCAATATCAAGTCGGGTAATTCAACAAGATTCCCGACATCCTGATCGAATGCTCGTCGCAAACTTCAGTAGACGGTCGCACCCCCGATACCGACGACGAAGTGCACCAAGGCGGAACACCGCTACCGCGAGAACCCGAACAGATGCTTTCGGCTACGGGGTTCTCCTACAGTCACTTGGTCGGGGCTATGGAGTGAGGCTGTCTATTAAGTTTATCCAGCGAGTATCCGCGTACGCTACGTGATTGCGACGGACTTTTGATCACATCAAAATTCCGTGGCAACCGATCAAGTGAGACTAAACTGCTATGTTTATAACATTCATTCAGTTATCTCATAACTTATTGTGAATTCCAATTATTGTATCCCATTCCGGATAAACAGAAAATGTTAAACTTTTCGATCGAACAGTCGAACACCCAAGTTTTTCTGATACAACTCAACACATGAAACAAGTCTAAAAGCATTCAGTTTGTGCCTCAGTACCAACGGTCCAGCCGTAGAAGGGTCAAGCCAACGCCTCATATGTGGCACACCGTACTGCCCCAAACCCGAAGGTTCAAAGGGCACTTCAAGACGGTCACATAATCGAGTTAAGGTTTGTTGTCTTCTAGAGGGTCCATCGAGTTACTTGCACTACTTAGAATGTCGTTAAACTACGGAAAAATCCAACACTTGGAAATTTCCCGACAGGGGAAAAATTGGGTATTTATATCCGGTCGAACTTTTTTAACATATTCTAAAATTTACCCGGAAAGCCACACAGACAAAATTTGATAATCCGATCGAACATACGAATCCCCAAAACAACCTCAGAAAATTCAACTCTTGAATAAATATTAAAAATTCCCAGAAAATCCAACTTCAGAAAATAGGAATTACTGTGCAAACAAGGGAAGCTGACGTCATCAATGGGCCGCGGAACCGCCGCAGAAGCTAGGCTTCTGCCGCGGTTCCGCCGCAGTTATGACTGTTCATGAGAAACTTTTTGCGCCGTAATTCTTAGATTTCCCTGCTGAATTTTCTGCATATTTTTAATGTTGAAAAGTCCCAGATTTTAGAAAAAGGACAGAGAGCATTTTGGAGTTGGGTTTCGGGTTCGTTCGGGTTTCAAATTCCGTCTAGACTTCGCCTAAGGCTCTAGCTAGGCTCTGATACCACTGTAGGGTTCCTAGGCACGCTAAGGAGGTCTTACAAGGCATCAACCATGCCAATTTTCAAAAATCTAGGTGCCGAGAAAACCTAACACGGACCATTGGCTAGAATTCTAAGCAAAAATGAAACTAGTTAACACTTAACTATGAGAATACAGATATACAACCTTTGTAGATCCGGTGCTCCACCTCCATAGCTCCGCAACGAATTCCCTTTGCTGTCCAAATAAATTCCCGGGCTCTAGCGTCCGCTTCGTCGGAGAAATGGCGAGCTAGGTCGTCGATGTCCATGCCGAAGATGATCTACGTCGAGGCATCGCTAAATCAAGCTCCACCTTCACCAAGTCATGAAAACTTGTGAAGGAAACACACTCTACTACTTGGCAAGAGGTAGAGGATGAAGAAATAGGAAGTGGGTAGACTTTAGAATTGGATTTCTCACTCATTTCCATCAATCACCATTGATGGAGCTTGCTTTCTTCTTGAAGAAGAAGAAGAAGAAGATAGCTAGAAGAAGATAAGTGTTATGATAAGTTAATTTAAAATAGAAAAGAAAATCAAAACTTATCATAATCCAACCATGGTTATGTGTAGAGAGCAAACTATAGTTAGGTGAATGGTTAGGTTAGGCATAAAACAAAAATGGTGGACTTTATTCAAAGCTTCATGAAGCTTCAACAAAGAACAAAATGAGCCACCATTTTCCCTTTGCCAAAATGAAATAAACAATTCAATAAATGAATGAATAAATATATAATAACCCTAACCATTTACTTAACTAAGGTTTAACTCTTTACACAAACCCTAGCATTCATGTATCATCAAACATGATACAATCAAGTGCACAAAAATATATCACATATACAATGTGCACAAATCAAGTGAGAAAATCCATTTAAAGTGAACCATTACTAGTTAATGCAAAGTAATATATCAAATATATAATTATGCATTAAATCATTAAATCAACACTTGATTTAACGATCCGGTCACATCGCATATAACCGACTAGTAACCTATGTATCGGCTTATCGAATCAACGCTTGAATCGATAACTAGGTTATATCGCATACAACCATTCGACACATTGATCGCGAGAATGAAATACGGTATCACATACACGCATTATTCTCGGTCCCGCACATATCTCATATGCGCTCCTATTTCGTTTCGCTTGAGCCAGGAAACCTCTGTGTAGGACTCTAAAGACTCGTCAATACGCCGGTAGCAGATGATGATCATATCAAACATCCACAAGCCGCAAGCGGTCTGCTAAACGTAACGGCCACCCGGGTATTGAGCGATCAGAAGATCGACGAGCAAGCCCGCTCACACTCCAGTGAATCCAACCAGTAACACTACCGTACAGTCCGGTCTGATCGTCTGATATGTCGCATATCTCGCCTAGGGGTGGTAAACGTCAGACCCCAATAGCTCGATAAGTCGTGTCGATATGAGGTCTATAACACTTCGAGAAACTACTGGTAACACTTACCAGTAAATCTCAGCAACCCTGGCCAGGGATTTCCTGTTATAGCCAATCGAACACAGCGCAACATCAACTCCCTATACCGGGAGAGACGAATCCCCTCCTATCGCTTATTGCCTCCATGTGACTCGGGACTGTACCCAAAAACCACCGTTTTGCACGCTCTCTTGGACGTGGTAAGATGGAAATCAAAGCACAGTGGGAACCACACAAGACTCTATGACGATCTCGGGTCAACAGACTACTCTGTACCAGTGTCACCAGAGAACTGCCATCTGACGTGAGGTATATTACCATCTGGGAGTTCTCGGCGAGTCCGTCCAGTGTACCCAGTCACTACTGAGCACCCGTATATCATCTCTGATGTCAAACACTAATGGATATGGGATCATCCATCGCCCATCTGTATGGGTCGAGAAAGTACACGCTAGTCTACTCTGGTATATCGATGCCCCGTCTCGATACACCCACGACTAGGGACTTTGAAGGATGTACTTATGGACTACCATGTCCCCACTAGTATGATCCGCATCATAGTCCAGGTAGTCAAGCACACATCCTAAGGGCTTTACCAACATGTAATAGAGAGACAGCCTGTGTACACGTTAAGGTAAAGATCAACCAGATAGCATACTATCATGTCGAGCAAGAAAGTCCTCCCTATATATGTCCCAGCATCCACTACAATATACATCCAATGTACAGTAATGGCCTCTAGGGCATACATATAACTAACATTAAGGGTCGTACGGGTGGGTTTAATTCAATCGGGAAATGTACGGGTTGAACTTGACTTGCGATTTATGGTTTGTTGACTTAGTTAAGGTCATAGATCGCTAGGGGCAAAATATTATCTGGAATTTCAAGTGTTGAAATTTGCAATGAGATTGCATACCTCCTATAAGATAGTTGGATCCCGATACCCACTGCGATTAAGAGTTACTCCTGGGAGAGTTTTACACAAGACAATTAGTCGATCAAGTAGGTGTCTAGAAAAGTGTTAACGGGGTTACGCCTCTGTGAAAACGAGGTTTACTTTAATTAGGTCCGTGCGAAAGCACGGGGAACCTCCCTCAAAGTACCGACACTGATCTGGCTGAAAGATTGACGAAATTGTAGGGTGTAATTAATCCCGGCTAATCTTACCTTTTAGGGTTTTAAGGTAGATTTGATAAAAACAGTGGGAGACATCCTGATTAGATAAGATAATAACCAATCTAATCTTGCAAGAGCATACGCTAAAGTGTTTTCTTCTCTCTCTCTTCAGGTAGCGACCATTTCAGGCCATAATCAAGATAATAATATGGATGTATTGACTGAACCCGATTATTGTACTGAGCAAGGGAACGTTGGACCCGTTCTTTCTTATAAGAGTTATAAGACTGAACAGGAAACAGGAGAATATCTGGATTCTCACGCCGCCCAAAAGAACATGCATGTTGATGCATCTTCTTCGGGTGTGTTAGTTATTGAAAACCGTTTCTCAGTTCACCCTACGTCCTGGGTATTAGACACTGGATCAGGATCCCACATATGTAAACAGTTAAATGGGCTACGTAAAGGTAGAGAACTGGGAAAAGGTGATCATTCCGTTCAAGTAGGGAACGGTGCAAGTATTGTAGCCAAAGCAGTTGGCGAATATCACCTTGTATTACCAAGTCGTAATACACTGATTCTAAATGAGTGCTATTATATACCGAACATGATGTGCAACATTATATCAGTTTCTTTACTGAGTAAAGAGGGATATAATTTTGTAGTACAGGATAATGTTATGAACATATTCCTAGATCAAAAGTTGATTGCATCAGGCTCGTTACATAATGGCATATTCATTCTAAATCAGAATACAGTTCTAAATATACAAAACACACACAAAAGGAAAAGTTCAGATATGAACGAATCCTTCTTGTGGCATTGTAGACTTGGTCATATCAATGCGACACGACTGGCTAAGTTACATAAGGATGGTTATTTGAATCCGTTCGAATTATCATCTTATGATACTTGCCATTCATGTCTCAAAGGAAAAATGACCAAAGCTCCGTTTAGTGGACACGGAGAAAGAGTTACCGAACTCTTAGGACTGGTACATAGTGATGTATGCGGTCCCATGTCTACGCATGCCAGGAACGGTTCTTCCTACTTCATTACATTCACTGACGATCTCTCTAGATACGGACATGTGTTTCTAATAAAACACAAGTCTGAAGCTTTTGAGAAATTCAGAGAATATAAGCACGAAGTAGAGAATCAAACGGGCAAAAGTATTAAGATTCTTCGATCTGATCGAGGAGGTGAATACTTAAGCAATGATTTTCTGGATTATCTAAAAGAGAATGGGATTCTCTCTCAGCTTACTCCTCCTTATACACCACAGCACAATGGTGTATCGGAACGAAGGAATCGGACCCTATTAGATATGGTGCGATCTATGATGAGCGATGCTGAGTTACCTATTTCCTTTTGGGGGTATGCGCTTGAGACAACCATATACATATTGAATCTAGTTCCGTCTAAATCTGTACCTACCACACCATATGAGATATGGAGTGGGAAGAGACCATATTTTAAACGAGTTAAGATATGGGGTTGTCCAGCCTATGTCAAAAGACAAAATCCAGACAAACTCGAGGCACGATCAGTTCTTTGCAAATTTGTGGGATATCCTAAGAATTCTCAAGGATATATTTTCTATCACGCTGAGGAACAAAAAGTGTTTGTTTCTCAATATGCCACCTTTTTAGAAAAGGAATTTCTTGCAAAAGAAATTAGTGGCAAAGAGGTAGAGCTGGAAGAGGTTCCAGAAAAACAAACTGCAACTGAAGATTTAGTGGAGCAGGACGATTCAGTAGTACCCGATGAACCCCAGCCTCTCCGCCGATCTAGTAGGGTTTCACGTCCACCCGAGAGATACTACGGTTTTCTCATTGATGGTGGAAGCGAGGATTGCATCATGGATGATGATGACCCGACTAGTTTCGAGCAGGCCATCACGAGTAGTGACTCTGTGAAATGGCTGGATGCTATGCGATCTGAGATGAAATCCATGTACACCAACAAAGTATGGACTTTGGAAAATGCTCCTGAAGGGGTAAAACCCATTGGGAGCAAGTGGATTTTTAAAAAGAAATTTGGTGTAGATGGAAAAGTTGAGACTTTCAAAGCTAGACTTGTAGCAAAGGGTTTTCGTCAACGACCAGGTGTGGACTATGACGAAACCTTTTCTCCAGTGGTTATGCTTAAGTCCATCCGGATTTTACTTGCCATTGCTGCATACCATGACTACGAAATCTGGCAAATGGATGTTAAGACCGCCTTTCTAAACTGTGATTTAGAAGAGAGCGTGTACATGACTCAGCCAGAGGGCTTCGTAGATAGTGGGAGCAGCGGAAAGGTGTGCAAGCTGCTTAAATCCATTTATGGGTTAAAGCAAGCATCGCGGAGTTGGAAAATCTGTTTTGATGTTGTAGTCAAAGAGTTTGACTTCATCAAAAATATAGATGAACCTTGTATCTATAAGAAGGTAGCAGAGGGTAAGGTTGTGTTCCTCGTATTGTACGTGGATGACATACTCTTGATAGGAAATGATATTCCTATGCTGCAATCAGCAAGCTCTTATTATCACAGAGATTCTCAATGAAAGATCTAGGTGATGCCTCCTGCATATTGGGAATCATGATCTATAGAGATAAATCTAAACTGATACTGGGATTGTCCCAATCCAGGTACATTGACACCATACTAAAGAGGTTTAGTATGGAAGAATCCAAGCATGGGAACCAACCCACGATCTCTGGACTCACTCTCTCCAAAGAGATGTCTCCCAAGACTGATTTGGAGAGAGCTCGCATGCAAGGGATACCCTATGCTTCGGCAGTAGGCTCTATCATGTATGCGATGCTATGTACCAGACCCGATGTAGCATACTCACTAAGTGCAGTGAGTCGGTATCAAGCAGATCCTGGAGAGAGTCACTGGACAGCTGTGAAGAACATTCTCAAGTACTTGCGAAGGACTAAGGAGATGTTCTTGGTGTATGGTAACGGAGAACTCCAGGTGGAGTCCTTTACTGATTCCAGCTTCCAAAGTGATAAGGACGACTCTAAGTCGCATTCGGGTTTTGTCTTTACCCTCAATGGAGGGGCGGTATGTTGGAAGAGTTCCAAACAGGATACCGTTGCAGACTCGACGATGGAGGCTGAATACATCGCTGCCAACGATGCTGCCAAAGAAGCTGTCTGGATCAAGAAGTTCATTAGTGAACTTGGTGTGGTTCCATCCATTGAGCATCCAATACCTCTGTATTGCGATAACAATGGAGCTGTGGCTTTGGCCAAGGAACCCAGATCCCATCAGAAGTCCAGACATATTCTGAGGCGGTATCACCTGATCAGGGAGATAGTTGATCGCCGGGAGATCGAGGTCAGGAGAGTAGATACGAAGGACAACAATGCGGATCCATTCATAAAGGCTATTCCCCAAATACAGTTTGAGAGATTATTCGGGATGCTAGGTATGAGATACTACAGCAGCTGGCCTTAGTGCAAGTGGGAGATTGTTAGTTATGTATATGCCCTAGAGGCCATTGTTGTACATATGATGTATATTATAATGGATGCTTGGATATATATAGAGATGACTTTCTTGCTCGTCATGATAGTATATGCTATTTGGTTTCACTTTATCTTAACATGTTGACTTGTATTGGTTTACTGTTTTACTCTCACATGTTGATAAAGCCCTTAGGATCTGTACTCGACTACTGGGACTATGATGAGATCATACTAGTGGGGCCGCAGTAGTCGATGAGTACATCCTATAACTGTTCCTAGTCGAGGGTATATCGAGACAGGGCATCGATACACCAGAGTAGACTAGCGTATACGCATCTTAACCCATATGATGGGTGATGGATGATCCCATATCCATCGGTGTTTGACATCAGAGATGGTGTACGGGTGCTCAGTGGAGACTGGGTACACTGGACGGACTCGCCGAGAACTCCCAGATGGTGATATACCACACGTCAAATGGCAGTTCTCCGGTGACACTGGTACAGGGTAGTCTGTAGACCCGAGATCGTCATAGAGTCTTGTGTGATTCCTATTGTGCTTTGATTTCCACCTTACCACGTCCAAGAGGGCGTGCAAAACGGTGGCTTTTGGGTACAGTCCCGAATCACATGGAGGCAATGAGCGATAGGAGGGGATTCGTCTCTCCCGGTATAGGGAGTTGATGTTGTGCTGTGTTCGATTGGCTATAACTGGAAGTCCCTGGCCAGGGCTGATATAGAGATTTACTGGTAAGTGTTACTAGTAGTTTCTCGACCCGTTATGAGCCACACATCGACACGACTTATCGGTTACTGGGGTCTGACGTATACCACCCCTAGACTTGATATGCGACATATCAGACGAACAGACCGGACTGTACGGGAGTGTTACTGATTGGATTCACAGGAGAACGCACAGGCTAGCTTGTTGATCTTCTGATCGCTCAATACCTGGGTGGCTGTTACGTTTAGCTGACCGCTTGCAGCTTGTGGGTGTTTGATATGATCATCACCTGCTACCGGCGTATTGACGATTCTTTAGAGTCCTACACAGAGGTTTCTTGGCTCAGGCGAAACGGAGTAGAGGCACATATGTGATATGTGCAGGACCGAGAATAATGCGATATGGGATACCGTATTATATTCTCGCGATATTTAGAATTGAACCGGGTCATCGGATCAAGTGTTGATTCGATGAACCGGTACATGATATATTAGTCGGTAATATTCGATATAGCCGGATCGTCGGATCAAGTGTTGATTCAATGATTTAATGTATAATAATATATATGATATATTATTACATTATCTAATATTGGCTCGCTTTATTATTTCATTTTCTCACTGGATGATACATTGATATATATGCGATATATGTTAATTGTATTATTTTCTTTTGTTGCAAATATATAATATATATGTGATATATATTATTGTGACATGATATGATTAATTGTTAAACATGTTTAAGGATGATTAATTGAGGTTAGGGTTTGATTGGGGTTAGATGCTTCATGCACCTTCTAGAAGCATTTTCTTTTGTCATTGTAAAGATATTTTAAGATGACACATTCTTAACCCAACCAAACCCTAACTCTAGTTTATTCTCTACTAAATCCTAGCCACTCATCCTTGACCATGGTTTATAAATCAATCATATAGTCTTCTTTCTATTCATCACAAAAGGATTAATCTTATTATTGTTTTTCCATTATCATCTTCTTCTCTCTTGAAGAAAGCTTACTTGATTTTCTTTATGTGATGAATAAATATGAGAAAATGAATTAAAAAGAAAGCAAAAATACTACTCTCTCATCCTCATCTCATCTAGCCCATGAGATTAGTGTGTTCATCTCTTTAGAGTGAGAAAGCTTGAGTCTTTGCAACTTCGAGGTAGATCATCGGAGATTTGGAATACTTCAAGCTAGCATGGATCGTTCGAGTCGTGGAGCCTCTCATGAATCCGGGAGATCGTGGATCGCGGAAAAAGGACTTCTACTCGGAGCTTGTGAAGCGAAAGAGCGGACTACAAAGGTTGTAATCCCTCACACTTAGATAAAAGTTATCATCTTGCATGTTTAACCCTAATAATCTAGCAAAGATCCCGGCTTTGGGTTGTTCGGCACGTCTAAATTTTTATCCGGGCATGTTTGATGCCTTATGAACCTTCACAAGAGTGCCTAGGAACCCTACACTATTCTCGCGATAAATGTATCGATTGGTTTTATGCGATATAACCTAGTTATCGAATCGAGGATTGATTCGATAAGCCGATACATTGGATATTAGTCGGTCATATGCGATATGACCGGATCGTTAAATCAAGTGTTGATTTAATGATTTAATGTATAATTATATATTTGATATATTACTTTACATTAACTAGTATTTGTTCACTTTAAATGGATTTTCTCACTTGTTGTGCACATTGTATATGTGATATATTTTTGTGCACTTGATTGTATCATGTTTGATGATACATGAATGTTTGGGTGTATGTTTAGATTAAACCATGGTTATGTAATGGTTAGGGTTTTGATTTTATTTACTTTTTCATTTATTTTGTTTATTTCCTTTTAAGGCAAGAAAAGAAATGGTTGCTTTTTGGATTTACTTGAAGCTTCATGAAGCTTTGAAAAAGTTCAACCATTTTTGTTTCTTTGCCTAACCTAACCATTCACCTAACCTTGGTTTATTCTCTACACCTAACTATGGTTGCAATATGATAAGTATCTTTTTATTTTATGTTTTACATAACACTTATCATATCATTTTTCTTCTTCTTCTTTTTCTTGAAGATGAAGAAAAGCTTGTTACCATCAATGGTGAAATGAGAAAAAGAGTGAGAAATCCAATTCTAAAGTGAACCCACTTCCTATTTCTTCATCCTCTACCTCTTGCCAAGTAGTATAAGGTGTTTTCTTCACAAGTTTCATGGCTTGGTGAAGTTGGAGCTTGATTTTGTGTTGCCTCGACGTAGATCATCTTCGGCATCAAATTCGACGACCTAGCCCGCCCATTTCTCCGATGAAGCCGACGCTAGAGCCCGGGATCCGATGATCGCAGCGAGGGGACTTAATCACGGAGCTATGTAGGTGGAGGACCGGATCTACAAAGGTTTTATTTTCGTTCACTTTTAGAGTAAATTCGTTTGCTCGCATTTGGTATCGCCTAAATTCTAGTTAACGATCCGTATTAGGGTTTGTAGGCACATGAAAAATTTGAAATTGGCATGGTTGATGCCTTGTGAGACCTCTAGTGTGTGCCTAGGAACCCTACACTTAAGTCCATCCGGATCTTACTTGCCATTGCTGCATACCATGACTACGAAATCTGGCAAATGGATGTTAAGACCGCCTTTCTAAACAGTGATTTAGAAGAGTGCGTGTACATAACTCAGCCAGAGGGCTTCGTAGATAGAGGGAGCAGCGGAAAGGTGTACAAGCTGCTTAAATCCATTTATGGGTTAAAGCAAGTATCGCGGAGTTGGAACATCTGTTTTGATGTTGTAGTTAAAAAGTTTGACTTCATCAAAAATATAGATGAACCTTATATTTATAAGAAGGTTGCAGAGAGTAAGGTTGTATTCCTCGTATTGTATGTGGATGACATACTATTGATAGGAAATGATGTTCTTATGCTGCAATCAGTCAAGCTCTTCTTATCACAAAGATTCTCAATGAAAGATCTAGGTGATGCCTCCTGCATATTGGGAATCATGATATATAGAGATAGATCTAAACGGATACTGGGATTGTCCCAATCCAGGTACATTGACACCATACTAAAGAGGTTTAGTATGGAAGAGTCCAAGCGTGGGAACCAACCCACGATCTCTGAACTCACTCTCTCTAAAGAGATGTCTCCTAAGACTGATTTGGAGAGAGCTCGTATGCAAGGGATACCCTATGCTTCGGCAGTAGGCTCTATCATGTATGTGATGCTATGTACCAGACCCGATGTAGCATATTCACTAAGTGTAGTGAGTCAGAATCAAGCAGATCCTGGAGAGAGTCACTGGACAGCTGTGAAGAACATTCTTACGTACTTACAAAGGACTAAAGAGATGTTCTTGGTGTATGGTAACGGATAACTCCAGGTGGAGTCCTTTACCGATTCCAGCTTCCAATGTGATAATGACGACTCTAAGTCGCACTCGGGATTTTTCTTTACCCTCAATGGAGGGGCGGTATGTTGGAAGAGTGTAAGTCGATGTATTACACGCCACGAGTTGCGGGGAGGCGGAAATATGAAAAACAATCAAGTTCTTTAAACAAACATCGACTAACCGAAAGGATCTTTGCTAAACTATAACTAACACTAACATAGGAGTTGTTAACTGCTATGGAAGAAGATTAAACCTAATGAACCGTGTCCTTCTTCTTCTCGTTATCCACCTCCTCGTCGGCCTCCTTTATGTAATAGACGATCCACCCGAGAGCTTCTACTCCAAGCTTTGCCTCTAATCTTGAGGTAACTAGGTTTCTCTTGTTGCTAATCAAAGTCACCTAGGTAATATAGAGTGAGGTTATGGATTAATTAGTCTTGCTAATCCTTGATCTCAACACATGAGAGGGAAGGATTAGGGTTTGAAGAGAGAGAGCTTGAGGAGAGAGAAGGTGAGCATGAGAATGATAATGAAATAATGATCCTTCTTGAATATATGAAGCATAATCATCTATCAAATAAATAAATTAAATGATTAATCATCATGCTTCATTTATTCATTATGTGTGATTCATTACATGAGTCATTAACCATTTAATGCATCATTAATGATAAGAATGAATCTCACAAATGAGTCACTAAATCAATAAATGCTTATGCCACCTAAACCCTCAAGTCATCATCCTTCTAGAAGCTTCCCGCCAAATTACGAGAACGCCCCTCCTATCCGTGAAAACACGGAAAAACTTTAGACTGTATAAATCCAATAATCCGATACAAGAATCTGGCTTAAACCAAAGCCGGCTAGAAAAAACTGTCCGAACATCGTACGTGCGTTTAAACACGTATGCGTCCGAACCCTTGTCATAAAACCATACGACCTCTATATCGTTTCGCCTGGAGCAGGGAAACTCTCTGTGTGGGACTCTAAAGACTCGACTACTACGGTGGCAGTGGGTTTAACCACAGACCGCAAGCGGCACTAGCTGTCCGTAACAGTCCCCAGGTAGATGTCGATAAGAAGGACGATAAGGAAACCAATCCAAACTCCTACTGAGCCTGATGTGACAATCTCCATACAGTCCGGTCTGTTCGTCTAGGACTATCTTATATCGGGCCTAGGGGGTGGCAAGCATCAGTCCCCTAGAAATGGTATAAGTCGTGTCGGAGCGAAGCCCATTACACCTTGAGAAACTACTGGAAAACCTACCAGTAAATCTCGCTTGCCCTGGCTAGGGACTTTGCGTAATGGCTCTCTGACACAGCGCGATATCAACTCCCAATACCGGGAGAGACGAATCCTGTCTAACCGCCACTGCCTCCAAGTGCTTCGGGAATTCACCCAACTGCTACCTGTTTGCACGACTCCTTTGAGCCGTGGTAGGGTAGCAATCTAAGAACAGTGGGAACACACTCGAGGCGAAGTAGCAGTGTCAAGTCTGCGGACTATACTGTACTCATGTCACCTGGGAACTGTTAACTGACGATGGGTATAATCCCAACCAACAGTTCCCCGCGAGTCCTGTCCGGTGTACCCGTAACCCAACGATCACCTGTATACTATCTCCAGTACGACGTACTGATGGCTGTGGGACAGACCATCTCCCCAACTGGGATTAGAAGCGTACACACTAGTCTACTCCGGAGCATCGATGCCCTGTCTCGATAATCCTACGACTAGGGACCTGAAAAAGGATGTCCTTGTAGACTACCCAGCCCCCACTAGTGTGACTGCCATCACAACGCTGGTAGTCAAGAAAGATCCTAAGGACTCTATCAATACGTACACACATATTAAGATAGATAAAACCAAGTAGCATACTACCATGTTTAGCAAGACTGTTATATAACTGTGAATATCCCAAGCTTCCATTAAGTAATATACAAGCTAGTATGATACAATAATGGCCCCTAAGGCATATACACTAACAATCTCCTACTTGTACTAGGGCCATGTACTGGCATATCGAAGACCGATCATCTCGAGTAGCCTCTCGAACTGAATCTGAGGTAAGGCCTTTGTGAATGGATTAGCAATGTTCTCCTTTGTAGCAACTCTCCGGACCTCGATCTCCCGGCGATATATGATCTCCCTGATCAGGTGATACCGCCTTAAGATGTGTCTGGACTTCTGATGGGACCTGGGTTCCTTTGCTAAAGCTATAGCTCTGTTGTTGTCGCAATACAGAGGTATTGGATCAACAATGGTAGGAACCACCTGAAGTTATGTTAGGAACTTCTTCATCCAGACCGCTTCTTTTGCGGTATCGCAAGCAGCAATATACTCCGCTTCCATCGTCGAGTCAGCAACGGTGTCCTGCTTGGAACTCTTCCAGCGCACCGCCCCTCCATTGAGGGTAAAGACATAACCTGACATGGACTTAGAATCATCCTTATCACTCTGAAAGCCGGAATCAGCAAAGGCCTCGATCTTGAGGTCTTTTCCGCCGTAAATCAAAAACATCTCCTTATTCCTTCTCAGGTACTTGAGAATGTTCTTCACTGCTATCCAGTGCTTCTTCCCTGGGTCTGACTGATACTGGCTTACCACGCTCAGTGCGTAAGCTACATCTGGTCTGGTGCACAACATCGCATACATTATAGAGCCTACCGCAAAAGCGTAGGGTATAATAGACATGCGATCCCTTTCCAAATCAGTCTTGGGAGACATCTCTTTGGATAGAGTGATTCCATGACAAGCTGGTAGATTACCGCGCTTAGAATCTTCCATACTGAATCTTTTCAGTATGGTGTTGATGTTCCTGGACTGCGAAAGTCCCAACATCCTCTTGGATCTATCATGATAGATCCGGATTCCCAAAATGTAAGAGGCATCACCCAGGTCTTTCATGGAGAACCTGTGTGACAAGAATCATTTGATAGATTATAGCATAGGAATGTCATTTCCTATCAATAGAATGTCATCCACGTACAAGACAAGGAATACGACAGTTCGTGCTACAAACGTGAAATCATAACCTTTATTTGATAACAAGGAAACTGATATGATATTACACGTGAAACTAGGTACACAAAAACAGTTATGTAAAACCAAAATGTGTCCACTCGTCAATCCTAGGTGATAATCCCCGGCGGACACAGCTCCCACGCTAGCTCCGTTAGCAACCTTTAGGGTTATATCACCATCTTTCAGCACTCTACGGTATCTCAATGCCTGCAATGAATTGCATATATGAGATCCTGATCCGGTAACCAATACCCAGAAAGTAGAGTTGATTGACAGACAATTCTCAATTACAAACACACCTGAAGTCGAAGCCACAGCTTGCTTCGGTTCCTGGTTCTTGGCTTTCCACGCCTTGCAATCTTTCTTCCAGTGCCCTTTCCTATGACAATGGAAGCACTCATCCTTGGCCACTACTGGCACCGCAATATTTTTCTTTCCCTTCGCTCCCACCTTACTAACACCTCTTCTAGGTTTGGTGGTGGCCTTATTCTTCCTTCCTTTGGCCTTAGCCTTGGACCCGGAAGAAGAAGCACCGCAAACAAACATAGCGGGTGTTTCCCTTGCCTTCTGCAAGGTGCCCTCTGCACTCCTCAACGTGTTAAGGAGTTCTGAAAGTTCAACTTCTTTTCTTTGAATGTTGAAATTCAGAATAAACTGGGCGTAGGTGGAGGGGAGGGACTGGAGAATCAGGTCTGTATAGAGCTCATTATCCAAAGTCGTCCCAAGGTCTGCGAGCTCTTCAATATAGCCAATCATCTTTAGGATATGTTCTCCTACCGATGATCCGACGGCCAACCTCGCTTGAAACAAGTTCTTTGAGGTCTCGTATCTTGCTATACGAGATTGCTCTCCATAAAGTTCCTTTGTATGGAGAAATATAGCATCAAGATCCATATCCTCGTGCCTCCTCTGATGTTCATTATTCATCGAGGCAAGCACGATGCACTTGGCCTTCGCGCAATCTAACTCCCAGGTTTTGCGGATTTCCTTATCCGCATTTTTGGATTTGGGACCAGGGACTGCAGGTGCCTTAGCAGTGAGAACATACCCCAATCTGTCATAGGTTAAAGCCATTTTGACATTCCGCAGCCAATCTTTATAGTTTGGCCCTGTCAGTATATTTTTTTCTAATAGTAACTTAAGTCCTGTCATTTTCTGGGTCGGTGCAATTAGGAGAGAGAGAGAATACTTTAGCATGATGCTCTTGCAAGTTTAGAGTGGTTTTTAGTTTATCTAAACTGGATGGCTCCCACTATTTCTCGAATCCCTCCTCAAACCAAAAAGGAAGAACTAGCCAGGACTATTCTCTCCATACAATACTTTCTTAACCGTTCAGCCAGGCCAGTGTCGATACTTTGAGGGAGGTTTTCCAACGCTTTCGTGAAGTTCCTTAATTAAGTAACCTCTTTTCTCTAGAGGCGTAGCCCCGCTGACACTTTTCTAGACACCTACTTGGTTTATAGCATTGATCGTTAAATGATGAATCTCCTGATGAGTAGCATATACTCACAGTAGGATCGGGATCCAAATATCATCGTGTGATAATGCTGAAGGAATCCTACCAACATTCATCACACTCCAAATGGTATGCATCTCTTTACAAATTTCAGTTTCTTTAGAAATTCCCGATATAAATTTTTGCCCCATGCTCTTATGACCCTGGCGTTAGGTCAAAATGTCATAAGTCACATGTCAAGTTCTACCCATCATTATCTTGTTAATTTGAACCCATCCGTACATATCCTTAACGTTCGGCCAAAATGATAATAAGACTGTCCCAAACTAACTCATCTATCTATGCAACAAATGAATACCCAGCAGCTACCAAACACTATGCCTTGGCGTTAGGTCAAAATACATTGCTTGAATACTACTGAATACCCAAGTGAAATGACGGAGGACTACGAATGGTTTTGGAGAAACCGTGAACGTAGTGAACTTGATATAACCGAAGGAACCTGATAGCATTTAAAAGGAGTGGTTAAAGCTCCGCAATTAAAAATATCTGCTGTTTTAAAAATAACCGAGTGGTTTCTTTTAAACTGTTCCAACGATTCAAATTTGGTTTATTTTCTTTGCATTAATAATAATGCGTCCCATCATTAACCTATCATTGCAGAAAACAACGAAAATACAACATCCTCTTATGCCATCCGCATTCGCCACGGGGTCCCGTCATCACCCGTTAGGTTACTTAACTAACGACAGAGCGGGGGCTGGGCTAGCGCGGGTGTAAAACATAAGCGACGTCTAAATAGCTATCATATATAGATATTGTACATTCGTCAGACGCAATAATAGGCATTCCAAATCACAGATGAACATTATTGGATATACAAGCAATCCGCGTTTCTTTTGAGCCTGCAACGAAAGACGGATTACACAGTTGTGATGGATAGCCATTACCCCACCCTAGACCCCTACGGGTACGGCAAACTACCCGCCAAGTACCCGAAGTGAAGCGGTCTCCCTCAACAACGTGAGTAGGCCACTAAACACTTCAAAGTACCCGGTAGTTTGTGCACCCTACCTTGGGTTTATCCTAGGAGCAAAAACAGTAAAATGAAATAATACAACGGTGGCTACAACCGCAACCTGGATGTGCCCCACAAAATAATATTACAACATATTACAATTACATCGAATGAATGAATATAATAACCCATCTCAAACCCCGGCAAATCATCACAACAATCCAATCAAGTTCATAATCACAAACAGAAATCATTACAGAAATGTGCAACCCCCTGCCAACCGACATACTAGCAGTTAGGGGAGGTTTACGAACACATTATACAATTCACAGATATAATCTAATTAGCCAAACATCGTATAATTTCGATTGAGCAAACACATTAGATTCTACTCCAGAAACTTCTCTATGCACCTGAGACTTGAGCAGAAAATAAACATTCCAGAAATAACAAAATTAGCACAGAAGAGTTCTGGGGAAATTTGGGTTGAAGCGGCCCCAACTCGGCAGCGGATCCGCGGCCGATCGCTTGGATCGGCCGCGGTTCCACGGCATCGTGGCCGATTCAGGAACCCAATTTTCTCCAGAATTCTTATATTTTCCTGCATGTATTTTTAGAGGTCCCTGAACAATTTTTAGACCTCATTTTAAATTCGACAGAAACTTGGCGATTTCGATGTTTTTTCCGGTTCGTTTTGCGTTCGAAATTGTAACGACTTTGCTAATAAGTTAGTTATTGTTTAGCGAGGCTCTGATACCACTGTAAGTCGATGTATTACACCCCACAAGTTGCGGGGAGGTGGAAATATGAAAAACAATCAAGTTCTTTAAACAAACATCGACTAACCGAAAGGATCTTTGCTAAACTATAACTAACACTAACATAGGAGTTGTTAACTACTAAGGAAGAAGATTAAACCTAATGAACCGTGTCCTTCTTCTTCTCGTTATCCACCTCCTCGTCGGCCTCCTCTATGTAATAGACGATCCACCCGAGAGCTTCTACTCCAAGCTTTGCCTCTAATCTTGAGGTAACTAGGTTTCTCTTGTTGCTAATCAAAGTCACCTAGGTAATATAGAGTGAGGTTATGGATTAATTAGTCTTGCTAATCCTTGATCTCAACACATGAGAGGGAAGGATTAGGGTTTGAAGAGAGAGAGAGCTTGAGGAGAGAGAAGGTGAGCATGAGAATGATAATGAAATAATGATCCTTCTTGAATATATGAAACATAATCATTTATCAAATAAATAAATCAAATGATTAATCATCATGCTTCATTTATTCATTATGTGTGATTTATTACATGAGTTATTAACCATTTAATGCATCATTAATGACATGAATGAATCACACAAATGAGTCACTAAATCAATAAATGCTTATGCCACCTAAACCCTCAAGTCATCATCCTTCTAGAAGCTTCCCGCTAAATTACGAGAACGCCCCTCTTATCCGTGAAAACACGGAAAAACTTTAGAATGTATAAATCCAATAATCTGATACTAGAATCTGGCTTAAACCAAAGCCGGCTAGTAAAAACTGTCCAAACATCGTACGTTCGTTTAAACACGTATGTGTCCGAACCCTTGTCGTAAAACCATACGACCTCTATATCGTTTCGCCTGGAGCAGGGAAACTCTCTATGTGGGACTCTAATGAATCGACTACTACACTGGCAGTGGGTTTAATCACAGACTGCAAGCGGCACTAGCTGTACGTAATGGTCCCCAGGTAGATGTCGATAAGAAGGCCGATGAGGAAACCCATCCAAACTCCTACTGAGCCTGATGTGACAATCTCCGTACAGTCCGGTCTGTTTGTCTAGGACTATCGCATCGGGCCTAGGGGGCGGCAAGCGTCATTCCTATAAAAGCAGTATAAGTCGTGTCGGAGCGAAGCCCATTACACCTTAAGAAACTACTGGAAAACCTACCAGTAAATCTCGCTTGCCCTGTCCAGGGACTTTGCGTAATGGCTCTCTGACACATCGCGATATCAACTCCCAATACCGGGAGAGACGAATCCTGTCTAACCGCCACTGCCTCCAAGTGCTTCGGGACTGCACCCAACTGCTACCTGTTTGCACGACTCCTTTGAGCCGTGGTAGGGTAGAAATCTAAGAATAGTAGGAACACACTCGAGGCGAAGTAGCAGTGTCAAGTCTGCGGACTATGCTGTACTCATGTCACCTGGGAACTGTTAACTGACGACGGGTATAATACCAACCAATAGTTCCCCGCGAGTCCTGTCCGGTGTACCCGTAACCTAACGAGCATCTGTATACTATCCCCAGTACGACGTACTGATGGCTGTGGGACAGACCATCTCCCCAACTGGGATGAGAAGCGTACACACTAGTCTACTCCGGAGTATCGATGCCCTGTCTCGATAATCCTACGACTAGGGACCTGAAAAAGGATGTGCTTGTAGACTACCCAGCCCCTACTAGTGTGACTGCCATCACAACTGTCACGTCCCGAAAGTACGGAATATGACCGGCACTTAAACTACGAACGTCTCAAGGTGTACGTATTCTAAGTAAGCCGAAACCCCAGAAATCCAAACCAAGAAAAGTAGTAGAGTGTAGGAAAACCAATTTAAATCAAGAAGTTTTAATAGCATAAGCCGAGTTATGCGGTTTTAAAAACATCAAGTATTTCCTGAAAATTTCGGCAGAGTCTCCTTTGTAAATACTGGCTCCCAAACGGGATACAACATGAATAGTATACGAAATCAAAAAAGGCATCCCCAAGCGGGAGCTAGCTCTTCGTCAAACGACGGCCACAACCACACAAACAATATAATATACAACGCCGAAAGGCGATGATCACAACAGAAAAGGAAACTCAAAACAGCATGAAATCCGTATAAATACAACGCGCGACTCTAAGGTCGATAGAATAAACAACACTGGTCTCTATCTCTGAAATAAATACATGTTTGGTTGATGGAACTTCTAGATACAACAGAGTAATAATATACAAGTTATATAATGGGGGTACGATACAAGTAAACCCACCTACTAGCAAATCACCCGAAGGAAATTATGCCCGCAAGCCGTAATGAAACCTGTACGGCAAACCTGCAAGAAACTGGGGCACAACGGGGGTGAGTTGCCAACTCGTGAATAGAAAAACATCTATGCACAGAAATCGCATAAATAACGCAACCTAGGTCAATGATCATAATATATCCTCAAATATATGTATAATATGCAGCCTATAAAAATGGCTAGGGTAATATCTAACCCGAGTGTGATCTCATGTGCCCATGTCAGTGCCTCAGGTAGCAATATATCATATGAATGAGGTATGAATGCACGGAACAGAATGCATGTACTTACGAAAACTGCTTTCATAAATCAGTGAGATTTCTGTATTTTTAAAGTGAGGTACCATAAATGAAATCAGCATAAAATAGTGCCCAGCATCGACACAAAATAAGTGTCCAAATATCTCGATATCTCTGTATCACAATCTCTGTACCTCAATATCTCAAAATCAATATCTAGGGTGCCGTCAATCCAGAACGGCCCCTACCATCCATCTCAAGACCACGACGGTATCCTCCGGATATCCGACGCGTCGGGTAATATCACCGGTCGGTAGTGCTCCCCTGCCGGGCTCAACGTCAATAACACATTCCTCTTGCCCCGGGGTACCGCACCGGGCCCACCATGTACCCGAAACGGTTCCTCCACTCCTCGAATCGGGTCTCGAAATCCATCAGCAAACTCATGGTGGACGACTCATACATCATGGGAAAAACCGCACTTTTTATTTAAAAGAGAGAAAGCAGTTTATATATGTTTTGCGGTTTTCCTCCAAATCCAGAAGATATCATGGAAATCCGAATCATCAATAGGATGTAAAACCATGAATATAAGCATGAGAATCCATGAATACGGCATAACAATGAATAGCAGTATGCATGAAGCGACAAGTAATAACTACAATATCTAAGCTGGCATATAAGGTATGTACACTAATATTATGTCAAACTACTAGCTATCAATCTAAGTTAAGCAATAATATTTTCTAAGGTGTACGTGACATGGCAATTACCGATGAAGATGTGTGTGAGCCGGCAAGTAAGTGTATGTGGTACATACGCATCATCGGTAATGGTGCTGGTGTCCTAACAGCATAATGTCAACAATGCAATATGAAATAACAATGTAAGTATGCGATGCGGAGCGGGCAACCAAAATGAGCGGGAGCTAACTATTAAACCATGGTGCCATTTGAAATAACACGAATCGTGGGGTTTTGAAAATAGGGGCTACGGCGATTTTAAGAAAGGATACGCCTTTTGAAATATCCGTAGATCCCTTGACCTGTCTTTTAAAATACCCACGACCTGCTAGTTTTGAAATAGGTAGGAGTCTAATCTAATCTAACAACTACACTAAACTATACGGCTGAACTAACAAGCTGAACTACAGGTAAGGAAACCGCCTAACATCTGAGTCGATACATATACATACCTGTATATATATTAGTCGGTGATCCCGCCTCAATAATATCATATCCGATACCATATCTATAATCAGACATCCCAAGTCAAGAGTGCGGATCAATAATCAAAATATAGTTCGTACGTAAATCCGTCGTACGGCATCCCCCAAATCTGGGTACGGGTCAATATCATATTCCTCACACTATTCCTTAGGTATCCTCTTTATCCAAGATCATATTCTAGGGTACTGACCTATGTCTAGTACAATACTAATATCCTCAGTATACTCATGATCTGACTACTGATCGACAATCTCGTACAAACCGATATCGTCAGCACATATCATCATCAAGGGGTATACATCGCCCGATACGGTCTAATATCAATATCCTAGCATATCATATCTTATATCACGATCACATGTCGACCATTTTATTTATAACACCATTCACCCGTATCGCCGCCCCAAGATCCGCTATAACCCCAGGACGTACCTCAAGTACGAATCATGCCATATCACTGATATCACAACCACAAAACAAATCTCATCGACTCAGCTCAATCCCAATATCATCCTCAAATCCGTATGTGAACACATAATCCCATACCCATGTGAACACATAACTATAAAGAATCCCATGAGCACATATAAATAGGAATGTATGCAAGTATGTATGTGTGTATGTGTAGTGCAACACTACCCTAGGGTTCGCAACACTAAAATAATCCAACACACCAATATCCATCCTAAATATCGTTATTAATCCCCAATAACATATAATAATTGTTGGTGTGTATACGCATCCGTATACACCACCACGGACTGCGGGGGTGCTATACGCCATCCACCCGACTTCTCCCCGTAGATATAAATCTACTCACCTGGTCCTCGCTAGCCGGTTCCGACATCGCCATGCGCTTGCTTGCCGTCTCGAAATCCACATGGGGAACCTACATATCAAAACGCACCATATCGTATTAAAATCCGACTCATGACCAAAACGACGCACGAATCCCACATAAGTCAAAACCTATGGTTGCTCTCACAAACCAACCCAAAAACTCTCGACGTCGGCATGCAAACGCCCGACCATCGAGAAAAACCCAAGTAAACTCATTTGCACATTCACGAATACTAATTTAAATATAGAATAGGTTAAAATTCACAAAAACCCCAAATTCACTTTAGAAGCCATTTTTTCCGAAAATCTAGCAAGCAAAAATTACCCGTTTTAGTACAAAACTCGACGTTTAAATGAATGTAGCGGCCAATATACTTATAAAATATCTTAAATAAGTCATATAAATCATTTCCATAATTTAATCTCATTAAATTTCATTAACCCAAAAATTCTAGTTTACAATATAGCCAATTTTAACAATTTTGTAGCAAAAATGCACAAACAACAATTTAGCTTGGATTTTCATGAACTAAAGTATTAAACTACATTTTATAATGTTAAAGAAGTCATGAAAAACCTAATTACATTTTTAAACCCAATTATTTATCCAATTTTGAAAACCAAGTTAGCAAAATAGCTTAACTATTACAAATTTAATTTAACAAAAATGCAAACTAGCAACTAGATTAATTTTAGCAAGCAATAACATGTTAATCTACCCATCACAACCATAATCCAATAATCAAACCTTAAACAACTTCAACCATATTCTTGAATTTTCAAATTAGCAACAAGAACCAAATTAACACTTAGTTATGTTAGATTAAGCAATTTAAACAACAAATTCTATATAGGGTTAATATTTATACCTCCCAATTTTAGAGATCTAGCTTGGAAATTTGCCTCCAAAACACCAACTTTCCTCCAAGATCCAACTTAGAATAGGTCATGGAGAAATGGGTAGAGATTGGATTTGGAATTAGCCTTGATTTTGTAGGGATTTTGAGGCATTTTTATGGATTTTTTGATGCAAAATTGTGTGGGATTTGGGGGAGGGCTGATGCAGTTTGGAGAGAGGGAGGACTCGGCCAGCATCAAGGGGGAGAGGGAGAGAGAGAATGAGGGTGTTGGGTGTAAGTCAAACAAGCCCACACTCCAAGTCAACACTTACATCCTTTCTTTATTCATTCTTCTCTTTTTCCCCTTTGTTTTTTTTCTTCAAATCTTTGGAGGTGGGGACATTTGGAGAGTGTCCTGCACATTCGACCAGCAAGAGGGGGAAAAAGTGATGTGGTGTTTTGTGTGAAGCAATGAACACCAAACACCAATACAATATGCACCAAAACCCTTTTATTTTCACAAAATAAGCCTTTTTCTTCAATATTTTCTAAACCGTTTTGGCAAACGATTTCATTTCAAAAACCATATGATAAAATTTTATTTAATGTTTTATGATGCACAAAATTTGTTTCAACTCATTCCAATTTGTAATTTTCCCTAATTAAATGTATTAGTGACGGCTTAAAATAATAATAAAATAATTTTTTTTCAGAAAATTTGAAATTTCACCAGTGGCTCAATAAACACCAAATACTAGCAATTTCATAGATAGAATATGTATATTTAATTTTATAATAAAGATATTTGTATTTTGGTTTTTTACAGAAACCCCCTTATTTTACCGTTTTTTCGAAATTTCACCGAAACGATTTTCAAAACGTTACAATCTTCCCCCCTTAAAGAAATTCGGTCCCCGAATTTAAATTAAAACTCCCCCCAAATACTAAAACATCTAAGCCAAAACCATCAAGTCGTCGGGGTTCCGAAATCGTAAATACATAAAACAAATCGTAGCGCAGCGCGTTCGCATGAAAAATGAGCATATAACTCAAAATCAAAACTCCGTTAAGCATCCTGCAATCATCGGAGTCATGGTAAAGACACAAATGTCAAATCCAATACAAAACCAATATGACATAACTCGAAACTATACATGTAAAATATATTCAGGTACTGTCCTCTGACTAGTCCTGCTCAGTACGAAAACACATAGCAATATCATAAAAACGTACTGCTCTATAAGGAAAATCACTCCCAAAATACGCGTATGAATACTACGCGCGTCTTGTGCGCACGGAAATCAAAATCCAAATATGTGTCATACATATGCACAGAAACAACATCTAAGTGCATCGGGTGTGCACAAAACATCTGTCGTAGGCAACATGTGTGCCTGACAGCAAAATCAGGTGCATCTGACATGCACGAAAAATCTCGATTTAGTGCATCTGGTGTGCACCAAAATCACACTTCAAAACATGCGCCCAACATGCGCGAAAATCCAAATCAGGTGCATCCATCGTGCACGAAATCATGAAATCCAATATCAAGTGCCAAACATGCGCAAAATCAAATCAGGCGCACAAGGTGCACAAAATAAATATCGAACCTCACCATCGAAAACAAAGTCCAATGCATCTAAGTGCACAAAAGGCGTATCACTGCACTGCAAGCATATATAAACTATACAGAGTGCAGGAACCAAATCGTGTGCGTGCATACGCACAAAATCAACTCAAATGTCTAAAACCGTAAAATCACAAACATATGAAACCCAAGCACGAAAACGATATCAAGTGCAACACTGTGCAAGGATCGTAAATTCTCAATCATCAAAATCAAATCATGCGAATAAATCACCCAAAACATCGAAATCAATAATGGCGGAATAGTACCGCTCAAGTGCATCCTCTAAGAATCTCAGGCCAACTGTCGCGGTCACTAGTGGGACGTCTCGTCGATGATCATGGACTCTGGCCTGCTGGTGTGCGTAACAATGACCACTCCTGGGTCAAGGTCTTCACTGTGAATTACCAATCTCTCGGTCCATCGGCTCATCGGCCCTGTCAGGTGTGCTAACGGGGATGATCCCATTCTGGCACTTCTCTGGTCATCTCTCGGTCAATCATCGCGACCACTCGTAAGACAGCATATCACAGGCGTCGGCCTCTGGCTCTCTGAATGTACGTGACACATCTGATCCTGGGTGCAAGTATCATTGCAGCAATGTCCTGGAAGGAATCCTGCTCACGGTCTCTTCCATGTCTCGTCTCTGCCAACTTTCCGGAAGTCATCGCCCTTTCCTATATCTGCATCTTGTTCCGGAACAGCTGCATACCCATCGCGACTCCTTCTGGAAGGTATATCCAGTACTCTGCCTCGGCATGCGTATCGCATCTCTGATGTCGGCGGAGTGGAACGTCATCATATCCAGATCTTGTACGAACCTCTTACTCCACTTTTCTCTAATGTCGACTGCTTCGGAATCGTCTCATCGCGGCTGCATGGACCGAGCTCCAACGGCTATCCTCGTACCTGGAGTCTCCCAAGAAATGCATCTCACCACCTAGCATCCGATTAAGTCGAGCCATCCGATCGAGTCGTCAAAACCTCATAATCCCCCAAGAGCTCAACATCTTGGGCACAGTTTAATAGTATCGAGTACATACCACAGCATCGGTGGTCCAGCCGTAGAAGGGCAAACCCAAGCCTCACTAATGGCGCCGTAGAACTGACGCAAACCCGAAGGTTCAAAGGCTTTCACACGGTCATTAAGTCGAGTTAGGGTTTTATTCTTCTAGAGGGACCATAGAATTGCCTGCATGTCTTTCCGACTACTTTAAACTTGGAATAATAGGTTTCTGACATTCGATCGTCTCTGTCGACTCCCAACGTCTCCGCGTGAAGTCGTCTCTAGCTGGAATCAATCTATCTGATGACCTCGCATCGGGGTAGGCGAACGATCCACATGTCCTAGTCATTCATCCTCGATGACTAGCGACCTTCTATCATCTCTTAGTACAACTCATTCTGCACTAACTCCAGCATCTGGGGCAATATCTCGTCGTTCGCAGCAATAACTGGCTCGCTCGTCCGCACGCTGAACGGTGCCTCAATCATCAGGTGTAAGCAATACTTCAATGGTCATCAAAATCTGGCTGGCCTCTATTAGTGGCCCAATCCTCTGATACTGATCGGCACGTCCGAGAAATTTCATATAGGCGATCCGCCAAACGCTCGTGGCGCGGAAACACAGTAAAAAGACACATCTCCGCAATCGTGTGTCGCCGTAATTTCGCCCTGGTCAGTCCTCGTTCGTGACGAGCTCGTGCTGACCGCAACTCTAGCCGTAGTTCTCCCTGCCCGTAATCGTGGCAGCAAAACCATAACTGGTACTGATGAGGCTAGATCGGAATGAATATAATACTGAGCAAAGAAATGTACATCCTAAGGCTGCTTAAGTGGAGTGGCGTGTCGTAAGTATGCCGCCGAACATACCCACGATACGTCACTCTACTTTAGTCATCTATTCCATCAACCAAGGGTCATCCTATGTTCCGAAGGTAAAACCTAACGCTCTGATACCAACTTTGTCACGTCCCGAAAGTACGGAATATGACCGGCACTTAAACTACGAACGTCTCAAGGCGTACGTATTCTAAGTAAGCCGAAAACCCAGAAATCCAAACCAAGAAAAGTAGTAGAGTGTAGGAAAACCAATTTAAATCAAGAAGTTTTAATAGCATAAGCCGAGTTATGCGGTTTTAAAAACATCAAGTATTTCCTGAAAATTTCGGCAGAGTCTCCTTGTAAATACTGGCTCCCAAACGGGATACAACATGAATAGTATACGAAATCAAAAAAGGCATCCCCAAGCAGGAGCTAGCTCTTCGTCAAACGACGGCCACAACCACACAAACAATATAATATACAACGCCGAAAGGCGATGATCACAACAGAAAAGGAAACTCAAAACAATATGAAATCCGTATAAATACAACGCGCGACTCTAAGGTCGATAGAATAAACAACACTGGTCTCTATCTCTGAAATAAATACATGTTTGGTTGATGGTACTTCTAGATACAACAGAGTAAAAATATACAAGTTATATAATGGGGGGTACGATACAAGTAAACCCACCTACTAGCAAATCACCCGAAGGAAACTATGCCCGCAAGCCGTAATGAAACCTGTACGGCAAACCTGCAAGAAACTGGGGCACAAGGGGGGTGAGTTGCCAACTCGTGAATAGAAAAACATCTACGCACAGAAATCGCATAAATAACGCAACCTAGGTCAATGATCATAATATATCCTCAAATATATGTATAACATGCAGCCTATAAAAATGGCTAGGGTAATATCTAACCTGAGTGTGATCTCATGTGCCCATGTCAGTGCCTCAGGTAGCAATATATCATATGAATGAGGTATGAATGCACGGAACAGAATGCATGTACTTACGAAAACTGCTTTCATAAATCAGTGAGATTTCTGTATTTTTAAAGTGAGGTACCATAAATGAAATCAGCATAAAATAGTGCTCAGCATCGACACAAAACAAGTGTCCAAATATCTCGATATCTCTGTATCATAATCTCTGTACCTCAATATCTCAAAATCAATATCTAGGGTGCCGTCAATCCAGAACGGCCCCTACCATCCATCTCAAGACCACGACGGTATCCTCCGGATATCCGACGCGTCGGGTAATATCACCGGTCGGTAGTGCTCCCCTGCCGGGCTCAACGTCAATAACACATTCCTCTTGCCCCGGGGTACCGCATCGGGCCCACCATGTACCCGAAACGGTTCCTCCACTGCTCGAATCGGGTCTCGAAATCCATCAGCAAACTCATGGTGGACGACTCATACATCATGGGAAAAACCGCACTTTTTATTTAAAAGAGAGAAAGCAGTTTATATATGTTTTGCGGTTTTCCTCCAAATCCAGAAAATATCATGGAAATCCGAATCATCAATAGGATGTAAAACCATGAATATAAGCATGAGAATCCATGAATACGGCATAACAATGAATAGCAGTATGCATGAAGCGACAAGTAATAACTACAATATCTAAGCTGGCATATAAGGTATGTACACTAATATTATGTCAAACTACTAGCTATCAATCTAAGTTAAGCAATAATATTTTCTAAGGTGTACGTGACATGGCAATTACCGATGAAGATGTGTGTGAGCCGGCAAGTAAGTGTATGTGGTACATACGCATCATCGGTAATGGTGCTGGTGTCCTAACAGCATAATGTCAACAAAGCAATATGAAATAACAATGTAAGTATGCGATGCGGAGCGAGCAACCAAAATGAGCGGGAGCTAACTATTAAACCATGGTGCCATTTGAAATAACACGAATCATGGGGTTTTGAAAATAGGGGCTACGGCGATTTTAAGAAAGGATACGCCTTTTGAAATATCCGTAGATCCCTTGACCTGTCTTTTAAAATACCCATGACCTGCTAGTTTTGAAATAGGTAGGAGTCTAATCTAATCTAACAACTACACTAAACTATACGGCTGAACTAACAAGCTGAACTACAGGTAAGGAAACCGCCTAACATCTGAGTCGATACATATACATACCTGTATATATATTAGTCGGTGATCCCGCCTCAATAATATCATATCCGATACCATATCTATAATCAGACATCCCAAATCAAGAGTGCGGATCAATAATCAAAATATAGTTCGTACGTAAATCCGTCGTACGGCATCCCCCAAATCTGGGTACGGGTCAATATTATATTCCTCACACTATTCCTTAGGTATCCTCTTTATCCAAGATCATATTCTAGGGTACTGACCTATGTCTAGTACAATACTAATATCCTCAGTATACTCATGATCTGACTACTGATCGACAATCTCGTACAAACCAATATCGTCAGCACATATCATCATCTAGGGGTATACATCGCCCGATACGGTCTAATATCAATATCCTAGCATATCATATCTTATATCACGATCACATGTCGACCATTTTATTTATAACACCATTCACCCGTATCGCCGCCCCAAGATCCGCTATAACCCCAGGACGTACCTCAAGTACGAATCCTGCCATATCACTGATATCACAACCACAAAAAAAATCTCATCGACTCTGCTCAATCCCAATATCATCCTCAAATCCGTATGTGAACACATAGTCCCATACCCATGTGAACACATAACTATAAAGAATCCCATGAGCACATATAAATAGGAATGTATGCAAGTATGTATGTGTGTATGTGTAGTGCAACACTACCCTAGGGTTCGCAACACTAAAATAATCCAACACACCAATATCCATCCTAAACATCGTTATTAATCCCCAATAACATATAATAATTGTTGGTGTGTATACGCATCCGTATACACCACCACGGACTGCGGGGGTGCTATACGCCATCCACCCGACTTCTCCCCGTAGATATAAATCTACTCATCTGGTCCTCGCTAGCCGGTTCCGACGTCGCCATGCGCTTGCTTGCCGTCTCGAAATCCACATGGGGTACCTACATATCAAAACGCACCATATCGCATTAAAATCCGACTCATGACCAAAACGACGCACGAATCCCACATAGGTCAAAACCTATGGTTGCTCTCACAAACCAACCCAAAAACCCTCGACGTCGGCGTGCAAACGCCCGACCATCGAGAAAAACCCAAGTACACTAATTTGCACATTCACGAATACTAATTTAAATATAGAATAGGTTAAAATTCACAAAAACCCCAAATTCACTTTAGAAGCCATTTTTTCCGAAAATCTAGCAAGCAAAAATTACCCGTTTTAGTACAAAACTCGACGTTTAAATGAATGTAGCGGCCAATATACTTATAAAATATCTTAAATAAGTCATATAAATCATTTCCATAATTTAATCTCATTAAATTTCATTAACCCCAAAATTCTAGTTTACAATATAGCCAATTTTAACAATTTTATAGCAAAAATGCACAAACAACAATTTAGCTTGGATTTTCATGAACTAAAGTATTAAACTACATTTTATAATGTTAAAGAAGTCATGAAAAACATAATTACATTTTTAAACCCAATTATTTATCCAATTTTGAAAACCAAGTTAGCAAAATAGCTTAACTATTACAAATTTAATTTAACAAAAATGCAAACTAGCAACTAGATTAATTTTAGCAAGCAATAACATGTTAATCTACCCATCACAACCATAATCCAATAATCAAACCTTAAACAACTTCAAACCATATTCTTGAATTTTCAAATTAGCAACAAGAACCAAATTAACACTTAATTATGTTAGATTAAGCAATTTAAACAACAAATTCTATATAGGGTTAATATTTATACCTCCCAATTTTAGAGATCTAGCTTGGAAATTTGCCTCCAAAACACCTACTTTCCTCCAAGATCCAACTTAGAATAGGTCATGGAGAAATGGGTAGAGATTGGATTTGGAATTAGCCTTGATTTTGTAGGGATTTTGAGGCATTTTTATGGATTTTTTGATGCAAAATTGTGTGGGATTTGGGGGAGGGCTGATGCAGTTTGGAGAGAGGGAGGGCTCGGCCAGCATCAAGGGGGAGAGGGAGAGAGAGAATGAGGGTGTTGGGTGTAAGTCAAACAAGCCCACACTCCAAGTCAACACTTACATCCTTTCTTTATTCATTCTTCTCTTTTTCCCCTTTGTTTTTTTTCTTCAAATCTTTGGAGGTGGGGACATTTGGAGAGTGTCCTGCACATTCGACCAGCAAGAGGGGGAAAAAGAGATGTGGTGTTTTGTGTGAAGCAATGAACACCAAACACCAATACAATATGCACCAAAACCCTTTTATTTTCACAAAATAAGCCTTTTTCTTCAATATTTTCTAAACCGTTTTAGCAAACGATTTCATTTCAAAAACCATATGATAAAATTTTATTTAATGTTTTATGATGCACAAAATTTGTTTCAACTCATTCCAATTTGTAATTTTCCCTAATTAAATGTATTAGTGACGGCTTAAAATAATAATAAAATATTTTTTTTTCAGAAAATTTGAAATTTCACCAGTGGCTCAATAAATACCAAATACTAGCAATTTCATATATAGAATATGTATATTTAATTTTATAATAAAGATATTTGTATTTTGGCTTTTTACAGAAAACCCCCTTATTTTACCGTTTTTTCGAAATTTCACCGAAACGATTTTCTAAACGTTAGAACAACGCTGGTAGTCAAGAAAGATCCTAAGGGCTCTATCAATACATACACACATATTAAGATAGATAAAACCAAGTAGCATACTACCATGTTTAGCAAGACTGTTATATAACTGTGAATATCCCAAGCTTCTATTAAGTAATATACAAGCAAGTATGATACAATAATGGCCCCTAGGGTATATACACTAACAAAGAGTTCCAAACAGGATACCGTTGCAGACTCGACGATGGAGGCTGAATATATTGCTGCCAACAGTGCTGCCAAAGAGGCTGTCTGGATAAAGAAGTTCGTTAGTGAACTTGGTGTGGTTCCATCCATTGAACATCCAATACCTTTGTATTACGATAACAATGGAGCTGTGACTTTGTCTAAGGAACCCAGGTCCCATCAAAAGTCTAGACATATTCTGAGGCGGTATCACCTGATCAGGGAGATAGTTGATCGCCGGGAGATCGAGGTCAGGAGAGTAGATACGGAGGATAACACTGCGGATCCACTCACAAAGGCCATTCCCCAGTTACAGTTTGAGAGATTATTCGGGATGCTAGGTATGAGATACTACAGCAGCTGGCCTTAGTGCAAGTGGGAGATTGTTAGTTATGTATATGCCCTGAGGGCCATTGTTGTACATATGATGTATATTATAATGGATGCTTGGATATATATAGAGAGGACTTTCTTGCTCGTTATGATAGTATGCTATTTGGTTTCACTTTATCTTAACATGTTGACTTATATTAGTTTACTGTCTTACTCTCACATGTTGATAAAGCCCTTAGGATCTGTACTGGACTACTGGGACTATGATGAGATCATACTAGTGGGGCTACGGTAGTCGATGAGTACATCCTATAACTGTTCCTAGTCGAGGGTGTGTCGAGATAGGGCATCGATACACCAGAGTAGACTATCGTATACGCATCTTGACCCATATGATGGGTGATGGATGATCCCATATCCATCGGTGTTTGACATCAAGGATGGTGTATGGGTGCTCAGTGGAGATTGGGTACACTAGACGGACTCGTCGAGAACTCCCAGATGGTGATATACCACACGTCAGATGGCAGTTCTCCGGTGACACTGGTACAGGGTAGTCTGTAGACCCGAGATCGTCATAGAGTCTTGTGTGATTCCCACTGTGCTTTGATTTCCACCTTACCACGTCCAAGAGGGCGTGCAAAATGGTAGCTTTTGGGTGCAGTCCCGAATCATATGGAGGCAATGAGCGATAGGAGGGGATTCGTCTCTCCCGGTATAGGGAGTTGATGTTGTGCTGTGTTTGATTGGCTATAACTGGAAGTCCTTGGCCAGGGATGATATAGAGATTTCTTGGTAAGTGTTACCAGTAGTTTCTAGACCCGTTATGAGCCTCACATAGACACGACTTATCGGTTACTGGGGTCTAACATATACCACCCCTAGACTAGATATGCAACATATCAGACGAAGAGACCGGACTGTATGGGAGTGTTACTGATTGGATTCACATGAGAATGTACAGGCTAGCTTGTTGATCTTATGATCGCTCAATACCTGGGAGGCTATTACGTTTAGCTGACCGCTTACAGCTTGTGGGCGTTTGATATGATCATCACCTGCTACCGGCGTATTGATGATTCTTTAGAGTCCTACACAGAGGTTTCTTGACTCAGGCAAAACGGAGTAGGGGCACATATGTGATATGTGCACGACCGAGGATAATGCGATATGAGATACCATATTATATTCTCGCGATATTTAGATATAAGCCGGGTCATCGGATCAAGTGTTAATTTGATGAATCGGTACATGATATATTATTCGGTTATATTCGATATAGCCGGATTGTCGGATCAAGTGTTGATTCGATAATTTAATGTATAATAATATATATGATATATTGCATTACATTATCTAATATTGGCTCGCTTTATTGATTCATTTTCTCACCGGATAATACATTGATATATATGCGATATATGTTAATTGTATTATTTTCTTTTGTTACAAAATATATTATATATGTGATATATAATATTGTAACATAATATGATTACTAATGCAATATGTTTAGTGGAGATTAAACAAGATTAAGGTTTGAATTGGGTTAGTTCTTTCATGAACCTTCTAGAAGGTTTTCTTTTGTTTTGTGCTAAGATATTATGGTTGGTATTTTAAGTGACTCATTCTTTAAACCAACCCAAACCCTAGCCTTAGTTAAATCTCTACATGGGTTAGCCTTGTCATAGTTGACCATGGTTACATTTGTAATCATATATCTTTTCATTATTCATCATAAAAGGATTATTGATTTAATATTCATCTTCTTCTTCCTTTTGAGCTTTGAGAAAGCTTTCTAGGTTTTCTTTATGTGATGATTTTGTGTGAGAATTTGATATAAAAAGAAAGTATAAATACTACTCCATCATCCTCATCTAATCTAGCCAATTAGATTAGGGTGTTCACCTCATTAGAGAGAGAGAGCTTGAGTTATAGAAACTTCAAGGTAGATCATCGGAGAAAAAGAAGACTACAAGCTAGCATGGATCGTTCGAGTTGTGGAGCCTCTCTTGAGTCCCGAAGATCGTGGATCGCAGCAAAGGGACTTCTACTCGGAGCTTATGAAGTGAAGGAGTGGACTACAAAGGTTGTAATCCCTCACTTTTAGTTGTAAAGATCTTTACTTGCATGTGTAACCATAATTATCTAGAAAAGATCCCGGCTTTGGGTTGTTCGGTGCGTCTAAATTTTTATTCGGGAATGGTTGATACCTTATTAACCCTTGTAAGAGTTCCTAGGAACCCTACAGCTGCATCAACACACAGCCTAGCCCCACTCGAGAAGCATCACAATAAACCACAAAACCGCCCGATCCCGAAGGCAATGATAAAACTGGTGCAGTAGTCAAACGAGTCTTCAATTGCTGGAAGCTATGCTCCCATGCCTCGGTCCAATCAAAAGGAACCGCTTCCGAGTCAACCCGGTCAACGATGCAGCGATACGGGAGAAATCCGGAACAAAACGTCGATAGTAGCTGGCCAGACCTAGAAAGTTGCGAACCTCTGTAACTGATACCGGTCTGGGCCTATGCTGAACGACCTCGATCTTTTTTGGGTCTACACATATACCATCCCTCGTAACCATATGACCCAAGAAGTCGACACTGTCAAGCCAGAATGCGCACTTGGAAAATTTAGCGAACAACTGGTGCTCCCTCAATGTCTGCAATGTGATCCGCAAATGCCGCTCATGCTCTTCTCTGCTTCGGGAATATACCAAGATGTTATCAATGAATACGATGATGAACTGATCAAGATACAACCTTCAAATGCGGTTCATCACGTCCATAAACGCTGCTGGGGCATTGGTGAGCCCGAATGACAACACCAAGAACTCATAATGCCCGTAACGTGTGTGAAAAGCAGTTTTCGGAATATCATCTTGTTGAACCCGCAACTGATGGTATCCAGATCGCAAGTCAATCTTCGAGAAATGCCCCGCACCATGGAGCTGGTCGAATAAATCATCAATATGAGGTAAGGGATATCTATTACGCACTATAACCCGGTTCAGCTGATGATAATCAATGCATAATCGGATACTGTCGTCCTTCTTGACGAACAGGACAAGAGCACCCCAAGGTGACACACTCGGTCGAATAAGCCCTTTATCTAGCAAATCCTGCAACCGATCCTTCAGCTCTCTAAGCTCCGCTGGGGCCATCCGATAAGGCAGTATAGAAATAGGCCCCATGCCGGGGATCAGGTCGATGCAGAACTCAAAATCACGTTCTGGCCGTAAACCAGGCAGCTCGTCAGGAAAGACATCCGGAAACTCTCTCACAATCGGGACCTGGTCCAACGGGACTTCTGCAGCTCCAGTATCACAAACATAATCTAAGAATCCCTTACATCCTTTCTTCAAGAGCTGACCAACACGAATGGAAGAAATCAAGCTGGGAAGGGTGACGCTACGGTCTCCCTGAATAAAAAGAACTGGCTCACCTGGATAGCTAAATCTAACTTCCTTTTCATGGCAGTCCACGGATGCATAACAGGTGGCTAGCCAGTCCATGCCCAGAAGAACGTTGAAGTCTAACATATCAAGGAGAATCAAATAAACTGAAAAATCCCTCTCCCCGATACGGACAAAACACGATCGAAACACAAATCGAGCGACAAACGACTCGCATATCGAAGTAATAACAATAAGCGGCTGATCTAATGAAGATGACACTCGGCCCAACATCGGTGCAAAGTGTGTAGATACATAAGAATGTGTGGAACATGGGTCGAATAATTCTCGAGCGTCGAAAGAACAACTGGCAAAGTACTTGTCACAACGGCATTGGATGCCTGCGCATCCTGAGGAGTCAAAGTGAATACTCGGGCCTGTCCCCCACTGATAGCTGGTTGTCTTCTGCCTCTATCGCCTCGTCCTCTCTGAACAGGACCGCCAAGTCCACGGCCTCTAGGAGCATCTGCATGGTGTGGAGTATCATCAGGGGTAGGAAGTAGAGCTCTCTGAGGAGGTGGTGAAGGTGGTAAGGTCACATGTGGAACTGTCGCCGTGCCCTGGCGCCTCATAGTACAGTTTCTGATATGATGATACTGACTCCCGCACCGAAAACATCCTGGCAACGACAGCTGGTCCTGAGGATAAGAACCAAATAACTGACCCCGTCTATATCCTCTGCCGCCACCATCTCCCGGAAAGAATCTGTCACGGCGTCTACCCATCTGCCTCCGAGCTGGCATACCGGTACGAATCCGTTTCGGCCAAGAAACGACGGAAGTCTCAGAAATGCGCTGTTCATATCAGAATTTTGCATTATTATATCGCCCATTCTTAATCACATTACATATAAATATGTGCTTTTGATCCATGTCTGCTAAATAGTTGCAGGGTACAGGTTCTCAGATCGTTACAGTGAAATTCATGAAAAGTCGCTACAAATATGAGACTATGACCAACAATAAATGAATCCGTATGATGCCGCCTACAGTTCAAGGAACAAATGAAAATCATTAGACAGTTCAATGTACAAAGCACAAGGACAACACAAGATTCAAGACTTCAATGCGAAGCTTAAAGCAAAAGTCCACATCATTGTGCACTGTTGGAAATCTGGAAGAAAATAGAAGAGATTCTGAGGAACCAAGTGAAGAAAATAGAAGGTAAAAGCAACATGAAGCAACCCTGAAAGATTGAGACCAAGATCCCATCAAATGGCTGCGGAACCGCGGCCAAACAGGCCTTTCTGCCGCGGAATCACGGCCGTATGGTGCACGTGTCGGTGGGTGTCGGTGCTTTGACCCGGTTTTCTTAGGGTAGTTTGGTAAATTCATGTATAGATCAGAATGAAACTTAAGGTTTTTCTATCTATAAATAGGAAAGCCAAAAGCCTAATTAGGGTGCCTCTTTTAGGGTGCCTTTCTTAGGGTGCCTCTCTTTAGTTTTTAGTCTTCTTTTTAATTTCTAAATTTCAATTCAATTGTAATGCGTTGTTGAGAGGACATCAATAAAGTAAGTTTTCATTTTATCTCGCATTATTTTTATCTGAATTTTAATTCCTGCAATTTTTTATCTGTTCTTTTATTATCTGCAATTTAGTTCATCTATTAAAATAAAAAAAAATTTATTGTTATCTTCCTAATGAGTGAGTAATTCCTCACTAGTTAGGGATAAGAGAGGGAATGTTTGAGAGAAGAAAATCTCTCTCAATCCTTTGTTTACCCAAATAATTTTAATTAAGGACTCTCTTTAAATCAACCATAATCCGCTCACTACGGCACCCTGTCCTACATGATAGCGGTGATTCCCTAGTTAGACCGGTTATGGTTGAATTAACCGGAGGTTAGGGCTAAGAGCCATGAACTGACGGATAAGGACCAAAAGGAAAAAACTAAATTTCTTACCAGTCGTGCTAATCCCCGTTGTTAACTATTACCCTAACCCCAATATTCTTAACTAGGGCATTGAAAGAAGTGAGAAGAATCCCTATTTTGAACTAACCTAATCCTAACCCTAGCAAGCCTTTTTTTATCAACTTTATTGCATTCGTAGATCTTAAAAAAACCATCAACCTTTTGCACTTAACTCGTTAAAACATAAAGAAAAAGATTCCATCTCCCTGTGAATCGACCCGTACTCAACTGGCTAGCTACCAAACGACACCGTCTTCATTGCGGTAAATTTAAACACAGAAAGAAAATCTCTACCAATCAAATGGCGTCGTTGCCGGGGAGACGGTAGTCTCTTTCTTTGTGTAATTTCGGGTTGATTAAAAAAAATTTAAGAATTATAAAAATTGAAAAAAAATTTTAAAAAAAATAAAAATAAAAAAATAAAATAAAATAAAAATAAAAATCATTTTGTTATTTTTGAAAGGTTTTTGTGCAGGTGTGCAGGCTTGGAGCAAACTCTGTTTCAGATCTGGAGCACATTTAGTAAATAAATCAATATTCAGGAGATCTAAACAGGTAGAGGAAAATCAGTTCAGCACAGGGAACAAATTTGACGACGTCAACCTTCAGATTAGCCGTGGAACCGTGGCAAAAGTGCACGTTTGACCGTGGAACTATGGTCAATTTCTGACATCAGGGACCCATTTTTCTCTGTGAATATCTTTTCTCCTCTCCTCTCCTCTGAACTCCACTGACAAATTTTTCTGCAGCATTCTTTGCGCAAATTCTTCTCCCTCTCCAATAAATTGTTTTTGTGCAGGATTTTTTGCACCGCAAAAAATTTTTTTTGGTGTGTTAACTGCTTTGCATAATTAATACGGAATCTAAGAGGCTATAACGCCAATCAAGATTGGGTGGGGATTTCATTACCCTTCCTAAGACCCCAAAAATCACTAAAAAGTATATGCATCACCCATGAATTAACTAATAAATATTTAGACTCAGCCAATTAAGGACTATCGTGCTCATTAGGACAGAGGAAGGTTGTGGGCATTCAATCATTATCTAAACTTGACTTTATGGTGTTTAGGCTAGACAAGTGAGAAATGTAACTTTAAAAGGCCCGTCTCACGGTGATTCGTGAGCGGAACCCTCCTTTCTTCATTTGTGCTTACCTGGCCACAATTGGCAGTGAAGAGACGATTTGAGGGATATCTCAAAACTTGTCACTTTGGAACAGTTAGGAGCAGTCTAGTGGACTTAGAAGACCATAGCTCTAGATTTGATTGTGCATGTTTTAACTGTGATTGTTTGAAGTAAGTTCGTATATATTCTTGCAAAACTCTTTCAAAAATTTCTAAACTCCAAACAAACAATTTTTTTACAAAAAAAAACATTTTTTTTAAAAATCACATTTTTTTCTTCTCCTTTCTCTCATTACATCATGGGTACCCCACCTCGCAAAACTCTTGCCGAACTTTAGTATCCATAACCAGACATTACTTCCTACGGTTCTTGTTTTGGTCAAATTTTGAACGACCCCTCCATGCCCAAAATTTCTTTGAATGATCGGATAGACGCGTCTAAGACAGCCAATTGGACTCCGCAATCCACCTTGTATCAACCATTTCAACCTTCACCACCTTCTTACGTTGATACTCCTTTTTTGAGTCCTGTTGAACTCTGAAACCCATGTCTATTGCTGAATATATTGAACAATCTCGTAACCGATCTTTCACTCCTTTCACCACTGCGAATTTTTTGGATCAACAATTCCATTCACCTTCTTATCCAAATGTTGATCCTACCCCTGTCCAACCATTCTATTCCTATCCATCCTACCCAACTTTTAAACCTTTCCTAGACATTGCTTCTACACCATTTGGGAGTTTTCAGTATCCAAACAAATTTGAATCTTTTACTGAAACTCCTTCACAACCCATGTCTAGTCTGGAACAGGCGTTGGAAGACTTTAAGGTAGCTTCATGCCAACAGATGATAGATCTGAATGCGTCCATGGCCGCCCTCATACAACCTAGTGACACAGTAACTGGTTTCCAACTAGCTCCAAATTTTCCAATGTATGATGAGGCGGTTGGACAGATTGATAATTTGAGTAGAGAGAGTGAGCTGTGCACCCTTCCAAATTAAACCTACCCATCCTTAATTGAATCCCACAACTCCGGTTTTGAATGTCTATCAAGTGTCCCAAATGATTCACCAGTTGAAAATAAAACGTTTAATGAGTTGTGCGACTTTGTAGTTTCTGATTTACCTGATTGTGAAGGGTCCCTTTCGAGTGAAACCATCACCAATCCTTTTGACCTCTACACCTCAACTCTAGAACCTCATTTGATTAATATCCATGCTTTTGATGAGTCGTCTAAGAAAATTGGTTTTCACTTGATTGAGGATATCGACACTGGGAATATTTTGGATGATGAACCCACAGATTTGACTGAATTTTTCTCTCCAATTCATCATCCCGAGTCATTAAATGTTTCTCCCAAACTTTATATGCGTCTTGATTTTGATAAGAATTGCATGTAGAGTATTGAGGAAATTATTGAGGATGAAGCAGTTTTACTTGAGAAGTCGGATTTTCCAATTCATTCTATCCCTTTCATTGACTGTGCACACCCTCTTGAATCTTTAACCGATACCCCTCCTCACTCACTTCCCTCCATCCTAGCTCCGACCTTGCAAGAAATCGTTACACTTTCATTTTCAATGTCTGGTTTACCAAGTTTGATGTACCCATGTTTTCTCACGACTCTTGAGGGATTTGACCTCATTTCTCAGAGGGTTAATAGATTAGCACAATCGTTTTTTACACATCGGTCATTACAAATTGTGCTAATTTATACACTCCATCTCCACCCTCAAGTTCATATTCAAATTCTTTCTCCCACTTTCTCTGGTTCTTCTTCTAATCTTCCTTTAATGATAGCGAGTGTTAATGAATCACAATCCGATATTTTGAGTTCGATAATTCTAGAAAAACAACTTGATTTATACTCTTTTGAGAATAAGGTAGATGAGCCTTACGAGTCTCTTACCTCCGTAATTTTTGAAAAATCAAGTGTGTTGAATTCTGGCGTGACACTTATTGACATTGAAACGTTCAATCGGACCATCGATGAATGTTTCGAAAATATTTTCGCCAACGAACTTGCATTCCTAAACGACACGGATTTTGTGATTAATCAACCTCCACCTGAAGAAGTCAAACCACCACCATTTCTTCTTATCCCATACGAGAATGTGACCATTCTTCCCATTCATAATTATCCACATTCTCGTTTCCGTTCACCATTATTATTTCATCTCTACAAATCGAGATGTAAATCTTTTCTTTTACACCACTTATCTCTTCCTCACTTCTTCCTGGCTCCGTACAACATGTTCTTTCACCAACCACACCATTATAATGATAAATTTTTTGAATGGTTGGTGCTAACCTTTGGCCCGTGTAAGGTCTTGTATAGCTTGATACTGTGTTTTTCTCCTCCCTAACTCTGAACTTTAATGCTTAAACAGTGGAAACACTGTTTCACTTATGTTTGGGGGGGGCCTTTTTGTGTATATATATTTTGTTTTCGTTTTCTGTTAATAATAATAAAAAAAACAGGGGAGTGCCGACAATTTTGACCCTCTTGGTGTAGCCTGACAGTGAAAGCACTGTCAAGTTTAAGTTCAGGGGTGTGCTCGGTAAGCTTTCTTCCTTCGCATTCATGTGTATATTTTTTGCATTTGCATACTTATTTTAAAATCCATAAAAATTGATAAATTTTAAAAATTTAAAAAATTGAAAAGTTAAATTTTGGCCATATTTGACATAAGTTTAACATGACGGTGACTAGTTAGGAAAAACTAGATTCTAAACTTAGTGAATTGAAAGCCCTAAAAATAACCTTTCTTAAAGTTTAACTGTAGAAAATATACGTCCTTGTAGTTTATTTAGAAATAGGCAAATTTTGAGTTTAGTTCTTGGGCTAATCAAAATAAGGGAAGAGTATTGAAAGCTCTATTTGAAATATAAGTCTGAAAAATAATTCTGAATCTTAAATCCAAATTGTGAAAGTATATACCCTATTATACGCACTTACACGCATCTTGAAACTTGGGATAGTAGAGGATACCTTAAAATGCTCTTATCTACAATCCTTAGTATGAAGGAAAATAAAATAAAAGTATAAGTGGTGAATAAAGAGATAAAAAATGAACACCGGTTTTGTAATTACTTAAGGCAGCATAAATAAAAAATATAGCGAGGGTGCTTTATCACCTAGTGCCTTAGACCAACTGGTTTGAGAGTCACTACTAAGCCTTAGGTATTGCAAGACGAAGAACTACGCCTAAATGCGCAAGCACAATTTGTAATCGGTCGGTTAGTACCTCAAGAAGTATTAACGATCGCATGAATGATGTGTGAACAATTTCATCTAAAATTCACCAACTAAAAGTATTTTGGAATATGGACAAGAGTATGATAGCTTGAATTGAATTTTAAAGTGTAGGGGTGATAATTACACACATGTAGGGGTATATGATTGGAGTTTGGAGAAGAGATAGGAATAAAAGATAGGGCTTATATCTTCAGTAGAGATGATAAAAATTCCTGAGTTAAGATTGCACCTTAGAAGAAAAATTTAGGAAATGCTAAAAGCATTATAAACTTGCAAACGTATATGATCTTAAGTTAAATGAAAATAAAGCATGAAAAATACGGGTTGATGATTTCTAAGTTAACGATAATAGAATTTCTTACTAGAATACTGAATTGAAGAATTACAGTCAATGGCCTAATTGATTGGATTTTGTGGGTAGTATCCGCTGAAAACCCTCAGAAGACAACATTCCTCCTACTAGGGACACCTAGAGGTTTAACGGCTTGTTGCACGAGCTCAGTGCAATCACGTTCCCTGTGAAAGTGAGGTTAGGAATTTTTGAGAATAAAATTGGCTTTGCTCGGGACAAGCAAAAGATAAGTTTGGTGGTATTTCTTCATATCAGAATTTTGCATTATTATATCGTCCATTCTTAATCACATTACATATAAATAGGTGTTTTTAGACCATGTCTGATAAATAGTTGCAGGTTACAGGTTCACAGATCGTTACAGTGAAACTCATGAAAAGTCGCTACAAATGTGAGACTACGACCAACAATAGATGAATTCGTATGATACCGCCTACCGGTTTAAGGAACAAATGAAAATCATTAGATAGTTCAATGTACAAAGCACAAGGGCAGCACAAGATTCAAGACTTCAATGTGAAACTCAAAGCAAAAGTCCACATCATTTTGCACTATTGGAAATCTGGAAGAAAATAGAAGAGATTCTGAGGAACCAAGTGAAGAAAATAGAAGGTAAAAGCAACATGAAGCAACCCTGAAATATTGAGACCAAGATCCCACCAAATGGCCGCGGAACCGTGGCCAAACAGGCCTTTTTGCCGCGGAACCGCGGCCGTATGGTGCACGTGTCAGTGGGTGTCGGTGCTTTGACCCGGTTTTCTTAGGGTAGTTTGGTAAATTCATGTATGGATCAGAATGTAACCTAGGGTTTTTCTATCTATAAATAGGAAAGCCAAAAGCCTAATTAGGGTGCCTCTTTTAGGGTGCCTCTTTTAGTATTTAGTCTTCTTTTTAATTTCTAAATTTCAATTCAATTGTAATGCGTTGTTGAGAGGACATCAATAAAGTAAGTTTTCATTTTATCTCGCATTGTTTTTATCTGAATTTTAATTCCTGCAATTTTTTATCTGTTCTTTTATTATCTGCAATTTAGTTCATCAATTAAAACAAAAAAAGGAATTTTATTTTTATCTTCCTAATGAGTGAGTAATTCCTCACTTGTTAGGGATAGGAGAGGGAAGGTTTGAGAGAAGAAAATCTCTCTTACTCCTTTCTTTGCCCAAATAATTTTAATTAAGGACTCTCTTTAAATCAACCATAATCCGCTCACTACGGCACTCTATCCTACATGATAGCGGTGATTCCTTAGTTAAACCGGTTGTAATTGAATTAACCGGAGGTTAGGGCTAAGATCCAAGAACGGACGGACAAGGACTAAAAGGAAGAAACTAAGTTTCTTCCCAGTCGTGCCAATCCCCGTTGTTTACTATTACCCTAAAACCAATATTCTTAACTAGGGCATTGAAAGAAGTGAGAAGAATCCCTATTTCGAACTAACCTAATCCTAACCCTAGCAAGCCTTTTTTTATCAACTTTATCGCATTCGTAGATCTTAAAACAAACCACCAACCTTTTGGACTTAACTCGTTAAAACATAAAGAAAAAGATTCCATCTCCCTGTTGATCGACCCGTACTCAACCAGCTAGCTACCAAGCGACACCATCTTGATTGCGGTAAATTTAAACACAGAAAGAAAATCTCTACCAATCATGCGCTCCTTCAACAGTAAGGCTGCATCCATCGCAGCTGCATAAGTGTCGAAGTGCTGGGCGCCAATAATAAGAAATAACTTTGTGTCAAGTCCCCGTATGAACCTCTTTATCATCTTCTCTTCAGTGTCCATCAAGTAAGGAGCATATCGGGACAACTGAGTAAACTGAATGTCATACTCGGACTCTGTTATCCCAGGAGTCTTGCACAAAACCTCGAAACTACGGGCTCGAGCATCTCGGACGCTCTCCGGAAGGAAACGGGCAAGGAATGCAGCTGTGAACTCATCCCAAGTCATAGGAGGTAGACCTGCAGCTCGGTCTCTCTCGACTGATTCACACGACGTCTGAGCAAGACCCACCAAATGAAAACTCGCAAGACTTACCCATCTATCATCAAAACATCTCAGTGAATGGCAAATCCTAGCCATTTTGTCGAGGAATGTCTGCGGATCCTTTACTACATCTGTGCCAGTAAAGACTGGAGGCCTCAGTCTCATAAACTCCTGTAATGATACAGGAATAGTCACGGTAGTAGTACGAACAATTGTCTGGGCAACAGGTACAATCATGGTCTGTGCAGTGGAAGGAATATCCTCAGATCTCTGTGCCCGACTGGCCTCAACTAAAGATCCCATCATCTGACGCAACTCCTGCATACCGGCTTTTAGCCTGGCAATACGGCTTGGGGAAGGTGGATCAATCTGTCCCTGAGGGGTAGGCGTACCACCCTGATCGGTCCTCGTCTCAGACGAGCCCGCTGGAATCTCATCTCTGGCGGCAGCCCTCTGAGCTCTCATGGCCTTCGGCGGCATAATGGTTGGTTCAAGAAATAAGATTAATAAGAACGGTGCAATTGAATCAAGGGATATAAGGAATCGAAGAAGGAATTACAAGCAATTATATCCTAAGGTCACTTTGGCGGAGTACCGTATCATAAGTATGCCGCAGAACATACACACACTACGTCACTCTGCTTAAGTTACCCACTCTATCTACTAAGGGTCATCCTACACTCGAAAGGTAAAACCTATCGCTCTGATACCTACTTTGTCACAATCCGAAAGTACGGAACGTGACTGGCACTTAAATTACGCAACGTGTAAAGGCGTAACGCAATCTAAGTAAACCAAAGCCCAGAAAATCTAAACCATCAACAAATAGAGTGAAGGAAAACCTTACATAAAAAGAGGTGTAGTAAATTGAAGCTGCATTAAAGCATTTTAAAAAACACCAAATTTTCCCGAAAATTTCGGCAGAGTCTCCTTTGTAAATACTTGCCTCCAAACGGGTACAAAACAAAAATACATACATACATACATACATACATACATACATATATATATATATATATATATATATATATATATAATGAACAACAGCATCCCCAAGCGGGAGCTAGCTCTTCGTTCAAGGCGGAATCACAACCACATGCAATATATATCATAGTAGTGCAAGATAAGCATATAAAAAGCACGAGAAAAGGTAAACATCACGTCGGCTCAAGTGAGCTCGACACCAGAGAAACAAAATATATACACAAATCTCATGGTTACACCTCTAAGTCGCATATACAATGATAGAAGCGGTAGATACGGTAGATAGAGTATACTAGATACAATAGTAATATATGGTGGAAACAAAATATCCTCGCAACCCACCTACGAGCAATGCCGCAAGTCCAAGCAAAAAGGAACAAAATGATAAAGTACGCCCGCCGCTACTGTGCTGACGGGTCGGACAGGCAAAATACTGTGGCACAACGGGGGTGAGCTGCCAACTCGTGAGTAGTAAATAATATCAAATAAGGCTATCGTAAGCATGCACGCAAATGCGTCACAACCTACATATATCAATATGATACGATGTACCAACATGAATGCAATATGAATGCATAAACAACACGAAACCTGAACAAGTCTGGTACGAGAAAATCTTTGTTCTTATCTTAAAGAAAAACCTCTGTGCAACAAACTGAGTATCATCAATGAAATCAACAAAAAATCCGTGTCAAGCATTGACACAATATATGTATATCCTAAAATCTCAATATCTGATTGTCTCAATATCTCGGGCTCCGTCTGTCCGAATCGGCCCATATCATCAAATCTCACAACCATGTCAGTATCCTTCGGATATCTGCCGCGCCAACAATCACCGGTAGGTTGTCTGCCCCTGCCAGGCTCATCGTCTACAACTCGAGATTCTTGTCCCGAGGTATCTTACCGGGCCCACCATGTACCCGAAACGGTTCATCCAACTCCTCGAATCGGGTCTCGAAAGACAACATAATCAGGAAAACTCATGGTGGACGACACATATATCATATCACGAGAAAACCGCAACTTGCAATTTAAAATGATAATAGGTTTATTAAATTCTTGCGGTTTCCCCAAAATCCATAAATTTCATAAACACGGAAATCTTCCAAGAAAAATCACAATATGTGGGTATGTCAATGATGAAGAATGCCTATGATATCAATAATATGAAATACGGTATGTGACTAGAAGCTATGCATGAACGATGGTGTAATGAAGTGTATAAATATGAATAGCAATCCAACGTATCCAATCCTGATGAGATGAATATACAACTACAAGTCTACATATCATATATGATGCAAATGCAAGGGTATCGATTCTAAACAAGTTCTATAGTGTTCATGACATAGCAATTATCAATGGCGTGTGTGTTCACATGAATAGTGCACGTGCAGCATGAACCAATGGTAAAGGTGCAAGTGTCCTATGAGATGATATTATACACACACATACACACACACACACACAAAGGTGCAATGCAATGAGATTAATAACTAGGAAACTACGCATATAAAATGCAAGTACTACAAGTAATCCTAAACCATCGGGCACCTCGCACCATCCTGACGATCCCTCCATAGATGTGTACATCTACTCACCCGGACGCCTCGGCTAATCAGATCCGATCACAGCCTTACCTTTCCGCGCCGCGTCCAATACCTTCACAACCAATCCTTGAATTACACAAACACAATACATAAGGCTAAATATTCTGCGACGACACAAACAAACGAAACACAAGGATAAACGCCCACAAGTTAGACACTTGTGCACTTGGTGCACAAAACGTGTTCGACATCGCCACAACCTCAACTAGGATCGCTATACGAAACAACCAAGCCTAGAACCTGATCGTGCCGATCGCGCATTCACAAAATCTTAATTATCATAGGAGATAGTATAGATATCGTCACAACGCCAAATTAAACCAACACCTGATTATACCGAAAACCTAGTAAGAAAGCCAAAGGAAATTTTGGTGCAAAACGTCGCGGATTAGCGATCTAATGGCCACAATCACAAGTAAACATCCAAACTAACCCACTAGATAGCAAAATACACTTAGCTAACCTAGTAGTGATGGTTGAAACCCTAGCTCTAACTCAAACCCTCTTCTTTAAATTCTCAACTTGAAATTAGAACCCAATATAACACGTAAATAATTTAGATTAAGGTAATTATGATGGGTTCCATAGCACCCTAACTAGGATTTTTGGGGTGTCAAGTATACAATTTTAAAAAACCTAGAGAGCTATGCAACTCATGCCAACGATCTAACTAGAAAATTAGGAGTAAAGCAAGCATGTAATCAAATATTACACTAGGTGGATGAGGAATACAACCTTTGTAGACCGGTCCTTCACTTCTAAAGCTCCGTGTAGTAGTCCCTTCGCTCCAAGTAGTGAACACCCGAACTCTAATAAGGATTCACATGAAGAAATGAACAAGCTTGCTCGAAGTCTTCGAGGCCGAAGATGATCTACGTCGAGGAGACTCAAGCTCATGCTACCTCTTCACTAATTATGAAATTAGTGAAGCAAACATCTAAACTAAATAGCAAGTAGTAGAGGATGATGAAATAGTAAATGGGCTCACTTCAGTTTTATTTTTCTCACAATATTTTCTCACTTTTCCAAAAGCTAGAAAGCTTTTTCTCAAGGATGAAGAAGATGAAGAAAAAAAGTGAGAATGAACTAACGAGGTGAGAATAGCAACCATGGGTGAGTTAGTGTCATACACTAACCCATGTAGATAATAAACCATGGCTAGTTAATAATGGTTAGGTTAATAAATATCTACAAGTAAAACAAACTTAGTGGACTTGGTTAATAGTTCCACAAGCTTCTACAAACTTCAACCATGTGACTTAATCCCACTAATTTTTATTAACTTAGATAAATATAAACCCATCACATTATTAAGCATGGTGTAAGTCTCATACACCTATGTCACATGTGGCATCTAGCATGACACAAAATTTGTTCATTAATATATATCACATATACACTAATGCACACAAGTGAGAAAAGAAATCATAAGTGAGCTAATATTAGTTAATGTTATCTAGTATATCTAATATACAATTATACATTAAATTATTAAATCAACACATGATTTAATAATCCTAATATATCACATATAACCGACTAATATCAAATGCAACAACTTATCGAATCAACACTTGATCCGATAATCCGGATATATCTCATATAACCGACCGATGTCATAAATCGCGAGAATAGAATGCGGTATCACATACGCGCATCAATCTCGGTCCCGCACATATCACATATGTGCTCCTACTTCGTTTCGCATGAACAAGGAAACCTCTGTGTAGGACTCTGAAGACTCGTCAATACGTTGGCAGTAGGTAATGATCATATCAAACACCCACAAGCCGCAAGCGGTCTGCAAAACGTAACGGCCACCCGGGTATTAAGTGTTCATATCATAATTTCGCATTATTATATTCCCTATTCTTATTCATTTTACAAATAAACAGGTGCTTTTGATCCATGTCTGCTACATAGTTGCAGGTTACAGGTTCTCAGAACAAAACAGTGAAAATAATGAAAAGACGATACAAAAGTGAGACTACGAACAACAAATGGAAAAATCTTGATCTTGCCTATAGTTTGAAGAATAAACGAAAATCAATGGACAATTTCATAAAGCACAAAGGCAGCGCAAGGTTCAAGACTTCGACACGAAGTAAAGGGTAAAAGTCCACGACATTATGCACTGTGGAATTCTAGAAGAAACTAGAAGATAATCTGAGAAACCAAGTGAAGAAACAAGAAGCCAAATGCAACCAGAAGCAGCCCAGAAAAATCCAGCCAGAGAACTCTCCATATGGCTGCGGATCCGCGGCCAAACATGGCTTCCTGCCGTGGATCTGCGGCCATGCTAGGCACGTGTCGGTGCAAACTTTGACGGTGTGGTGGTGCGTTGACTAGACTTCTTAGGATAAATTTGTAAATGCAGATAGGGATCGGATGTAACCCTAGGGTTTCTATAATCTATAAATAGAAACCCTAATGCTCTTTTTGGAGCATGCCTCTTTTTATTGATAAAAATTCAGAATTCATTGTAATGTTTTGAAGAGTGCATCGAATAAAAGTAAGTAGTTTTTTTACCTTTCCCTAGTTAATTTCTTTTCTGCCGTAGTTTAGAAATTTATTTATCTGCCCTAGTTAGATTTTATTTATCTTTCATAGTTTAGATAATTAGTCTTTTAAAAACAATCATAAAAAAATGTCTTTTATTATCAATTCCCTAATGAGTGAGTAGTTACTCACTTGTTAGGGTTAAGAATAGGAAAGGTTTGAGAGATGAAAATCTCTCACCCCTTTCTTGCCCATCGCATATTTTTTATAGGACTCCATGCATACATACACACACCGCTCACTATGGCATCCTATCCCACGAGGTAGCGGTGATACCGTAGTTTAAAAGACCGGTTGTGTATGTTTTCCATGGAGGTTAGAATAAGAATTAAGAAAGGACGGACAAGGACCTAGAGGAAGAAACATAGTTTCTTCCCGATTGTGCTAATCCCCTTTATTAATTATTACCATAACACCTAAATAGATCTTAATTAGGGCATTGAAAGCGGTGAGAAATATTAAATTTCCAAACCTAACCTAAATCTAACCCTAGCAAGGTTTTAATCCTAGTCTAAATCAACATTAGTTTTTAGTGATAATCAATCCAACACCAATTGGAATTAACTCGTTAGAACAAATAGAAAATACACAAAACCCCTGTGGACCGACCCGTACTCACCGGCTAGCTACCAAGCTATGCTGTTCTTGATTGTGGTAATTAATTCTTTGATTCATCTTTTGAAAGCGCACGCACGCTTAAACATCTCAGACCAATCAAATGGCGCCATTGCCGGGGATGGCGTAGTTATTTTCTTTTTGCAATTTCGGGTTAATATAAAATCCTAAAATTCATAAAAAACTGTAAAATTAAAAAAATATAAAAATTTTATCATCTTGTTATTTTTTGAAGGGTGTTTCGTTTGAATTGTGCAGGATCGACGAACGAATTCAGATCTGGAAAAATCCAGAGAGCAAAACAGAAAACAACAGATCTGAACAACAGAGGAAAATCAGAACAGAGGAGCAGAAGAAATTTCAGGAACTGAACTGCAGAGTTCACCGCGGAACCGCGGCAAGAACACGCTTTTGGCAGCGGAACCGCGGTCTTGTGGTGACGTCAGCATGTGGAAATCCCTCTGTAAGCTTTCTCTTCTTCTTCTGAACCCCCTGATATCTCCTCTGTAAAATTTTCCTGCAGGGTTCTTTGCACAAAAACTTCTCCCCTTCTCTAATAACTTGATCTTGTGCAAGATTCTTTGCGCCGCAATAAAAAAAATTGTTTGCAAGTGTTTGATTGTGTTTACTGCTTTGCATTCTTTAAATTGACTTTAAGAGGCTTTTACACCAATCCAGATTGGGTGGGGATTTCATTGTAAGTCGATGTACTACACCCCACGAGTTGCGGGGAGGCGGAAATATGAAAAACAATCTTGTTCTTTGGATTAACATCGACTAACCGAAAGGATCTTTGCTAAACTATAACTAACACATATATAGGAGTTGTTAACTACTATGAAAAGAGATTATACCTATTGAACCTAGTCCTTCGTCTTTTCGTTATCCACCTCCTCCTCGGCCTTCTCTATGTAATAGACGATCCACCCGAGAGCTTCCAAGCTTCACCTCTAATCTTGAGGTAACTTGGTTTCTTTAGTTGCTAATCAAAGCCACCTAGGTGATATAGAGTATGGATATGGATTAATTAGTCTAGCTAATCCTTGATCTCAACACATGAGAGGGTAGGATTGGGGTTTGAAGAGAGAGAGCTTGAGGAGAGAGAAGGTGAGCATAATTATGATATGAAATTGTTTTTCACTTCTAATATATTATGAAGCATAAAGAAAATCAAATAAAATAAATCAAATGATTTATCCTCATGCTTCATTAAATATGTGCAATGAATCATCAAGTGAGTCATTAAGCAATAAATGCTTCATTAACTCACTTGAATGATTCATCTAATGAGTCACAAATTCATTTAATGTAAATGCCACCTAAACCCTTAAGTCACCATACTTCTAGAAGCTTCCCGCCAAATTACGAGAACGCCCCACCTATCCGTGAAACCACAGAAAAAATTTAGACTGTATAAATCCAATAACCCGATACTAGAATCTTGCTTAAACCAAAGTCGGCTAGTAAATACTGTCCGAACATCGTACGTGCGTTTAAACACGTATGCGTCCGAACCCTTGTCGTAAAACCATACAACCTCTATATCATTTCGCATGGAGCAGGGAAACTCTCTGTGTGGGACTCTAAAGACTCGACTACTACGCTGGCAGTGGGTTTAACCACAGACCGCAAGCGGCACTAGCTGTACGTAACGATCCCCAGGTAGATGTCGATAAGAAGGCCGATGAGGAAACCTATCCGAACTCCTACCGAGCCTGATGTGACAATCTCCGTACAGTCCGGTCTGTTCGTCTAGGACTATCGCATATCGGGCCTAGGGGGCGGCAAGCGTCAGTCCCCTAAAGCGGTATAAGTCGTGTCGGAGCGAAGCCCATTACACCTTGAGAAACTACTGGAAAACCTACCAGTAAATCTCGCTTGCCCTGGCCAGGGACTTTGCGTAATGGCTCTCTGACACAGCGCGATATCAACTCCCAATACCGGGAGAGACGAATCCTGTCTAACCGCCATTGCCTCCAAGTGCTTCGGGACTGCACCCAACTGCTACCTGTTTGCACGACTCCTTTGAGCCGTGGTAGGGTAGCAATCTAAGAATAGTGGGAACACACTCGAGGCGAAGCAGCAGTGTCAAGTCTGCGGACTGTAGGGTTCCTAGACACACCCATGAGGTTCTACAACTGATCAAATATGTCCAATTCAAAATTTTCTATGTGCCAAAGAACCCTAAACTAGATCGTTAACTAGAGGTAAGGCGAAACATGCAAGTAAACAACTTTATTGCTAAGTGAAAGGGACTACAACCTTTGTAGATCCGGTCCTCCACCTCTCTAGCTCCGTGTTGATGTCCCTCCGCTGCGATCATCGGATCCCAGACTCTAGCGTCGGTTTCATCGGAGAAATGGGCGGGCTAGGTCGTCGACTTCGATGCCGAAGATGATCTACGTCGAGGCAACTCAAGATCAAGCTCCATCTTCACTTGGTCATAAAACTTGTGAAGATAACACACTCTACTACATGGCAAGTGGTAGAGGATGAATAAATAGGAAGTGGGTTCACTTTAGAATTGGATTTCTCACTCTTTTTCTCATGGCACCATTGAAGGTAGCAAGGTTTCTTCTTCTTGAAGAAGAAGAAGAAGAAGAAAGAATATGATAAGAATTATTATTTTAAAAAGAAAATCCAAGTGATTCTTATCATAATGCAACCATGGGCGAGGTAACTAGTGTAGAGACTAAACTAGGGTTTAGGTGAATGGTTAGGTTAAGGAAAAAACAAAATGGTAGATAAAGCTAAGAAGCTTCATGAAGCTTAAGAAAAAAACAAAGTTAGCCACCATTTCATTTTTGCCAAAACTAAATAAAATGAATAAGTGAATAATTTAAAACCCTAACCATTAACCTAAACATGGTTTAAAGCATACACACACCCAATGTAACGTTTTAAAAATAAATAAATAAATAATTAAATGAATAAAATTGTTTAAGTGAAATTTTTGATTTTCGGTAAAGTAAAATTTATTTTTCGTAAAACTAAACAGTGATTGTTTTTCATTATAATTTCAAAAATATCTATTTTAATTATGTAATTACTAGTAAATAGTGTTTATTTAGCCACTTATAAATTTTTAGTTTAATTAAATATTTTTCCTAAATTAATTATTTTAAATATTAACATAAGCTTTATTTTTACACTAAATTAGTGTAAATTAAAAATTTGAATGGTTTTAATTTGTAAAAATGAACCATGACATATTAGAATTTAGTGTGTATCATGCAAAATTTATATGCAAATTTTTCCAAAGTACTAGAGTTTTCTTGGGTTGTTTTAGTAAAGAAATAAAAGAAAATGAATATATTCATGAAAAGACATTAAATGAGATATCAAGTGATGAAACTTCTACACAATTCCTCACTTTTTTCCTTCTCTCCCCTCACTCCCTCTCATGGCCGGCCACACCCCCATGGCAGCCCCCCCATTTTTCATTTTTATTTTAACTCCAAAAATCATCAAAAATCCTCCAAAATTCAATAAAAATTGCACAAAATCCTAATAAATTCCTACCCTTTATTCTTTGCTCTTCTTTACATGGATTCTGGAGTGGGAAAGCATGCATTTTGGAGGCTCATTTTCATGTTTGGACTTTAGGTTGTGGAGGTATAAATCTTTCTCTTTTGATTTATTTCTATTAGATGTTTCTTTTAAAGCATAATTAGATTTATTAAATTAATTCTAGTTGCAAATTTTAAAATTCAAGTTAGGGTTTGAAAAATCAAGTTATGATTTTTATTAATTAATTAGGGTTATAATAACTAGTTTAACATTTTTAGAAGTGGAAATTCTTGTATGGATGATATATTGTAAATTGTTATCCAAAATTGATTTAATTATGCTATTTAGCTAACTAGTTTTTTATAAAATGTATTTGTGGGTAAAATAAAATTCGAATTAAGGTTGCTATCATTAGATTGTAGTTTTAGTGAGAATATTAGCATGTTAATGGAAAGAAAAACTTAGTTTGATCACTAGTTTCTTTTGGTAATTAGAAAATACTAATAAAATGCTATTTTTGTAAACTAGATTTTGGAAATTCCTAAATAAATGAGATTAAAAATATAATTATGGTTTCATTATATCATTATAATCATGAATTGTAGTTTAATACATTAATTCATGCAAAATCAAGTTGTTGTGGAATTGTGACATTTTGCATGTAAAATGTTGAAAATTGCTAATGGTTGCAAACTAGAAATTTCAAATTAATACAAAATTATGTAATAAAAATATAGTAATGGGTTGTATAGTCTAGTTATGCTATTTAATGAGTTTTATGATCATTGGTTTCATTTAAATATCATGTTTTGAAGAAAAACGGTAAATTGGCATTTTCGGGTTTTACGAAATTGGACGGTTTGATCGATTTTTAGGGTTTCGATGGATTTAATCATGTTATATATTATAAGTAACGATTTTTAAAACTATGAGTTATTTGTTGATATTATCTCGATCCATCGGAGTTTGTACGCCGATATTGAGCGATATTTGGTTCTTTTGCGTGGACGGGACATAGGTTTTAACCTATGCTTGTTCCTTGCGTCGTTTTGACTTTTGTATATGATTCAGTTTACGATACTATTTATATGTTTGCGTTTAGGTACCCTTCACGTGGACTGCGGGCGATGAATAAGAGGATGGCGACACCGTCTTCGGCAGACATGGACCAGGTGAGTAGATGCATATCTACGGGGGGAAGTCGGGTGGATGGCGTTTAGCACCCCCGCAACGTAGAATAGGAATAGTACTTATTGACATTAGGAAGCCAGATGTGACCCTAGATTCTTAATGAGTAGGACCCTAGTAATGACCCTAGGCTGGACTAGACTGATTTAAGAAGAGCATATCAGAGGATGAATATCTTGGAAGAGGTTCGTAGGTTTCAGGTAGAAACACACATACGCACACACTGAAACTCGACATGGTGTATACGTGTATGTGTATATATATATATAGGACTAGGTATAGGTATATGTATATATATATATATATATATACAACATGGATATGGGATACATTGATGTGATATGATATACGGGAATGAAACAGTATAACTGGGCTTGATGCGGTAATTCTTGGCTATGCAGTCGTATTAAAATGTTAGCGGATCATTAGAAAATGATAATGAGCAGGTATACATAAATTATAATGGGTAGTGATGATATTGAGGTACATGAGACTCTAAAATAGAACCCGAACTGTAACTTTTGACTGATCACGATATGATATATGTATGACTTGATTACGACATCATATAAGTATGACCTGATGTCGATATCATATAGGTGTGACTTGATGATGATATGATATCAGTATGACTTAATCACAATATGATACATATGACATGATATTTATGAGGATAAATTAATGAGGTATATTCATGATGGCAATGTTATATAATTGATGTATGCGATTACAGCATAGCACTTGATCATGACATGTGTTGATGATGATATTATACGAATAATGAGACACGTAGGTGATATTTGACCCGTACCCCGATATTGGGATGCCGTATGATGGATTTTACCGTACGAGGCATAGATGTGATGATTGATCCGCACTCTTGATTTGAGGAAGTCGTACTATGTACGTAACGCTATTGAGACTGGATCGCCGACTATTAGAGATATGGACTCAGACTTTAGGTGTACTCCTACTTCTTATCGACTAGTTCTTAGGTTTAGTTTTCCTTAGGGGGTTAGAAGGACACTAGTTTAGGTTCAACTCTTATAGTGGTAGTTGTATTTGTATATCAAATGGGTGGGTAACACACATCTGTCTTTACTTTCATACCGTAATCATAATGTGCATGTTCATATATATGTTTCTATAATCAGCATAAAATTTTGCCTGTTAGGACACCAGCACCATTACCGATGATGCGCATATTCCACGCACACTTATTTGCCGGCTCACACACATCATCATCGGTAATTGCTGTCATGTACACTCTAGATCATATTATCTTTTATTGATGGAATCAGTTAACAACTAGACCGATATAATATTGTGATTACTCTCTGATGTTATTATAGACATGGTATTTATTACTTAGACATTCATGCATTCATATTTTCATGTTATCATGCAGTATTATGGGCATATGCCGACACTTATCATATAATTACTCATAATTTTGAGATTTGGGTTTCTATGAGATTTCTGGATTTTTGGGGAAAACCGCAAGAATATATAAAAACTTCTCTCTCTCTCCTCCTCTCTTTTTAAAACATAAGATGCGGTTTTCTCGTGATGTATGTGTCGTCCACCATGAGATTTCATGTTTTCTGATGGATTTCGAGACCCGATTCGAGGAGTGGATGAACCGTCTCGGGTACATGGTGGGCCCGGTATGGTACCCCGGGGCAAGAAGATCGAGTTGTAGACGATGAGCCTGGCAAGGGAAGGCTACCTACCGGTGATGTCTGGCGCGGCGGATATCCGGAGGATACCGACCGTTGTCGTGAGATTTGATGATATGGGCCGATCCGGACTGACAGAGCCCGAGATATTGAGACTATGAGACATTGAGATTATGAGGTATTGAGACTTGAGATTTACATGTTTTGTGTCGATGCTTGACACGGATTTCATGGATTTCATTGTTGATATTTCAGATTCCTATACACATTTTACAATGATAACAGCTAAAGATTTTTTATACAGATATATCTGGATTTCAAGATTGATTATTTTACATTCATGGTGCATGCATATCCATTCATATGACATAGTATTATATGAGGCACTGACACGAGCACGGAGTATCTGCATTTACACGTAGTATTTCCCTGCTATTACTAGATGATTGGGATATAGTAGTGTATTATTGTGACCTAGGATAGCGTCGTGCATTCGATTTCTTTTCGTAGATGTCTTCTACTCACGAGTTGGCAACTCACCCCCGTTGTGCCAAATTTTATTACAGGTTCGATGTACAGGTTTCCCTGGCAGTTGCTGGCACATCATTTCATTCGGGGTGATTTGCACGGTAGGTTGGTTCACTTGTATCTGAACCACCATTGTACTTTTATTCTTTCATTTGTATCTAGTAAGCTCCATCAACCATACTTGTATTACTTGATAAGTTTATTGGACCAGTTATTTATTTCGACCTTAGAGTCGCGCATGTATTATTCTGATTTGGTGGATTGTTTTCTTTTGAGTTTTTGAGCCTCTCCCTTTGGCGTTGTATATTACTGTGCTTGTTGTGGTTGTTTCCGCCTGTTGACGTTGAGCTAGCTCCCGTTTGGGGATGCTTTTTATTATTTATGTATATTGTACTTGTTGTACCCATTTGGGGCCAGTTTTACAGAGGAGACTCTGCCGAAATTTTTGGGAAAATTTGCTGATACTTTTAAACTTGTTTTTCTTCATGTTTTCCTTAACTTCTTCTTCTTTTTTATGGTTTAGATTTCTGGGCTTCGGCTTACTTAGGTTACGTTGCGCCTCTAGACGCTTTGTAATCTAAGTGTCGGTCACGTTCCGTACTTTCGGGTCGTGACAAAGTTGGTATCAGAGCGCTAGGTTTAACCTTGTATAAGTCTAGGTGACTCTTGGTTGATGGAGTAGGTGACTTAGGTAGAGTGACGTACCGTTGGTATAATCCGCGGCATACTTACGATACGCTACTCTGTTTAAGGAACCTTAGGATGTACATTTGTTTGCACCGTATTTCATTCGTTCCTTTGATCTATCTTCGTCGATGTCGGAGGGTGGTTTCTGTTACCACGGGCGTACGGGCAGAGGGAGCTGCGGCTCGAATGCGATAACCATTAGAGTATTGGTTATTCTTGAGGATTGAAGCACTGTTTAGCGTGCGGATGAAGGGTATTCACATGCCGTCTAGACGAAGTTAAAGGGTTCGAACGATTATCAGAAAACCATTTTCCCAAGTTTAAGATATTCGGAAGAACATGCAGGTATTTCGATGGACCCTCTAGAAGAATGAAACCCTAACTCGACATAATGACCACGAGAACGCCCTTGAACCTTAGGGTTTACGGCAGTTCCGCGGTGCTATTTGTGAGGCTTGGGTTTGCCCTTCTACGGCTGGACCATCGATGTTGGGGTATGTACCGGATATTTTTAAACTGTACTTAAGTGTTGAGCTCTCGGGGAATTATGGGATTTTGATGGATCGATCGAAAAGTTTAATGTAGTCCGGATATCAAGTGAAGGGATCGACTACGTGGGAAACTCTAGATATGAGTATTTCCGTTAGTAGCGCAGTCGGCACAGCTACGAAGAGACGAGTTCGAAGCAATCGACATCAGAGGAAAGAGGCGCACATTGACGATAGTGTTTACGATTGTGATATGGTGATTTGAATTTCATATTTATGTTATTGGATTTTGGTATTTTGAGGATTTTGTTCTATGATTGGTATTTCTTATGTGTACCTTCATTATATTCTATTTGTGTTTCATATATCAGTTGTATTGATGTTGTTTAGTACATACCCAGTGCACTTGATTTGGTTTTAATACCTTTTGTGATGTTGATTTGATTTCATGCATAGGGGTTACACATGATTTTGACATATGTTTCGACCTAGTTTTCATGCATTTTTGTACTATGATTTCGATTTTGATATTCGATGTATGTTTTCGTGCACCATGTGCACCTGATTGAGATTCTTGGGCACACTTGGCGCACTTGATGCGATTTTGTGCACACCAGATGCACTAAATTGGGGTTTTGTGCAGATTAGATGCACCTGATAATGAGTCGTGCATGCCCGTTGCACTTGACAGATATTTTTGGTGCACACCTGTTGCACTTAGTTTTGTTATTGTGTGTATTCATGGTATCTGTATTTGGTTTCGATTTCAGTGCGCACCGGACGCACATGATATTTTATTGATGTGATTGGGATTGATTTCAGTTTGAGCAGTGTGTTTTTATAATCATTACTATTTGATTTAGTAACCAGGCGAGACGTGTATGTTAAATAAAAGATATATATATATATAGCTATTTTTTTTAAAATAAACGTCCGCTACTTATGTCGTGACACGTGGATCACACGGCGATTTTCAAAAGGGGTTTTTGCATATTTCTTTATCCAGATATTTGGACGATTTTACTATGATGCGCACTATATATGAGTTATAGTTTTGATATATATTATGTTGGGTTTCGTACTGGGTTTTGATATTTTATCTTCACCATAACTCCGATGATTGCGTTATGCTTGACGGAGTTGATTTTTGTTATGTAATGATGATTTCGGAGCCCCGACGATTTAAGTGTTTTGCTAAATGTTTTAGTATTTGGAAGGGGAGTTTTAATTTAAATTCGGGGACCGAATTTCTTAAAGTGGGGAAGATTGTAACGCTTTAAAAATAATTAAATAAATAATTAAATGAATAAAATTGTTTAAGTGAAATTTTTGATTTTCGGTAAAGTAAAATTTATTTTTCGTAAAACTAAACCGTGATTGTTTTTCATTATAATTTCAAAAATACCTATTTTAATTATGTAATTACTAGTAAATAGTGTTTATTTAGCCACTTATAAATTTTTAGTTTAATTAAATATTTTTCCTAAATTAATTATTTTAAATATTAACATAAGCTTTATTTTTACACTAAATAAGTGTAAATTACAAATTTGAATGGTTTTAATTTGTAAAAATGAACCATGGAATATTAGAATTTAGTGTGTATCATGAAAAATTTATTTGCAAATTTTTCCAAAGTTCTAGAGTTTTCTTGGTTTGTTTTAGTAAAGAAATAAAAGAAAATGAATATATTCATGAAAAGACATTAAATGAGATATCAAGTGATGAAACTTCTACACAATTCCTCACTTTTTCCTTCTCTCCCCTCACTCCCTCTCATGGCCGGCCACACCCCCATGGCAGCCCCCCCCCCCCATTTTTCATTTTTATTTCAACTCCAAAAATCCTCCAAAATTCAATAAAAATTGCACAAAATCCTAATAAATTCCTACCCTTTATTCTTTGCTCTTCTTTACATGGATTTTGGAGTGGGAAAGCATGCATTTTGGAGGCTCATTTTCATGTTTGGACTTTAGGTTGTGGAGGTATAAATCTTTCTCTTTTGATTTATTTCTATTAGATGTTTCTTTTAAAGCATAATTAGATTTATTAAATTAATTCTAGTTGCAAATTTTAAAATTAAAGTTAGGGTTTGAAAAATCAAGTTGTGATTTTTATTAATTAATTAGGGTTATAATAACTAGTTTAACATTTTTAGAAGTGGAAATTCTTGTATGGATGATATATTGTAAATTGTTATCCAAAATTGATTTAATTATGCTATTTAGCTAACTAGTTTTTTATAAAATGTATTTGTTGGTAAAATAAAATTCTAATTAAGATTGCTATCATTAGATTGTAGTTTTAGTGAGAATATTAGCATGTTAATGGAAAGAAAAACAAAGTTTGATCACTAGTTTCTTTTGGTAATTGGAAAATACTAATAAAATGCTATTTTTGTAAACTAGATTTTGGAAATTCCTAAATAAATGAGATTAAAAATATAATTATGGTTTCATTATATCATTATCATCATGAATTGTAGTTTAATACATTAATTCATGAAAAATCAAGTTGTTGTGGAATTGTGACATTTTGCTTGTAAAATGTTGAAAATTGCTAATGGTTGCAAACTAGAAATTTCAAATTAATACAAAATTGTGTAATAAAAATATAGTAATGGGTTGTATAGTCTAGTTATGCTATTTAATGAGTTTTATGACCATTGGTTTCATTTAAATATCATGTTTTGAAGAAAAACGGTAAATTGGCATTTTCGGGTTTTACGAAATTGGACGGTTTGATCGATTTTTAGGGTTTCGATGGATTTAATCATGTTATATATTATAAGTAACGAGTTTTAAAACTATGAGTTATTTGTTGATATTATCTCGATCCATCGGAGTTTGTACGCCGATATCGAGCGATATTTGGTTCTTTTGCGTGGACGGGACATAGGTTTTAACCTATGCTTGTTCCGTGCGTCGTTTTGACTTTTGTATGTGATTCAGTTTATGATACTATTTATATGTTTGCGTTTAGGTACCCTTCACGTGGACTGCGGGCGATGAAGAGGAGGATGGCGACACCGTCTTCGGCAGACATGGACCAGGTGAGTAGATGCATATCTACGGGGGAAAGTCGGGTGGATGGCGTTTAGCACCCCCGCAACGTAGAATAGGAATAGTACTTATTGACATTAGGAAGCCAGATGTGACCCTAGATTCTTAATGAGTAGGACCCTAGTAATGACCCTAGGCTGGACTAGACTGATTTAGGAAGACCATATCAGAGGATGAATATCTTGGAAGAGGTTCGTAGGTTTCAGGTAGAAACATACACACGCACACACTGAAACTCGACATGGTGTATACGTGTATGTGTATATATATATATATATATATAGGACTATGTATAGGTATATGTATATATATATATATACAACATGGATATGGGATACATTGATGTGATATGATACACGGGAATGAAACAGTATAACTGGGCTAGATGCCGTGATTCTTGGCTATGCAGTCGTATTAAAATGTTAGCGGATCATTAGAAAATGATAATGAACAAGTATACATAAATTATAATGGGTAGTGATGATATTGAGGTACATGGGACTCTAAAATAGAACCCGAACTGTAACTTGTGACTGATCACGATATGATATATGTATGACTTGATTACGACATCATATAGGTGTGACTTGATATCGATATCATATAGGTGTGACTTGATGATGATATGATATCAGTATGACTTAATCACAATATGATACATATGACATGATATTTATGAGGATAAATTAATGAGGTATATTCATGATGGCAATGTTATATAATTGATGTATACGATTACAGCATAGCACTTGATCATGACATGTGTTGATGATGATATTATACGAATAATGAGACACGCAGGTGATATTTGACCCGTATCCCGATATTGGGATGTCGTACGATGGATTTTACCGTACGAGGCATAGATGTGATGATTGATCCGCACTCTTGATTTGAGGAAGTCGTACTATGTACGTGACGCTATTGAGGCTGGATCGCCGACTATTAGAGATATGGACTCATTCTTTAGGTGTACTCCTACTTCTTATCGACTAGTTTTTAGGTTTAGTTTTCCTTAGGGGGTTAGATGGACACTAGTTTAGGTTCAACTCTTATAGTGGTAGTTGTATTTGTATATCAAATGGGTGGGTAACACACATCTGTCTTTACTTTCATACCGTAATCATAATGTGCATGTTCATATATATGTTTCTATAATCAGCATAAAACTTTGCCTGTTAGGACACCAGCACCATTACCGATGATGCGCATATTCCACGCACACTTATTTGCCGGCTCACACACATCATCATCGGTAATTGCTATGTCACGTACACTCTAGATCATATTATCTTTTATTAATGGAATCAGTTAACAACTAGACCGATATAATATTGTGATTACTCTCTGATGTTAATATAGACATGGTATTTATTACTTAGACATTCATGCATTCATATTTTCATGTTATCATGCAGTATTATGGGCATATGCCGACACTTATCATATACTTACTCATAATTTTGAGATTTGGGTTTCTATGAGATTTCTGGATTTTTAGGGAAAACCGCAAGAATATATAAAAACTTCTCTCTCTCTCCTCCTCTCTTTTTAAAACATAAGATGCGGTTTTCTCGTGATGTATGTGTCGTCCACCATGAGATTTCATGTTTTCTGATGGATTTTGAGACCCGATTAGAGGAGTGGATGAACCGTCTCGGGTACATGGTGGGCCCGGTATGGTACCCCGGGGCAAGAAGATCGAGTTGTAGACGATGAGCCTGGCAGGGGAAGGCTACCTACCGGTGATGTCTGGCGCGGCGGATATCCGGAGGATACCGACCGTTGTCGTGAGATTTGATGATATGGGCCGATCCGGACTGACGGAGCCCGAGATATTGAGACTATGAGACATTGAGATTATGAGGTATTGAGACTTGAGATTTACATGTTTTGTGTCGATGCTTGACTCGGATTTCATGGATTTCATTGTTGATATTTCAGATTCCTATACACATTTTACAATGATAACAGCTAAAGATTTCTTATACACATATATCTGGATTTCAGGATTGATTATTTTACATTCATGGTGCATGCATATCCATTCATATGACATATTATATGAGGCACTGACACGAGCACGGAGTATCTGCATTTACACGTAGTATTTCCCTGCTATTACTAGATGATTGGATATTGTAGTGTATTATTATGACCTAGGATAGCGTCGTGCATTCGATTTCTTTTCGTAGATGTCTTCTACTCACGAGTTGGCAACTCACCCCCGTTGTGCCAAATTTTATTACAGGTTCGATGTACAGGTTTTCCTGGCAGTTGCTGGCACATCATTTCATTCAGGGTGATTTGTATGGTAGGTTGGTTCACTTGTATCTGAACCACCATTGTACTTTTATTCTTTCATTTGTATCTAGTAAGCTCCATCAACCATACTTGTATTACTTGATAAGTTTATTGGACCAGTTATTTATTTCGACCTTAGAGTCGCGCATGTATTATTCTGATTTGGTGGATTGTTTTCTTTTGAGTTTTTGAGCCTCGCCTTTTGGCGTTGTATATTACTGTGCTTGTTGTGGTTGTTTCCGCCTGTTGGCGTTGAGCTAGCTCCCGTTTGGGGATGCTTTTTATTGTTATGTATATTGTACTTGTTGTACCCGTTTGGGGCCAGTTTTACAGAGGAGACTCTGCAGAAATTTTTGGGAAAATTTGCTGATACTTTTAAACTTGTTTTTCTTCATGTTTTCCTTTACTTCTTCTTCTTTTTTATGGTTTAGATTTCTGGGCTTCGGCTTACTTAGGTTACGTTGCGCCTCTAGATGCTTCGTAATCTAAGTGCCGGTCACGTTCCGTACTTTTGGGTCGTGACACCCAAGTTTGCATGTATCATCAAACATGATACAAACTAGTGCACAAAACTATATCATATATACAGTGTGCACATCAAGTGAGAAAATCCATCTTAAGTGAACAAATACTAGTTAATGTAAAATAATATATCAAATATATAATTATACATTAAATCATTAAATCAACACTTGATTTAATGATCCGGTCATACCGCATATAACCGACTAATATCAAGTGTATCAATGTATCGAATCAACATTTGATTCGGTAACCCGGCTATATCTTATATAACCGTCCGATGATACAAATCACGAGAATAGAATTTAGTATCACATACTGGTATTATTCTCGGTCCCGCACATATCTCATATGCGCTCCTATTTCGTTTCGCTTGAGCCAGGAAACCTCTGTATAGGACTCTAAAGACTCGTCAATACGCCGGCAGCAGGTATGATCATATCAAACACCCACAAGCCGCAAGCGGTCTGCTAAACGTAACGGCCACCCGGGTATTGAGCGATCAGAAGATCAACGAGCAAGCCCGCTCACACTCCTGTGAATCCAACCAGTAACACTTACCGTACAGTCCGGTCTGTTCGTCTGATATGTCGCATATCTCGCCTAGGGGTGGTAAACGTCAGACCCCGGTAGCTTGATAAGTCATGCCGATGTAAGGTCCATAACAAGCGTGAAACTACTGATAACTCTTACCAGTAAATCACTGCAACCCTGGCCAGGGATTTCCAGTTATGGCCAGTCGAGCATAGCGCAACATCAACCCCCAATATCGGGAGAGACGAATCCCCTCTTATCGCTCATTGCCTCCATGTGAATCGGGACTGTACCCAAAAACCACCTGTTTGCACGACTCAGTAGAGCCGTGGTAGGGTGGAAATCAAAGCACAGTGGGAGACACACAAGACTCTATAACGATCTCGGGTCAACAGACTAAGCTGTACCAGTGTCACCAGAGAACTGCCATCTGACGTAAGGTATAATACCATCTGGGAGTTCTCGGCGAGTCCGTTCAGTGTACCCAGTCTCCACTGAGCACCCGCATACCATCTCCGATGTCAAACACCAATGGATATGAGATCATCCATCGTCCATCACATGGGTCGAGAAGATATACACTAGTCTACTCTGGAATATCGATGCCCTGTCTCGATATTCCCACGACTAGGAACATTGAAGGATGTACTCTTGGACTACCCAGGCCCCACTAGTATGATCTACATTATAGTCATGGAAGTCGAGTATACATCCTAAGGGCTTTATCAACATGTAATAGAGAGACTGCAAGTATACATGTTAAGATAAAGAGAAACCAGATATCGTACTATCATGTCGAGCAAGAAAGTCCTACCTATATATGTCCCAGCATCCACTACAATATACATCCTATGTACAGTAATGGCCTCTAGGGCATATATATAACTAACAATCTCCCACTTGCACTAGGGCCATCTGTAGCAGTGGTTGCAGTATCTAATACTCAACCATCCCATAAAAGTCTCCCACTGGGAAAAAGCCTTTGTGAGTGGATCCGTCGTGTTGTCCTCTAAGTCTACTCTCCTAACCTCGATCACCCTAGAGATCAACTATCTCCATGATCAGGTGATGCTGCCTCAGAATATGTCTGGGTCACTGATGGGATCGGGGTTCCTGGGCCAAAGCCACACTTCCATTGTCACACAATGGTAGGAACCTAGTTCATCTCATGAACCAATATACACCCAAACTTCCTCTTTGGTAGTATCTTTAATAGCAATGTTATCAGCCTTTATCATCTAGTCTGCCACGGTATCTAGCTTGGAACTCTTCCAACATACCGTCCCTCCACTGAGGGTAAACACAATGCCTGCGACTGACATTCAGTCGACCTTATCACCCTGGAACCTTTCCAGTGATTCTCCCCAGGATCAACTGATACCATCTCACTACAACTAGTGAGAATCCTAACATCCATTTAGATCTATCTCATAGATCCAAAACCCAGGATTTAGGGGGTATCATTTTGATCCTATATGGAGAATCCATGTGATAAGTGGAGATTGACCGAGCGTAGCATAGGAAACACTTTTCTTATCAAGAGTATGTTGTCCACGTACTCTACGAGGATCACCACCTTACTCTCTACTACCGTTTTTGTATATACAAGGTTCATCTACCATTTTGATGAAGTCAAACTCTTTGACTACCACATCAAAACAGATGTTCCAACTCCGCGATGCCTGCTTTATCCTATAAAGTAACTTGCACACGTTTCCGCTACTCCCACTGTTTACGAAGCCCTCTGGCTGTGTACTTATAGACGTTCTCTTCTAAATCATTATTTAGAAAGGCAGTCATGGTACCCAACCTCCAGATATCGTATTCATGGTATGTAGCAATGGCAAGTAGGATCTGGATGGACTTAAGCATCGTCCTTGGAAAAGTTTTCATCATTATCCAGGCCTGGTCGATGACGAAAACCTTTAACAAGTCGAGCTTTGAAAGTCTCAACTTTTTCATCTACACCAAGTAATCTTCTCAAGATATACTTGCTCCTGATGGGGATTTAACCCTTCAGATATAGCAACCAAAGTCCATACTTTGTTGGTGTACATGGATTCCATCTCAGATCGCTAAGCATCCAGCCATTCTTACAGAGTCCCTACTCTCGATGGCCTGCTCGAAACTAGTTGGGTCATCATCTCATGATGCATTCCTCGCTCCCACTGTCATCGAGAAACCGAAGTATCTCTCAGGCAGGTGAGGAACCCTGCTAGATCGGCGGAGAAGCTGAGGTTCGTTGGGGACTATAGAATCCTTTGGTCCAGTCAAATCAGCTGCAGTTTTGTATAGTTGAAACCTTTCCAGTTCTACAGAACTGACCTTGCCTCGATCTTGTCCGGATTTTGCTTTTGACATAGGCCGGACAATCCCAAATTTTAACTTACTTAAGAGATATGTTCTTCCCATACCATATCTTATATGGAGTGGTAGGCACTGATTTGATTTGAACCTAATTCAATAGGTATGCAGCTACTCAAGTGCATAACCCCCAAAAGAAATAGGTAACTCTGTAGTACTCATCATAGAGCACACCATATCTAATATGGCGTGATTGCTCCGTCCCGAAACACCGTTGTGCTGTGGTATATTCAGAGGAGTAATACGGAGAGAGAATCTCATTCTCCTTTAGAATAGTCCAGGAATTCTATGCACAAGTATTCTCCTCCATGATCTCATCATAGGACATAATACTTATACCCAGTTTTTGGTTCTCTATTTCTAACTTATATTCTGTGAATATCTCAAAAGGTTCGGACTTGTGTTTCAACAGGAACATATGTCTGAATCTTGAGAGATTATCAGAGAATGTAATGAAATATAAAGAACCGGTCTTGGCATGTGTAAACAGGGGATCTACATACATCAACATGTATCATCCTAAGAGTTCACTAACTCTTTCTCTGTTTCCATTAAACATAGCTATGGTCATCTAATCTTTATGACATGACTGGCAAGTTTCACAAGATGTAAATTCAAACTGATTTAAATATGCATCTAAATGTAACTTTAGCCAGTCGGGTCGTATTGATATGACCTAGTCTACAATACCTCAAGAAGGATTCGTTCATTTCTGAACTCTTCCTCTTGTGTGTGTTCCGTATATTAGGAACTGTAGTTTAATTTAGAACGTCAATGCTTTTAGATAACGTGCCTGAACCGATCAACTTTTGATATAGGAAATGTTCAAAACAATATCCAACAATATAAAATTATATCCTTTCTTTATTAATAAAGAGACTGATATGATTTTGTATATCAGGTTCGGTATCTAATAGCATTTGTTCAGAATCAATGTATTAGTAATACAGGGTGACAGTGACCAACAGACTTGGCTGTAACACTTGCACCATTTTCTGTCTCATGAAACTTATCACCGTTCTCAGTTCTCTGCCTTTCTGTAGCCCTATGTAACCGATTACATATCTGGGATCCTGATCCGGTATCAGATACCCAGGATGCAGAGGACACTGAGAAACGGTTCTTTATAATGAACACACCCGAAGGAGATGCATCATATGCACTTTATTCGTTTGGGCGGCATAGGAATTCTGCTATTCCCTTATTTCTTGCTCTGTCTTATAACAATTATAAGTTGGAGCGGGACCAACGTTTCCTAGCTCAGTATAACAAGCGGGTTCGGTCAATACATCCATATTATTATCTTGATTAAGGCGTGATATGGTCGCTACCTGGAGAGAGAGAAAAGAAAACACTCTGCGTGCGCTCTTGCAAGATTAGATTGGTTATTTATTTTATCTAATCAGGATGGCTCCCACTGTTTTTATCAAATCTTCCTTCGAACCTTAAAAGGAAAGACTATCCGGGATTAATTACACTCTACAAGTTCGCCAATCTTTTAGCTAGGCCAGTGTAGGTACTTTGAGGGAGGTTCTCCGTGCTTTCGCACAGACCTAATTAAAGTAAACCTCATTTTCCCAGAGGCGTAACCCCGTTGACACCTTTCTAGACACTTACTTGATCGGCTAATTGCAAAGTGCAAAACTCTCCCAGGAGTAACAATTACTCGCAGTGGGTATCGGGATCCAACTATCATATAGAAGGTATGCAATCTCACTGCAAATTTCAACACTTGAAACTCCCGATAAAGGTTTTTACCCCTAGGACTTATGACCTTAACTATGGTCAACAAATCATAAGTACTAGTCAAGTTCTACCCGTCATTTCGTGATTAATTAGACCCACCCACATGACCCTTAACAAAGGTCAACAAAGTCACGCGACTGTCCTAACTAATCGCATCATATGCGGTGTAGGAAGACATCACTTAGCTACCGTACACTGTGCCTTGACTATGGTCAACAAACACAGCACGAATACTAAGTACTCTACTTCCTAAAATGACGGAGGGTTGCGAATGGTTTTTATGAAAACCTTTAACGCTTTGAACTTGATCTCATTGCGGAATCAAATGGTTTTTAAATGGAGTGTTTTTGAGGCTTTTCTAGTTTTGCTAAAGGGGTCACTCCCGGTGAAGGGATCGTCGGCCCTTTCCTCATCGAATAAGGTGCAGGATATATCATGTATGTAGGGTTCCTAGGCACACTAATGAGGTCTCACAAGGCATCATCCATGCCAATTTCAAATTTTTTCCGTGTGCCGACTGTTAGTTATGTATATGCCCTAGAGGCCATTGTTGTACATATGATGTATATTATAATGGATGCTTGGATATATATATAGATGACTTTCTTGCTCGTCATGATAGTATGCTATTTGGTTTCACTTTATCTTAACATGTTGACTTGTATTGGTTTACTGTTTTACTCTCACATGTTGATAAAGCCCTTAGGATCTGTACTCGACTACTGGGACTATGATGAGATCATACTAGTGGGGCCACGGTAGTCGATGAGTACATCCTATAACTGTTCCTAGTCGAGGGTATATCGAGACAGGGCATCGATACACCAGAGTAGACTAGCGTATATGCATCTTGACCCATATGATGGGCGATGGATGATCCCATATCCATCGGTGTTAGACATCAGAGATGGTGTACGGGTGCTCAGTAGAGACTGGGTACACAGGACGGACTCGTCGAGAACTCTCAGATGGTGATATACCACACGTCAGATGGCAGTTCTCCGGTGATACTGGTACAGGGTAGTCTGTAGACCCGAGATCGTCATGGAGTCTTGTGTGATTCCCACAGTGCTTTGATTTCCATCTTACCACGTCCAAGAGGGCGTGCAAAACGGTGGCTTTTGGGTACAGTCCCGAATCACATAGAGGCAATGAGCGATAGGAGGGGATTCGTCTCTCCCGGTATAGGGAGTTGATGTTGTGCTGTGTTCGATTGGCTATAACTGGAAGTCCCTGGCCAGGGATGATATAGAGATTTACTGGTAAGTGTTACTAGTAGTTTCTCGACCCGTTATGAGCCACATATCGACACGACTTATCGGTTACTAGGGTCTGACGTATACCACCCCTAGACTTGATATGCGACATATCAGACGAACAGACCGGACTGTACGGGAGTGTTACTGATTGGATTCACAGGAGAACGCACAGGCTAGCTTGTTGATCTTCTGATCGCTCAATACCTGGGTGGCTGTTACGTTTAGCTGACCGCTTGCAGCTTGTGGGTGTTTGATATGATCATCACCTGCTACCGGCATATTGACGATTCTTTAGAGTCCTACACAGAGGTTTCTTGGCTCAGGCGAAATGGAGTAGAGGCACATATGTGATATGTGCAGGACCGAGAATAATGCGATATGGGATACTGTATTATATTCTCGCGATATTTAGATATGAACCGGGTCATCGGATCAAGTGTTGATTCGATGAATCGGTACATGATATATTAGTCGGTAATATTCGATATAGCCGGATCGTCGGATCAAGTGTTTATTCGATGATTTAATGTATAATAATATATATGATATATTGTATTACATTATCTAATATTGGCTCGCTTTATTATTTCATTTTCTCACTGGATGATACATTGATATATATGCGATATATGTTAATTGTATTATTTTCTTTTGTTGCAAATATATAATATATATGTGGCATATATTATTGTGACATGATATGATTTATTATTAAACATGTTTAAGGATGATTAAATGAGGTTAGGGTTTGATTAGGGTTAGTTGCTTCATGCACCTTCTAGAAGCATTTTCTTTTGTCATGGTTAAGATATTTTGTGATGACACATTTCCTAACCAAACCAAACCCTAACTCTAGTTATTTCTCTACACATTATTAGTCATTCATCCTTGACCATGGTTAATATATCAATCATATACTTTGTTTTCTATTCATCACAAAAGGATTATTATGATCATTATCATTTCCATTATCATCTTCTTCTCTCTTAAGAAAAAGCTCACTAGTAATTCTTTATGTGATGAATAAATATGAGAAAACGATTTAAAAAGAAAGCATAAATACTACTCTCTCATCCTCATATCATCTAGCCCATGAGATTAGTGTGTTCATCTCTTTAGAGTGAGAAAGCTTGAGTCTTTGCAACTTCGACGTAGATCATCGGAGATTTGGAACACTTCAAGCTAGCATGGATCGTTCGAGTCGTGGAGCCTCTCATGAGTCCGGGAGATCGTGGATCGCGGCAAAGGGACTTCTACTCGGAGCTTGTGAAGCGAAGGAGCGGACTACAAAGGTTGTAATCCCTCACACTTAGATAAAAATTTATCATCTTGCATGTTTAACCCTAATAATCTAGCAAAGATCCCGGCTTTGGGTTGTTCGGCACGTCTAAATTTTTATCCGGGCATGTTTGATGCCTTATGAATCTTTACAAGAGTGCCTAGGAATCCTACAGTGGTATCAGAGCCTAGCTAGAGCATTAGGCGACGTGTTTACGAAGTTAAAACTCCGATCGAACCCGTACGGACAAAATTTAACCCCTCTCTGGAAATTTTTCAAAATTTAGGATTTTTCTGAATTAAAAATATGTAAAAAAATCAGCAGGGAATTCTAAGAATTACCATGAAATACGGGCCCCCAACTCCACCAGAACGCGGCGGAACCGCTGCGAAAACATGCTTCCCGCGGCGGTTCCGCGGTCGTTTTGTCGAATTGTGACACGTGGCTTCATGGTATTTTCTGTAGTTGCTTGTAGATGCTTCTGGGTATTTTTTAAACTGTTTTAAGTGTTAAGATTTCTGGGGTTTGTTTTGTAATAGTAGACTCGATCGGAAATTTTAAATTCGTATTTCTTTCCCGATATTTAGAAACTGTTAAACTAGTTGAACGGATATCATTAACCCACTTTTTCCCGGCACGTAAAACTTTCAAGTGTTGAATTTTTAACGGGTTTAAATCTTTTGGAAAAATTGTACAAGTTAAGCGGCGGACCCTCTAGAAGACAACAAACCTTAACTCGATTATGTGACCGTCTTGAACTGCCTTTTGAACCTTCGGGTTTGGGGAAGTACGGCGTGCCACATGTGAGGCGTTGGCTTGACCCTTCTACGGCTGGATCACCGGTACTGTGACATATTCTGGGATTATTTGAACTCCGCTCAAGTGTTGAGCACTTTAGGAAATTTTGGGTATTTGATTATCTGTTCGAAAAGTTTAATAATTTCTAAATATCTGGAATGTGATACAATATGTGGAATTCATAGAGTTAGGCATGAAATGCGGAGTATGTGATATTTCGGATTTATGATGTCTAAAGTGATTGTGAATTCCAAATATTGTAGTTTTACACTTTCTTTTCTGTGACCGTAAGTGTAATATGTGATATCGCCGGTTTCGTTGCTATATGTCAACGACAATTGGGATGCGCATATTTACTTACGTTGATGATATGTGATATTATGTGTTGCTGTGATATGTTATATTGGATCGTCGCGTTCTGAATAGCCGGGGGTTTTATGTGAGATGAGGGTTTTTATTTTCATTCATGTAAAATTCATTTGTAATGTAATATTCTTTTATTTGGGGCACTTCCAGGTTGAGGTTGATGTCACCCTTGTATATTATTTACTTTTCCGCATTAGGTAGACCCAAGGTGGGGAGCACAAGTAACCGGGTTCTAGGGTCCAGTGGGAGGTAATCTCGAGGAGTCGAGACCGGGTCTCCTAACCCTAGAATTGGCAGTGTTACTTGCCGCTCTCGTAGGGGTCTTGGGATGTGGGTTTGGCTATTCGTCGCGACCGTGGAATCCGTGTTTTACACAGGCTCGTATTGAAAACACGGACGTCCTAGTATATCCAATATTTCATATATGTTCTTCTGCTGCAATGTTCTGTGATGAGATCATATTACTGCCTGAGACGAATGCCTATACTATATATATGCTGATATATAAATATTACTGCTTTCGTTTCTTCTGTGATGCTTAGGAAGTATAAGCTGATGGGATATTTATTAATGAGATTAATAAAAAGAAAAGAAACCTAAAGATGTTGTAGAATCAAAACTTTATAAAAAGGGTAGCTACAGTTTTGCTTTGCACAGTGATATATATGATATATCCTGCACCTTATTCGATGGGGGAAAGAGCCGACGATCCCTTCACCGGGAGTGACCTCTTTAGCGAAACTGGCAGATTCTACAAAACGCGGTTTGTCTTTTGAATGCTTTTAGTGTTTTGCTTTGCACAGCGGTATATATGATATATCTTGTACCTTATTCGATGAGGAAAGGGCCGACGATCCCTTCACCGGGAGTGACCGCTTTAGCGAAACTAAGAAAAAGCCTCAAAAACACTCCTTTTCAAAAACCACATGATTCTATAACGATATCAAGTTCATTATGCTCAGGGTTTTCTGAAAAACCTGCGTAGCCCTCCGTCATTTCAGATAGAGACTAGTTAGTATTCGTGCTGCGTTTGTTGACCTTAGCCAAGGCGTGGTGTACGGTAGCTAATTAGTATTTATCTGCTAAAACATGAGATGTGATTGAGTTAGGGTAGTCGTGCGACTTTGTTGACCTTAGCCAAGGGTCGTACGGGTGGGTTTAATTCAATCAGGAAATGACGGGTTGAACTTGACTAGCGCTTATGATTTGTTGACCTTAGCCAAGGTCATAAGTTGCTAGGGGTAAAAGCATTATCGGGAATTTCAAGTGTTGAAATTTGCAATGAGATTGCATACCTTCTATGAGATAGTTGGATCCCGATACCCACTGCGAGTAAGTGTTACTCCTGGAAGAGTTTTACACAGGACAATTAGTCGATCAAGTAGGTGTCTAGAAAAGTGTTAACGGGGTTACGCCTCTGGGAAAACGAGATTTACTTTAATTAGGTCCATGCGAAAGCACGGGGAACCTCCCTCAAAGTACCGACACTGATCTGGCTGAAAGATTAACGAAATTGTAGGGTGTAATTAATCCCGGCTAATCTTACCTTTTAGGGTTTTAAGGTAGATTTGATAAAAACAGTGGGAGACATCCTGATTAGATAAGATAATAACCAATCTAATCTTGCAAGAGCGTACGCTAAAGTGTTTTTCTTCTCTCTCTCTCCAGGTAGCGACCATGTTAGGCCATAATCAAGATAATAATATGGATGTATTGACTGAACCCAATTATTGTACTGAGCAAGGGAACGTTGGACCCGTTCTTTCTTATAAGAGTTATAAGACTGAACAGGAAACAGGAGAATATCTGGATTCTCACGCCGCCCAAAAGAACATACATGTTGATGCATCTTCTTCGGGTGTGTTAGTTATTGAGAACTGTTTCTCAGTTCACCCTACGTCCTGGGTATTAGATACCGGATCAGGATCCCACATATGTAAATTGTTACATGGGCTACGAAAAGGTAGAGAACTAGGAAAAGGTGATCATTCCGTTCAAGTAGGGAACGGTGCAAGTATTGTAGCCAAAGCAGTTGGCGAATATCACCTTGTATTACCAAGTCGTAATACACTGATTCTGAATGAATGTTATTATATACCGAACATGATGTGCAACATTATATCAGTTTCTTTATTAAGTAAAGAAGGATATAATTTTGTAGTAAAGGATAATGTTATGAACATATTCCTAGATCAAAAGTTGATTGCATCAGGCTCGTTACATAATGGCATATTCATTCTAAATCAGAATACAGTCCTGAATATACAAAACACGCACAAGAGGAAAGTTCAGAAATGAACGAATCCTTCTTGTGGCATTGTAGACTTGGTCATATCAATGCGACACGACTGGCTAAGTTACATAAGGATGGTTATTTGAATCCGTTCAAATTATCATCTTATGATACTTGTCATCCATGTCTCAAAGGAAAAATGACCAAAGCTCCGTTTAGTGGACACGGAAAAAGAGTTAATGAACTCTTAGGACTCATACATAGTGATGTATGCGGTCCCATGTCTACACATGCCAGGAACGGTTCTTCCTACTTCATTACATTCACTGACGATCTCTCTAGATTCGGACATGTGTTTCTGATGAAACACAAGTCTGAAGCTTTTGAGAAATTCAGAGAATATAAGCACGAAGTAGAGAACCAAACGGGCAAAAGTATTAAGATTCTTCGATCTAATCGAGGAGGTGAATACTTAAGCAGTGAGTTCCTAGATTATCTAAAAGAGAATGGGATTCTCTCTCAGCTTACTCCTCCTTATACACCATAGCACAACGGTGTATCGGAGCGGAGGAATCGCGCCCTATTAGATATGGTGCGCTCTATGATGAGTACAGCTGAGTTACCTATTTCCTTTTGGGGGTATGCGCTGGAGACAGCCAAATACCTATTGAATAGAGTTCCAACTAAATCAGTGCCTACCACTCCATATGAGATATGGAATGGGAAGAGACCATCTCTTAAAAGAGTTAAGATATGGGGTTGTCCGGCCTATGTTAAAAAGCAAAATCCGGACAAACTCGAGGCACGATCAGTTCTTTGTAAGTTTATAGGATATCCAAGCAATTCGTATGGATATCTATTCTACCACAGTGAACAACAAAAGGTGTTTGTTGCTCAACATGCCACCTTTTTAGAAAAGGAATTTCTTGCAAAAGAAATTAGTGGCGATGAGGTAGAACTGGAAGAGGTTCCAGCAACACAAACTACAACTGAAGATTTAGTGGAACCAGAGGATTCAGTAGTACCCGACGAACCCCAGCCTCTCCGCCGATCTAGTAGGGTTTCTCATCCACCTGAGAGATACTACGGTTTTCTCATTGATGGTGGAAGCGAGGATTGCATCATGGATGATGATGACCCGACTAGTTTCGAGCAGGCCATCACGAGTGGTGACTCTGTGAAATGGCTGGATGCAATGCGATCTGAGATGGAATCCATGTACACCAATAAAGTATGGATTTTAGAAAATGCTCCTGAAGGGGTAAAACCCATTGGGAGCAAGTGGATTTTTAAAAAGAAATTTGGTGTAGATGGAAAAGTTGAGACTTTCAAAGCTAGACTTGTAGCAAAGGATTTTCGTCAACGACCAGGTGTTGATTATGACGAAACCTTTTCTCCAGTGTCTATGCTTAAGTCTATCCGGATCTTACTTGCCATTGTTGCATACCATGACTACGAAATCTGGCAAATGGATGTGAAGACCGCCTTTCTAAACGGTGATTTAGAAGAGAGCGTGTACATGACTCAGCCAGAGGGCTTCGTAGATAGTAGGAGCAGCGGAAAGGTGTGCAAGCTGCTTAAATCCATTTATGGGTTAAAGCAAGCATCGCGGAGTTGGAACATCTGTTTTGATGTTGTAGTCAAAGAGTTTGACTTCATCAAAAATATAGATGAACCTTGTATCTATAAGAAGGTAGCAGAGGGTAAGGTTGTCTTCCTCGTATTGTACGTGGATGATATACTCTTGATAGGAAATGATATTCCTATGCTGCAATCAGTCAAGCTCTTCTTATCACAGAGATTCTCAATGAAAGATCTAGGTGATGCCTCCTGCATATTGGGAATCATGATCTATAGAGATAGATCTAAACGGATACTGGGATTGTCCCAATCCAGGTACATTGACACCATACTAAAAAGGTTTAGTATGGAAGAATCCAAGCGTGGGAACCAACCCACGATCTCTGGACTCACTCTCTCCAAAGAGATGTCTCCCAAGACTGATTTGGAGAGAGCTCGCATGCAAGGGATACCCTATGCTTCGGCAGTAAGCTCTATCATGTATGCGATGCTATGTACCAGACCCGATGTAGCATACTCACTAAGTGTAGTGAGTCGGTATCAAGCAGATCCTAGAGAGAGTCACTGGACAGCTGTGAAGAACATTCTCAGGTACTTGCGAAGGACTAAGGAGATGTTCTTGGTGTATGGTGACGGAGAACTCCAGGTGGAGTCCTTTACCGATTCCAGCTTCCAAAGTGATAAGGACGACTCTAAGTCGCACTCGGGATTTGTCTTTACCCTTAATGGAGGGGCGGTATGTTGGAAGAGTTCCAAACAGGATACCGTTGCAGACTCGACGATGGAGGCTGAATACATCGCTGCCAACGATGCTGCCAAAGAGGCTGTCTGGATCAAGAAGTTCATTAGTGAACTTGGTGTGGTTCCATCCATTGAGCATCCAATACCTCTGTATTGCGATAACAATGGAGCTGTGGCTTTGGCCAAGGAACCCAGATCCCATCAGAAGTCCAGACATATACTGAGGCGGTATCACCTGATCAGGGAGATAGTTGATCGCCGGGAGATCGAGGTCAGGAGAGTAGATACGAAGGACAACACTGCGGATCCATTCACGAAGGCTATTCCCCAGATACAGTTTGAGAGATTATTCGGGATGCTAGGTATGGGATACTACAGCAGCTGGCCTTAGTGCAAGTGGGAGATTGTTAGTTATGTATATGCCCTAGAGGCCATTGTTGTACATATGATGTATATTATAATGGATGCTTGGATATATATAGAAATGACTTTCTTGCTCGTCATGATAGTATGCTATTTGGTTTCACTTTATCTTAACATGTTGACTTGTATTGGTTTACTGTTTTACTCTCACATGTTGATAAAGCCCTTAGGATCTGTACTCGACTACTGGGACTATGATGAGATCATACTAGTGGGGCCACGGTAGTCAATGAGTACATCCTATAATTGTTCCTAGTCGAGGGTATATCGAGACAGGGCATCGATACACCAGAGTAGACTAGCGTATATGCATCTTGACCCATATGATGGGTGATGGATGATCCTATATCCATCGGTGTTAGACATCAGAGATGGTGCACGGGTGCTCAGTGGAGACTGGGTACACTGGACGGACTCGCCGAGAACTCCCAGATGGTGATATACCACATGTCAGATGGCAGTTCTCCGGTGACACTGGTACAGGGTAGTCTGTAGACCCGAGATCGTCATGGAGTCTTGTGTGATTCCCACAGTGCTTTGATTTCCACCTTACCACGTCCAAGAGGGCGTGCAAAACGGTGGCTTTTGGGTATAGTCCCGAATCACATGGAGGCAATGAGCGATAGGAGGGGATTCGTCTCTCCCAGTATAGGGAGTTGATGTTGTGCTGTGTTCGATTGGCTATAACAGGAAGTCCCTGGCCAGGGCTGATATAGAGATTTTCTGGTAAGTGTTACTAGTAGTTTCTCGACCCGTTATGAGCCACATATCGACACGACTTATCGGTTACTAGGGTCTGACGTATACCACCCCTAGACTTGATATGCGACATATCAGAGGAACATACCGGACTGTACGGGAGTGTTACTGATTGGATTCACAGGAGAATGCAAAGGCTAGCTTGTTGATCTTCTGATCGCTCAATACCTGGGTGGCTGTTACGTTTAGCTGACCGCTTGCTGCTTGTGGGTGTTTGATATGATCATCACCTACTACCGGCGTATTGACGATTCTTTAGAGTCCTACACAGAGGTTTCTTGGCTCAGGCGAAACGGAGTAGAGGCACATATGTGATATGTGCAGGACCGAGAATAATGCGATATGGGATACCGTATTATATTCTCGCGATATTTAGATATGAACCGGGTCATCGGATTAAGTGTTGATTCGATGAATCGGTACATGATATATTAGTCGGTAATATTCGATATAGCCGGATCGTCGGATCAAGTGTTGATTCGATGATTTAATGTATAATAATATATATGATATATTGTATTACATTATCTAATATTGGCTCGCTTTATTATTTCATTTTCTCACTGGATGATACATTGATATATATGCGATATATGTTAATTGTATTATTTTCTTTTGTTGCAAATATATAATATATATGTGATATATATTATTGTGACATGATATGATTTATTTTTAAACATGTTTAAGGATGATTAAATGAGGTTAGGGTTTGATTAGGGTTAGTTGCTTCATGCACCTTCTAGAAGCATTTTCTTTTGTCATGGTTAAGATATTTTGTGATGACACATTTCCTAACCAAACCAAACCCTAACTCTAGTTATTTCTCTACACATTATTAGCCACTCATCCTTGACCATGGTTAATATATCAATCATATACTTTGTTTTCTATTCATCACAAAAGGATTATTATGATCATTATCATTTCCATTATCATCTTCTTCTCTCTTAAGAAAAAGCTCACTAGTAATTCTTTATGTGATGAATAAATATGAGAAAATGATTTAAAAAGAAAGCATAAATACTACTCTCTCATCTTCATCTCATCTAGCCCATGAGATTAGTGTGTTCATCTCTTTAGAGTGAGAAAGCTTGAGTCTTTGCAACTTCGACGTAGATCATCGGAGATTTGGAACACTTCAAGCTAGCATGGATCGTTCGAGTCGTGGAGCCTCTCATGAGTCCGGGAGATCGTGGATCGCGGCAAAGGGACTTCTACTCGGAGCTTGTGAAGCGAAGGAGCGGACTACAAAGGTTGTAATCCCTCACACTTAGATAAAAAGTTATCATCTTGCATGTTTAACCCTAATAATCTAGCAAAGATCCCGGCTTTGGATTGTTCGGCACGTCTAAATTTTTATCCGGGCATGTTTGATGCCTTATGAACCTTCACAAGAGTGCCTAGGAACCCTACACCGACAAACCCTAATACGGATCGTTAACTAGATGATAAGGCGATACAAGCAAATAAACAACTTTAGAATTGGATTTCTCACTCTTTTTCTCATGTTTCCATTAATGGTAGCAAGCTTTCTTCTTGAAGAAGAAGAAGAAGAAGAAGAAGATAAAGAAGATGATAAGAATGATAATTCAAATGATAAATCAAGTGAAGTTATCATAATCCAACCTTGGTTAAGTGTAGAGAGTAAACTAAGGTTAGGTGAATGGTTAGGTTTAGGATGAAGACAAAGTGGTGGACTTTCAAAGATACTTTGAAGCTTCAAGAAGCTTCAAGCAGAGAAAGAAAAATAAAGCCACCATTTCATCTTTTCCAAAAAGAATAAATAAATAATTAAATCAAAACCCTAACCATTAACATAACCATGGTTTAATCATACACACCCAAGTTTGCATGTATCATCAAACATGATACAATCTAGTGCATAAAAATATATCACATATACAACTTGTGCACAAACAAGTGAGAAAAACATCTTAAGTGAACCAATATTAGTTAATGTAAAGTAATATATCAAATATATAATTATACATTAAATCATTAAATCAATACTTGATTTAACGATCCGGTCATATCGCATATAACCGACTAATATCAATAGTAACAACTTATCGAATCAACACTTGATCCGATAACCCGGCTATATCGCATATAACCGATCAATGTCACAAATCGAGAGAATCGAATACAGTATCACATACTGGTATTATTCTCGGTCCCGCACATATCTCATATGCGCTCCTATTTCGTTTCGCTTGAGCCAGGAAACCTCTGTGTAGGACTCTAAAGACCCGTCAATACGCCGGCAGCAGGTGATGATCATATCAAACACCCACAAGCCGCAAGCGGTCTGCTAAACGTAACAGCCACCCGGGTATTGAGCGATCAGAAGATCGACGAGCAAACCCGCTCACACTCTTGTGAATCCAACCAGTAACAATTACCGTACAGTCCGGTCTCGTCATCTGATATGTCGCATATCTCGCCTAGGGGTGGTAAATGTCAGACCCCAATAGCTCAATAAGTCATGTCGATATGAGGTCTATAACAGTTCTAGAAACTACTGGTAACACTTACCAGTAAATCTCAGCAACCCTGGCCAGGGATTTCCGGTTATAGCCAATCGAACACAGTGCAACATCAACTCCCTATACCGGGAGAGACGAATCCCCTCCTATCGCTCATTGCCTCCATGTGACTCGGGACTATACCCAAAAACCACCGTTTTGCACGCTCTCTTGGACGTGGTAAGGTGGAAATCAAAGCACAATGAGAATCACACAAGACTCTATGACGATCTCGGGTCTACAGACTAACCTGTACCAGTGCCACCAGAGAACTGCCATCTGACGTAAGGTATAATACCATCTGGGGGTTCTCGGCGAGTCCGTCCAGTGTACCCAGTCTCCACTGAGCACCCGTATATCATCTCTGATGTCAAACACCAATGGATATGGGATCATCCATCGCCCATCTATATGGGTCGAGAAGGTATACGCTAGTCTATACTGGTATATCGATGCCCTGTCTCGATACACCCACGACTAGGGACCTTGAAGGATGCACTTATGGACTACCATATCCCCATTAGTATGATCCGCATCATAGTCCAGGTAGTCAAGTAAACATCCTAAGGGCTTCACCAACATGTAGCAGAGAGACAATCATTGTACACATTAAGATAAAGAGCAACCAGATAGCATACTATCATGTCGAGCAAGAAAGTCCTCCCTATATATGTCCAAGCATCCACTACAATATACATCCTATGTATAGTAATGGCCTCTAGGGCATACATATAACTAACAATCTCCCACTTGCACTAGGGCCATCTGATAGCAGTGGTTATAGTATCTCATACTCAACCATCCCATAAAAGTCTCTCTTTGGGAAAAGGCCTTTGTGAGTGGATCTACCGTGTTATCCTCTGAGTCTACTCTCCTAACCTCGATCTCCATGGAGATCAACTATCTCTATGGTCAGGTGACACTGCCTCAGAATATGTCTGGATCACTGATGGGACGGGCGTTCCTAGGCATAAGCCACAACTCCATTGTCTCACAATGGTAGGAACGAAGTTCATCTCATGAACCAATATACACCTAGACTTCCTCTTTGGTAGCATCTTATGTAGCGATGTATCCAGCCTTTTACGTCTAGTATGCCACGGTATCCAGCTTGAAACTCTTCCAACATACCGTCCCTATACTGAGGGTAAAGACAATGCCTGTGACTGACATTCAGTCGTCCTTATCACCCTGGAACCTTTCCAGTGATTCTCCCCAGGATCAATTGATACCATCTCACTACAACTAGTGAGTATCCTAACATCCAATTATATCTATCTCATAGATCCAAAAACCAGGATTTAGGAGGTATCACTTTGATCCTATATGGAGAATCATTGTGATAAGCGGAGATTGACCGAGCGTAGCATAGGAAACTCCTTTCTTATCAAGAGTATGTCATCCACATACTCTACGAGGATCGTCACCATACTCCCTACTATCTTTTTATTTATACAAGGTTCATCTACCATTTTGATGATGTCAAACTCTTTGACTAACTCATCAAAACAGATGTTCCAACTTCGCGATGCCTGTTTTATCACATAAAACATCTTGCACACATTTCCGCTGCTCCCACTGTCTACGAGGCCCTCTGGCTGTGTACTTATAGACGCTCTCTTCTAAAATATCATTTAGAAAAGCTGTCATGACACCCAACCACCAGATATCGTAGTCATGGTATGTAGCCGTGGCAAGTAAGATCTGGATGGACTTAAGCATAGCCACTGGAAAAAGGTTTCATCATTATCCACGCCTGGTCAATGACGAAAACCTTTAACAAGTATAGCTTTGAAAGTCTCAACTTTTCCATCTACACCAAGTAATCTTCTCAAGATATACTTGCTCCTGATGGGGATTTAACCCTTCAGATAAAGCAACCAAAGTCCATACTTTGTTGGTGTATAAGGATTCCATCTCAGATCACTAAGCATCCAGCCATTCTTACAGAGTCTTACTCCTGATGGCCAGCTCGAAACTAGTTGGGTCATCATCTCATGATGCAATCCTCGCTCCCACTGTCATAGAGAAACCGAAGTATCTCTCAGGTGGGTGAGGAACCCTACTAGATTGGCGGAGAGGCTGAGGTTCGTTGGTAACTATTGAATCCTTTGGTTCTACCAAGTCATCAGCTGCAGTTTGTATAGCTGAATCATTTCCAGTTCTACATAACAGATCTTGTCTCGAGCTTGTCCGGATTTTGCTTTTAGACATAGGCCGGTCAACCCCAAATCTTAACTGACTTAAGAGATGGGCTCTTCCCTTACCATATCTTATATGGAGTGGTAGGCTGTGATCTGATTCGAACCTAATTCAATAGGTATGCAGCTTCTCAAGTGCATAACTCCCAAAAAGGAAATAGGAAACTCAGTAGTACTCATCATAGAGCACACCATATCACATAGGGTGCTATTGCTCCGCCCCAATATACCAACGTGCTATGGTGTATACGGAGGAGTAATGCTGAGAGAGAATCTCATTCTCCTTTAGAATAGTTCAGGAATTCTATGCACAAGTATTCTCCTCCTTGATCTCATCAAAGGACATAATACTTATACCCTTATTGGTTCTCTACTTCTAACTCATATTCTGTGAATATCTCAAAAAGGTTCGGATTTGCGTTTCAACAGGAACATATGACTGAATCTTGAGAGATCATCAGAGAATGTAATGAAGTACAAAGAACCGTTCCTGGCATGTGTAGACGGGGGACCTTACATACATCAACATGTATCATCCTAAGAGCTCACTAACTCTTTCTCTGTTTTCAGTAAACAGAGTTGTGGTCATCTTATCTTTGTGACATGACTGGCAAGTTTTCACAAGATGTAAATTCAAACAGATTTAAATATGCATCTATATGTAACTTCAGCTAGTCGGGTCGCATTGATATGACCTAGTCTACAATACCTCAAGATTGATCCGTTCATTTCTGAACTCTTCTTCTTGTGTGTGTTCCGTATACTAAGAACTGTAGTTTGATTTAGAACATCAATGCTTTTAGATAACGTGCCTGAATCGATCAACTCTTGATATAGGAAATGTTCAAATCATTATCCAACAATACAAAATTATATCCTTTCTTTACTAATAAAGAGACTGATATGATTTTGTATATCAGGTTTGGTATCTAATAACATTCGTTCAGAATCAATGTATTTGGAATACAGGGTGACAGTGACCAACAGACTTGGCTGCAACACTTGCCCTGTTTTCTGTTTCATGAAACTTATCACCCGTTCTCAGTTCTTTACCTATCTGTAGCCCATGTAACAAATTACATATGCGGGATCCTGATCCCGTATCTCATATCCAGGACGTAAAGAATACTGAGAAACAGTTCTGTATAATGAACACACCCGAAGATGATGCATCAGTATGCACTCTCTTCGTTTGGTCGGCACGGGAATTCTGGTAATCCCCTATTTCCTACTCTGTCTTATAACAATTATAAGTTGGAGCGGGACCAACGTTCCCCAGCTCAGTATAACAAGCGGGTTCAGTCAATATCAGTATTATTATCTTGATTAAGGCGTGATATGGTCGCTACCTGGAGAGAAAGAGAAGAAAACACTCAGCGTGCGCTCTTGCAAGAATAGATTGGTTATTATTTTATCTAATCAGGATGGCTCCCACTGTTTTTTATCAAACCTTCCTTCAAACCCTAAAAGGAAAGACTAGTCGGGATTAATTACACGCTACAAGTTCGCCAATCTTTCAGCCAGGCTAGTGTCGGTACTTTGAGGAAGGTCCCCCGTGCTTTCGCACGAACCTAATTAATGTAAACCTCATTTTCCCAGAGGCGTAACCCCGTTGACACCTTTCTAGACACCTACTAGATCGGCTAATTGTAATGTGTAAAACTCTCCCAGGAGTAACAATTACTCGCAGTGGGTATCGGGATCCAACTATCTCATAGAAGGTATGCAATCTCATTGCAAATTTCAACACTTGAAATTCCCGATAATTTTTCCCCTAGCATCCTATGACCTTGACGCAGGCCAACAAACCATAGTGCGCTAGTCAAGTTCAACCCGTCATTTCCTGATTAAATTAAACCCACCCGCACGACCCTTGACGCAGGCCAACAAAGTCGCACGACTACCCTAATCCAATCTGCATCATATGCATAAACAGATAAATACTAGTTAGCTACCGCACACTACGCCTTGACGCAAGCCAACAAATAGCACGAATACTAAGTAGGACTTATCTGAAATGACGGAGGGCTACGACAGGTTTTTCTGAAAACCTATTGCGTAATGAACTTGATATCGTTGTAGAATCAAATGATTTTTAAATGGAGTGTTTTTTAGGCTTTTCTAGTTTTGCTAAAGGAGTCACTCCCGGTGAAGGAATCGTCGGTCCTTTCCTCGTCGAATGAGGTGCGGGATATATCATATATATCTCTGTGCAAAGCAGAAACTACAGAAGCAATCAAAAGACAAACCGAGAGTTGTAGCATCTGCCAGTTATTGCTAAAGGAGTCACTCCCGGTGAAGGGATCTCGGTCCTTTCCTTATCGAATAAGGTGCAGGATGTTCTACAAGGAACACCGCGATGCAAAGCAAGAACTGTAGCTACCCGTTTTTAATAAATTCGATTCCACAACATCTTTAGGTTTCTTTTATTTCATTAATCATATTAATGAAATCCCATTATTTAATTCACCTAAACATCATAGATAAATACGACGTACACTTATGCCATCCGCATTCGCATCGATGTCCTCTCGTGCACCGTTAGGTTAGGTAACTAACGGCAGAGCGGGGCAGGGCTAGCGCGGGTGTAAAACATAAGTAACGTTTATATAATATATCATATATACTATATACAGTATTTATCACAGAACATCACATGATCACATCACAGATATCGCGGCAGAAGAATCATATGAAATATTGGATATGCTAGGACGTCCATGTTTTCAATACGAGCCAGTATAAAACACGGATTCCACGGTCGCGATGAATAGCCAAACCCACACCCCTAGACCCCTACGAGAGCGGCAAGCAACCCTACTAATTCTAGAGTTAGGAGACCCGGACTCGACTCCTCGAGTTGGTCTCCCACTGGACTCCAGAACCCGGTTACTTGTGCCCTCCTCCTTGGGTCTATCCTAGTGCGGAAAAGTAAATAATATACAAAAGGTGACATCTTCCGCAACCTGGAAGTGCCCCAATAAAAGAATATTACATACAAGTTTTTAGTGGCAACATGAGAAAAAGAGTGAGAAATCCAATTCTAAAGTTGTTCATTTGCTTGCATCGCCTTATCATCTAGTTAACGATCCATATTAAGGTTTGTCGGCACACGAAAAAATTTGAATTTGGCATGAATGATGCCTTGTGAGACCTCATTAGTGTGCCTAGGAACCCTACAGTGGTATCAGAGCTTTCTTCTTGAAGAAGAAGAAGAAGAAGAAGATGATAAGAATGATAATTCAAATGATAAATCAAGTGAAGTTATCATAATCCAACCTTGGTTAAGTGTAGAGAGTAAACTAAGGTTAGGTGAATGGTTAGGTTTAGGATGAAGACAAAGTGGTGGACTTTCAAAGATGCTTTGAAGCTTCAAGAAGCTTCAAGCAAAGAAAGAAAAATAAAGCCACCATTTCATCTTTTCCAAAAAGAATAAATAAATAAATAAATAATTAAATAAAAACCCTAACCATTAAAATAACCATGGTTTAATCATACACACCCAAGTTTGCATGTATCATCAAACATGATACAATCTAGTGCACAAAAATATATCACATATACAACTTGTGCAATTACAAGTGAGAAAAACATCTTAAGTGAACCAATATTAGTTAATGTAAAGTAATATATCAAATATATAATTATACATTAAATCATTAAATCAATACTTGATTTAACGATCCGGTCATATCGCATATAACTGTAAGTGCACGGCGGCGCCCCGGCCGTCAATCCGACGCCGGAATGCGGAAGCGGTGAAAAACTTTAATTTTGCGGACTTAGCAAACCGGCACCACCGCGCACTAAACATCCGGATCGTAACCATTAACTAGTCCTAGCTAACTACAAGATAGGGAAGAGAAGTATACCGACAGATCCGAGTCCTCCGGTCTTCTCGTCATCGTCCCGATCTCCTGCGGAATGTCCCGTCTCCTCCTCGTCGCCGGAAGTGCACCACATCGCCTACATCGTTTACGGACTCCCGCCTCAATGCCGAGGCAACTCGGGCACGAAGCCGGCTACTCGTCGTGCCCAAGATTCGTTGTAGAATATTGTGTAGGACTCAAGTCTCATTTTGGGGTTCATGGAGAAGCCACCTTGGTAGAGGGATGATACAAGAAGTCTATATAGAGGAGCTTGGAGAATTTTGGTGCATGAAATGAACAACATTTCCCACCTCAATTTTTTTTTGGACAGCCCATTCAAGGGGGAGGCCGGCCATGCTCAAGTGAGGGAGGGAGAGAATGAGATAGCTCTCTATGAGAGAGTGAGAGGCTTGAACAATAATGCAAGGCACCAAAAACCAATCATGAAAGAATATGATCATAAGCAAAACCACAGACAACTCCAACCACCAACAACCATCATGACCACTAAAAGTCAAGCTATCATGAGTTTATGAAGTCAAATGATGGGACAAGTATCATGACAAGATAATATGCAAAGACCCCCTCCACAAATGCCTATTTGCAACAATGCAAATAAACCCTCCTCCACCAATCTTCGGCCAATGAACGGAACAAAGGAAATCGGCCGAAACTAAAAGCAAACTGGCAACTCCATAAAACTGGTCCCGTAATAAATTACAGGAAAAGCCCCGATACTGTGCATACACACCCGCATCTGTATTTCGACCGAAATACAAAATGCAATGAGACAAAATCTCCACTGTACTATACTAGAATCCGGCTTATACCAAAACCGGCTAGTAATATCTGTTCGATCCTGATCCGTGCAATACCGCACGTATCTGATCGAACCCTGCCATATAACCATACGGCCTATAGTACAAACTGTCCAATCCTGATCCGTGCAATACCGCACGTATCTGATCGGACCTTGCCATATCTCCATACGGCCTCTACAACCTTTCGCCCGAAAGCTGAGTAACTGAATGTGGGGGACTCTAAAGACTCGTCAACACCTTGGTTGTGGATTTAACCACTAGCACGTCAGAGGTATAAGCCAATACGTAACGGGCTACCAGGTACTGACTAAAAGGGGCGTCGATGAGCGAACTCATCCTGACAACCCTACTGAGCCTGTCAGTGACAATATCCGTACAGTCCGGTCCGTTCGTCTATGAGCATCGCATGGCGGGCCTAGGGGGTTGGTAAAAGTCAGACCCCCAAAAGCGGTACAAGTCGTGTCGGAGTGTAGCCCAGAACACCCTGAGATACTACTGGAATACCTACCAGTAAATCTCCTTGCCTCGGCCGAGGGCTTCGTGTAATGGCTCTCCTAGACACAGCACGACCTCACCCCCAATACCGGGAGAGACGAACCCCTGAAGATACGCTCACTGCCTCCATGTGGCTCGGGACTGTACCCAACTAAAACCTGTTTGCACGACTCCTTTGAGCCGTGGTAGGGTAGTAATCAAAGTACAGTGGGAACTCACACGAGACAAATGACGATCCCCAGGTCGATGAACTAACCTGCACACATGTCACCAGGGAACTGCCATCTGACGTCTGGTATATGACCAACTGGCATGTTCCCGGCGAGTCCTGTCCGGTGTACTCATAACCCAATGAGCACCTGTATACATCTTAGGTGATCCAACTGACACCAGTGGCTTGTGAGACCGGCCACCGCCCCTCGTCGGGGTCTCGACTGTATACACTAGTCTACTATGGAGTATCGATGCCCTGTCTCGAAACTCACACGACTAGGGACCATTTCAGGATATGCTTACAGACCCCAGCTCCCACTTATATGATCGCCCTCATACTGCTGGTGGTCAAGCAAGAATCCTAGGGGCTCTATCAACGTGTAATAGCGACGTGTCAGGTCACCTAAAACAGTACACGATGATAAAGGTAAACCAGATAGCATACTATCATCTCGAGTAAGACTGTCCTACCGGGATAGGTCCTCCATCAATCATTGCAATCACGTACCTGTGATCCAATAATTGACTCTGAGGGCATTATCTCCAACAATCTCCCACTTGCACTCAAGGCTAATTATTGCGATGTCGCATACTCACAGCCCGTGTGATACCGAACACCCAACTCCTCTACTAGTCAGTCTCACAAAGCTCGTTTGCGAAACTATTGCGTTCGAGGAATAGCCTCAGTGAGTGGATCCGCCTTGATGTCTCTTTCTATGTCTCTCTATACCTCAAGTTCGCGGAGAAACCCATCTCCCGAAAAGAGCAATACCTGTCTTAGAATGTGTCTGGATGTCTGATGGGACATAGCTCATAAATGAACTCCAAATCCAAACTTCTTAGACTGTATCGTCAACTGAACTTAATCAGTATCCTGCGCCATGCCTCCCTCAGTATTGCCTTGGATCACCTGTCCAAAATACTGCCCCTCGTCAGAAGGAAAAATATAACTCTGACAACCTCCTTGTCGTCCCTGTCACCTTGGAAGCCTGGAATGATAACTGTCTCCTGAATAAGGCTGTCGTTATCATATCCCTAGAACATCCACTTATGTTCTAAAACTGCTTCCGACTGTTTCTCCAGGATTGGATCAAAGTCAACTTATTGCATCTAGTGCAAGAACAACATCTGGTGTGGTACTTGACATCTCATGATTGACTCAATTGCCTGAGCAAGTGATCTGCCAATCATGCACGTCCCTCTCCCCTTTAGTCTGTAAGACACCTTTGGAGAGGGTGACTCCATCACCTGCAGGTACACTACCGTGCCAGGAGTCGTCCATTCTAAATACTCTTAGAATGCTGTCAAAGTACCCTGATTGGGAGACCACCCAAATCTAGATCTAAAACCATAGATCCAGTAACCAGTATGTCTGATATAATATCCAATTCCTTTGTGGAGAAAACACTGTGTGACAACCAAAGTATAACCGATCGTAGTATAGGAGTTTCCTTTCCTATTCTGTGTATGTCATCCAAATACCATGACATCACACCCTACTACCTTCTCAACAGATCCATCCTCTATTCTGATGAAGTCAAACCTATGACTGTCACGTCAGAAATAGATGATCTATCTCCGCTATTCTGCTTTAGTCTATAAATAGACATAAGCTACCTATCCACCAATGCTTCCGCTGCTCCCACTGACTACGACAACCCTCTGGCAGAGTCATATACACGTACACTTCTAAAACAAGTTTAGAACGACGCTATACTCATCCTCCCGCCGGGTCTCACAGTCTGGAACAACAGCAATGGCAAGTGTGGTAAACAAGAACTTCCCTGTCACCGTCCTTGAGGCTACCGTAGTACCTCTTGGGTGCCTGAAGTTACCCACCTTATCTGCGGAGTGGTCAATGGAATGTCAATCCAGATTGAATCTTTAGGTTCCTTATCAAATCTTCAGTAATCGTTTGTGGTTCTGGAATCACTTCCAGTTCTACCATACTCCCACTACTGTTTTCTGAAAAAATCCATTTTTAATAAAACTGTGGCGAGTCTAGAACAATATTGCTATTTGTTCATCCAGATGGCAGAAAGTCAACCCTCGTCAAATCCTGGGTCAACCCACAAATAGCCATTACAGAAACGTGCCTTGAGTTATCCAGAGTCTGGTTTTAATCATAAGCTGGACAACTCCCCGTACCTTAACAACGTCAAGATATGAACTGTTCTATATCCCCTATAGGACCAGAGGCACTGATTTAATTGAACCATATTCAAATCATGCAGCTGTCTCCAGTGCATGTCAACTAAATGGAAGGAGGCCGATCAGCGTTACTCAACTTAGGAATGCTTCCAATTATGAGTAACCTGAAAGAGAAGCAAAATCTCTTATCATTACTATCAACTGAATACCATGCACAAGTGTCTACATCTTCTATTGCTTTGAAGAATCCCGATACTTGCTATACCTGGTTCTCTACTCTATTCAAATTCCTATAACTTCTCAAAATTCAGACCCTGCGTTTCCACGAAACACGTGTCTAAAAACTAGAGAAGTCATAAGTAAACTGAATATAGTACGAGGACCAACCCCTCTGTCCTGATGGACCCTGGACAACATACAATACTCTGTATAAGTCCCTTGAGTCTGATAACTCATTCACTGTGTGTCGTAGGTTGAAAACTGTACCTTTGGTTATGAAGAATTACACCGCTGTTCAATGCTCCTTACCTAACCATCCACTGATATAGGTAAATGTCATAGACATAATTTCAAAAGGGTATATCTCACTCTATGAAAATAGACGTACAGATATATCGATTTGAAATTGGTGCATAACAACGGATATTCAAAACCAAATATTTGCCGACCGGCAAACAGCCCAGGTGATTTCCTCAAATATCACCGATTACAACGAATCCCGATATAATGAGGATGATCACCTAATTCCCAATAACTTACTCCCACTCATCATCTGTAAGACTATACAGATGTGAGAATCATACTTGGTAAATACATACCCTGGAGCAAGTGTCTAATCGGGAAATCAGTTTTCCTTTAACAGTACACAGTGAAACTGAAACATTGAAATGTTTCGATGGGGTATCCTGGTATTCCTAGTAATGCCTCTTCCAGATTCACGACTGTAACCGTATAGTTCTTTGCCACCTCTCCAAATCCCTTCATATGTCTTTAGTCATTACCTTCTGCACACCCCTTTAGGCCAAATGGTTTTCTTCCTTCCCTACCGTTCGGCACCAGCCTATGGTTTGGAAGAAGACTATCCAATAAGCATAATGGGTGTACTGTCCTAATCCTAGGAACACTCGCAATGCGAGAGAAGGTGAAGATAAAAGACACCTGAATAAATCTTATTCCTATTTCTCCTGAACCAGAATCCATCCCCGAACTGGAACAAGTTCCTTTCGAGTTCGTATATAACCATACGATGGAGTATCCAATAAACTGTGGATCTTCGTAGTGATACGGAGTGTCCTGGAGAAATTCAAAGGTGATTTTAGGATTGGCGAAGAAAAACTTGGTTTGGTCGTGAATATCTGTTGCAATTTACTTTGCCCTCTTACTAATCCCTTGCTTTGTCTTAACTTAATACCTTCTGCACTCCATCGTTATGCTAATTGGTTTTCTTCATTCCCTACCGGTCGGCACCAGCCTAAGGTTTGGAAGAAGACAATCCAATTTGCGTAATAGGTGTACTACCCCTAAACCAAGGAGTACTCGTAACCTGAGAGAGGGTAAAAGGAAAAGACAACTGAATAATCCTATCCGTTTTCTCCAGAACCTGAAACCATCCTCGAATAAATTCTTTCGAGTTCGTATCTAACCATACGATGGTTTTGTCCAATGGAAGTGGACGTTCGTAGCAATACGGGGTGTCCTGGAGAAAAGGGTAAAAGTAGGAGTGGCAATGAGGTTTGCAACTCTGACAATCCAAAAGCCAGTGTTAAGAAGGTTCGGTCAACTTGGTCACTGAGTCATAGTCTAAGGGTCGGGTCAATGGTCGCTTCCAAAGAGAGAGAGAAAAGAAACACTCAGCGTGCACTCTAACCTAGATCAGAATGGTTACCAATTTATCTAATTTGGAATCCTCCCACTGTACCTCAAATTCTCCTCTAAACCTGAAAGAAGAATTAGTCGGGGTCACCCGAGGAGTATACCAACTCATCAGTGGGAATCAGGATCCAACTATCATCGCTTGATAACGTGACGGAATCCGCTCACGGTATCACACTCCAGAAGGTATGCGCATATCTGGCAAGTTTCAGTTCTTTTGAAACTCCCGATGAGATTTCTGCCCCATGCTCTTATGACCTTGACGAAGGCCAACAAATCATAAGTCACATGTCAAGTTCTACCCGTCATTCTCCAGGGTTAATCTGAATCCACCCGTACAAGCCCTTGACGAAGGTCAACAAGGCTATACGACTGTCCCAAACCAACGCATCTATCTATGCAGCAGAAAGGTAACAAGCAGCTACCATACACTATGCCTTGACGAAGGTCAACAAACATAGCATGAATACTACGTGCTACCCGTCTGAAACGACGGAGGGCTACGAATGGTTTCTGGCGAAAACCTTTAACGTAATGAACTTGATATCGTTGAAGGAACGGATAGCTTTTTGAAAATATAGTGACGAAAACCGTTGCTAAAGAGGTCACTCCTGGTGAAGGGATCTCGGCTCTTTCCCCGTAGAATGGGGTGCAAGATATTCCAAACGAATACCGCGATGCAAAGCAAAAGTAATCGGCTATAGTGAAGTTAATGCCCCGACGCAAACTTTTTGTCCAAGGGGTCACTCCCGGTGAAGGGATCTCGGCCCTTGCCTCGTCGACTGAGGAGCAGGATATTCCAACTGAATATCTCGATGCAAAACAAAAGTGAACGTCCTTGCAATAACAGCTTTTTGAAAAAGTGTTCCAACAACATCAGATTAGGTTTGTTTCTAACTTGCATTGATCCGAATCAATGCAGTCCCATCAATTGATCACACCACAAAGAACGAAAATATACTGATGTACGTATATGCCATCCGCATTCGCCACTGGGTCCCGTCATTACCCGTTAGGTTAGCTAACTAACGACAGAGCGGGGACTGGACTAGCGCGGATGTAAAACATATACAACATCTACTAATATATATACCAATATATTATATTTCGCTCAAGGCGTGAAAGAAATGCAACATCACAGAGAATGAACAGCATCACAGAACAATACAGATATCTGGGATCCCCGGGTTTCACAGAGCCACTGCTGAAACCCGACGTTCCCCTGGTCGTGTGGATAGCCTGTGCAATGAAATCCTAGACCCCTACGGGCGCGGCAAGTTACCCGCCAAAACCTGAAGCGAGGCAGCCCCCTTCAGCACCGTGAATGGACCACCCAGCACTTCACGGAATCCGGTAACTTGGGCACCCCTCCTGGGTCAACCTGTACCCCCTACGAGTGCGGCGAATAGCCCGCCAATCCTGGAGTGAAGCCCCCTCCGTCTCAATGCCATGAGATGCGGGCTTGTTGCCCTCCAGAACCCGGCTATCCGTGCACCCCTCCGCGGGGTAATCCTAGTACAGAAAGTAAAATATACATACACCGGGTACATCGACCGCAACCAGGTCGTGCCCCAAAAGAATAATACAAACAGGCAGTGACGACAGTCCACATATCGGACGCTCGCCCCGCAATATCAAATGTACATAATACAACAGCACTGTACTAGCATTGCATCCAGGCTATCCCCCACGACCGATCCGCAACATCACAGCATAAACATAGAACATCAACGTGAAAATCACGTTCGCAAATCCGTCTATCCGGGCTATAGCAGTTAGACCGGATTTACCGATCGAGTGACATTCACGGTCGCAGATATAATGTAAATACTGTGAAAAATGTGTTTAAAATATCCGATCAATCAAATTTTAACAAGTGGGCCCCAAAGCAATACTGTAGCAGTTAAAGAAATTCTGGGCCCAATGTTAATGTTCCAGAAACCCTAAAATCTCGCCAAAAGCCCACTGTAAAAACCCAACCCACTGATTCCTCCATGCTGCGGCGGAAGCGCGGCCACAAGTGGGTTTTGGCCGCCCTTCCGCGCTCTGGTCAGAAGATCAATGCATCGAATTTGAACAGTGGTCTTATAATTTTTAGTACATCAATATTTTACAACCTGAAAAATTTTTCGACACTAAAAATTTCCAACAGAAAACTGATGCGACAAAATACGGGTTTTTGGACTTTTTGATCGATCGGAAATGCAAACACATTACACAAAGCTAGACTAAGTTAATGGCGAGGCTCTGATACCACTGTAAGTGCACGGCGGCGCCCCGGCCGTCAATCCGACGCCGGAATGCGGAAGCGGTGAAAAACTTTAATTTTGCGGACTTAGCAAACCGGCACCACCGCGCACTAAACATCCGGATCGTAACCATTAACTAGTCCTAGCTAACTACAAGATAGGGAAGAGAAGTATACCGACAGATCCGAGTCCTCCGGTCTTCTCGTCATCGTCCCGATCTCCTGCGGAATGTCCCGTCTCCTCCTCGTCGCCGGAAGTGCACCACATCGCCTACATCGTTTACGGGCTCCCGCCTCAATGCCGAGGCAACTCGGGCACGAAGCCGGCTACTCGTCGTGCCCAAGATTCGTTGTAGAATATTGTGTAGGACTCAAGTCTCATTTTGGGGTTCATGGAGATGCCACCTTGGTAGAGGGATGATACAAGAAGTCTATATAGGGGAGCTTGGAGAATTTTGGTGCATGAAATGAACAACATTTCCCACCTCAATTTTTTTTTGGACAGCCCATTCAAGGGGGAGGCCGGCCATGCTCAAGTGAGGGAGGGAGAGAATGAGATAGCTCTCTATGAGAGAGTGAGAGGCTTGAACAATAATGCAAGGCACCAAAAACCAATCATGAAAGAATATGATCATAAGCAAAACCACACACAACTCCAACCACCAACAACCATCATGACCACTAAAAGTCAAGCTATCATGAGTTTATGAAGTCAAATGATGGGACAAGTATCATGACAAGATAATATGCAAAGACCCCCTCCACAAATGCCTATTTGCAACAATGCAAATAAACCCTCCTCCACCAATCTTCGGCCAATGAACAGAACAAAGGAAATCGGCCGAAACTAAAAGCAAACTGGCAACTCCATAAAACTGGTCCCGTAATAAATTACAGGAAAAACCCCGATACTGTGCATACACACCCGCATCTGTATTTCGACCAAAATACAAAATGCAATGAGACAAAATCTCCACTGTACTATACTAGAATCCGGCTTATACCAAAACCGGCTAGTAATATCTGTTCGATCCTGATCCGTGCAATACCGCACGTATCTGATCGAACCCTGCCATATAACCATACGGCCTATAGTACAAACTGTCCAATCCTGATCCGTGCAATACCGCACGTATCTGATCGGACCTTGCCATATCTCCATACGGCCTCTACAACCTTTCGCCCGAAAGCTGAGTAACTGAATGTGGGGGACTCTAAAGACTCGTCAACACCTTGGTTGTGGATTTAACCACTAGCACGTCAGAGGTATAAGCCAATACGTAACGGGCTACCAGGTACTGACTAAAAGGGGCGTCGATGAGCGAACTCATCCTGACAACCCTACTGAGCCTGTCAGTGACAATATCCGTACAGTCCGGTCCGTTCGTCTATGAGCATCGCATGGCGGGCCTAGGGGGTTGGTAAAAGTCAGACCCCCAAAAGCGGTACAAGTCGTGTCGGAGTGTAGCCCAGAACACCTTGAGATACTACTGGAATACCTACCAGTAAATCTCCTTGCCTCGGCCGAGGGCTTCGTGTAATGGCTCTCCTAGACACAGCACGACCTCACCCCCAATACCGGGAGAGACGAACCCCTGAAGATACGCTCACTGCCTCCATGTGGCTCGGGACTGTACCCAACTAAAACCTGTTTGCACGACTCCTTTGAGCCGTGGTAGGGTAGTAATCAAAGTACAGTGGGAACTCACACGAGACAAATGACAATCCCCAGGTCGATGAACTAACCTGCACACATGTCACCAGGGAACTGCCATCTGACGTCTGGTATATGACCAACTGGCATGTTCCCGGCGAGTCCTGTCCGGTGTACTCATAACCCAATGAGCACCTGTATACATCTTAGGTGATCCAACTGACACCAGTGGCTTGTGAGACCGGCCACCGCCCCTCGTCGGGGTCTCGACTGTATACACTAGTCTACTATGGAGTATCGATGCCCTGTCTCGAAACTCACACGACTAGGGACCATTTCAGGATATGCTTACAGACCCCAGCTCCCACTTATATGATCGCCCTCATACTGCTGGTGGTCAAGCAAGAATCCTAGTGGCTCTATCAACGTGTAATAGCGACGTGTCAGGTCACCTAAAACAGTACACGATGATAAAGGTAAACCAGATAGCATACTATCATCTCGAGTAAGACTGTCCTACCGGGATAGGTCCTCCATCAATCATTGCAATCACGTACCTGTGATCCAATAATTGACTCTGAGGGCATTATCTCCAACAATAACCGACTAATATCAATAGTAACAACTTATCGAATCAACACTTGATCCGATAACCCGGCTATATCGCATAACCGATCAATGTCATAAATCGCGAGAATCGAATACAGTATCACATACTGGTATTATTCTCGGTCCCGCACATATCTCATATGCGCTCCTATTTCGTTTCGCTTGAGCCAGGAAACCTCTGTGTAGGACTCTAAAGACTCGTCAATACGCCGGCAGCAGGTGATGATCATATCAAACACCCACAAGCCGCAAGCGGTCTGCTAAAAGTAACGGCCACCCGGGTATTGAGCGATCAGAAGATCGACAAGCAAGCCCGCTCACACTCCGGTGAATCCAACCAGTAACACTTACCGTACAGTCCGGTCTCGTCGTCTGATATGTCGCATATCTCGCATAGGGGTGGTAAACGTCAGACCCCAATAGCTCGATAAGTCGTGTCGATATGAGGTCTATAACAGTTCGAGAAACTACTGGTAACACTTACCAGTAAATCTCAGCAACCCTGGCCAGGGATTTTCGGTTATAGCCAATCGAACACAGTGCAACATCAACTCCCTATACCGGGAGAGACGAATCCCCTCCTATCGCTCATTGTCTCCATGTGACTCGGGACTGTACCCAAAAACCACCGTTTTGCACGCCCTCTTGGACGTGGTAAGGTGGAAATCAAAGCACAGTGGGAATCACACAAGACTCTATGACGATCTCGGGTCTACAGACTAACCTGTACCAGTGTCACCAGAGAATTGCCATCTGACGTAAGGTATAATACCATCTGGGAGTTCTCGGCGAGTCCGTCCAGTGTACCCAGTCTCCACTGAGCACCCGTATATCATCTCTGATGTCAAACACCAATGGATATGGGATCATCCATAGCCCATCTATATGGGTCGAGAAGGTATACGCTAGTCTACACTGGTATATTGATGCCCTGTCTCGATACACCCACGACTAGGGACCTTGAAGGATGTACTTATGGACTACCATATCCCCACTAGTATGATCCGCATCATAGTCCAGGTAGTCAAGTAAACATCCTAAGGGCTTCACCAACATTTAGCAGAGAGACAATCATTGTACACGTTAAGGTAAAGAGAAACCAGATAGCATACTATCATGTCGAGCAAGAAAGTCCTCCCTATATATGTCCAAGCATCCACTACAATATACATCCTATGTATAGTAATGGCCTCTAGGGCATACATATAACTAACAATGTATACCGTTGTGCAAAGCAAAAACTATAGAAGCAATCAAAAGACAAACCGAGGGTTGTAGCATCTGCCAGTTATTGCTAAAGGAGTCACTCCCGGTGAAGGGATCTCGGTCCTTTCCTTATCGAATAAGGTGCAGGATGTTCTACAAGGAACACCGCGATGCAAAGACAAGAACTGTAGCTACCTGTTTTATTTTGAAATTCGATTCCACAACATATTTTAGGTTTATTTTCTTTTATTAATCTCATTAATGAATGTCCCATCATTTAAGTCCACCTAAACATCACAGATAAATATAACGTACGCTTGTGCCATCCGCATTCGCCTCGATGTCCCGTCGCACCGTTAGGTTAGGTAACTAACGCCAGAACGAGGCAGGGCTAGCGCGGGTGTAAAACATAAGCAACGTCTATATAATATATCATATATACTATATACTATATCTATCTGAACATATCACATGATCACATCACAGATAACGCAGCAGAAAATATCATATGAAATATTGGATATACTAGGATGTCCGTGTTTTTAATACGAGCCAGTATAAAACACGGATTCCATGGTCATGATGAATAGCCAAACCCACACCCCTAGACCCCTACGAGAGCGGCAAGCAACCCTTCCAATTCTAGGGTTACGAGACCCGAACTCGACTCCTCGAGATGGTCTCCCACTGGACCCTAGAACCCGGTTACTTGTGTTCCCCTCCTTGGGTCTATCCTAATGCGGAAAAGTAAATAATATACATCAACGGTGACATCTTCCGCAACCTGGAAGTGCCCCAATAAAAGAATATTACATACAAGTTTTTACATGAATGAAAATGGAAAAACACTCGTCTCACATAAAAAAACCCGGCTATTCAAACACGACGATCCAATATAACATATCCAGCAACACATAACATCACATGTCATCAACGTAAGTAAACATGCGTATCCTAATTGTCGTTGACATATAGCAACGAAACCGGCGATATCCATATTACACTTACGGTCGCAGAAAAGAAAGTGTAAAACTACAACAGTTGGAATCCGCAACCTCTTTAGACATCGCATGCCTAACCAAATGAATTCCTTAGACATCGCATGCCTAACAATTAGAAACCCCGCATTTTAGTCTCATTATCGAAAACTTTTTTCAATATCAAGTCGGGCAATTCAACAAGATTCCCGACTTTTTGATCGAATGCTCGTCGCAAACTTTAGTAGGCGGCCGCACCCCCGATGCCGTCGACTAAGTGCACCAAGGCGGAACACCGCTGCCGCGAGCACCCGAACGGATGCTTTCGGCGATGGGGTTCTCCTACAGTCACTTGGTCGGGGCTATGGGGTGTAGCTGTCTATTAAGTTTACCCGGCGAGTATCCGCGTACGCTACGTGATTGCGACGGATTTTTGATCGCATCAAAATTCCGTGGCAACCGATCAAGTGAGACTAAAGTGCTATGTTTATAACATCCAAATCAGTTATCTCATAACTACTTGTGGATTCCAAATATTGTATCACATTCCAGATAAATAGAAAATGTTAAACTTTCCGATCGAACAATCAAACACCAAAGTTTTCCCGAAACAGCTCAACACACGAAATAAGTTTAAAAAACATTCACTTCATGCCATAGTACCAACGGTCCAGCCGTAGAAGGGTCAAGCCAACGCCTCACATGTGGCACGCCGTACTGCCCCAAACCCTAAGGTTCAAAGGGCAGTTCAAGACGGTCACATAATCGAGTTAAGGTTTGTTGTCTTCTAGAGGGTCCATCGCGTTACTTGCACTACTTAGAACGTTATTAAACTACGAAAAAATCCAACACTTGGAAATATTCCGGCAGGGAAAAAATTGGGTATTTATATCCGGTCGAACTTTTTAACATATTCTAAAATTACCCGGAAAAACATATAGACGAAATTAGACTTCCCGATCGAAACACCGAGTCCCCAATACAACCCAGAAAACTCAACTCTTGTGTATAATTTAAAAATTCCCAGAAAACTCAGCAACTAAAGAAAGAAATTACTGTGCAAAATTCACAAACTAATGGTACTGTATGGCCGCGGAACCGCCGCACGAGCCATGCTCGTACCGCGTTTCCGCGGCGCTTTAGTGGACTCAGGCGCACGTGCTGCACAGTATTTCTTAGAAAACCCTGCTGATTTTTCTGCATATTTTTAATTCACAAAGTTCCCAGATTTCAAAAAATGTACAGAGGATGGTTTTGGAATAGGGTTTCGGGTTCGATCGGACTTCTAACATCGTCTACACTTCGCCTAAAGCTCTAGCTAAGCTCTGATACCACTGTAGGGTTCCTTGGCACACCCATGAGGTTCTACAACTGATCAAACATGTCCAATTCAAAATTTTCTATGTGCCAAAGAACCCTAAACTGGATCGTTAACTAGAGGTAAGGCGAAACATGCAAGTAAACAACTTTATTGCTAAGTGAAAGGGACTACAACCATTGTAGATCCGGTCCTCCACCTCTCTAGCTCCGTGTTGATGTCCCTCCACTGCGATCATCGGATCCCGGACTCTAGCGTCGGTTTCATCGGAGAAATGGGCGGGCTAGGTCATCGACTTCGATGCCGAAGATGATCTACGTCGAGGCAACTCAAGATCAAGCTCCATCTTCACTTGGTCATAAAACTTGTGAAGATAACACACTCTACTACATGGCAAGTGGTAGAGGATGAAGAAATAGGAAGTGGGTTCACTTTAGAATTGGATTTCTCACTCTTTTTCTCATGGCACCATTGAAGGTAGCAAGGTTTCTTCTTCTTGAAGAAGAAGAAGAAAGAAAGAATATGATAAGAATTATTATTTTAAAAAGAAAATCCAAGTGATTCTTATCATAATGCAACCATGGGTGAGGTAACTAGTGTAGAGACTAAACTAGGGTTTAGGTGAATGGTTAGGTTAAGGAAAAAACAAAATGGTAGATAAAGCTAAGAAGCTTCATGAAACTTAAGCAAAAAACAAAGTTAGCCACCATTTCATTTTTTCCAAAAGTAAATAAAATGAATAAGTGAATAATTTAAAACCCTAACCATTAACCTAAACATGGTTTAAAGCATACACACACCCAAGTTTGCATGTATCATCAAACATGATACAAACTAGTGCACAAAACTATATCACATATACAATGTGCACATCAAGTGAGAAAATCCATCTTAAGTGAACAAATACTAGTTAATGTAAAATAATATATCAAATATATAATTATACATTAAATCATTAAATCAACACTTGATTTAAGGATCCGGTCATACTGCATATAACCGACTAATAACAAGTGTATCAATGTATCGAATCAACATTTGATTCGGTAACCCGGCTATATCTTATATAACCGTCCGATGATACAAATCGCGAGAATAGAATTTAGTATCACATACTGGTATTATTCTCGGTCCCGCACATATCTCATATGCGCTCCTATTTCATTTCGCTTGAGCCAGGAAACCTCTGTGTAGGACTCTAAAGACTCGTCAATACGCCGGCAGCAGGTGATGATCATATCAAACACCCACAAGCCGCAAGCGGTCTGCTAAACGTAACGGCCACCCGGGTATTGAGCGATCAGAAGATCAACGAGCAAGCCCGCTCACACTCCTGTGAGTCCAACCAGTAACACTTACCATACAGTCCGGTCTGTTCGTCTGATATGTCGCATATCTCGCCTAGGGGTGGTAAACATCAGACCCCAGTAGCTTGATAAGTCATGCCGATGTAAGGTCCATAACAAGCGTGAAACTACTGATAACTCTTACCAGTAAATCACTGCAACCCTGGCCAGGGATTTCCAGTTATGGCCAGTCGAGCATAGCGCAACATCAACCCCCAATACCGGGAGAGACGAATCCCCTCCTATCGCTCATTGCCTCCATGTGAATCGGGAATGTACCCAAAAACCTCCTGTTTGCATGACTCAGTAGAGCCGTGGTTGGGTAGAAATCAAAGCACAGTGGGAGACACACAAGACTCTATGACGATCTCGGGTCAACAGACTAAGCTGTACCAGTGTCACCAGAGAACTGCCATCTGACGTGAGGTATAATACCATCTGGGAGTTCTCAGCGAGTCCGTTCAGTATACCCAGTTTCCACTGAGCACCCGCATGCCATCTCCGATGTCAAACACCAATGGATATGGGATCATCCATCGCCCATCACATGGGTCGAGAAGATATACGCTAGTCTACTCTGGAATATCGATGCCCCGTCTCGATATTCCCACGACTAGGAACATTGAAGGATATACTCTTGGACTACCCAGGCCCTACTAGTATGATCTACATCATAGTCCTGGAAGTCGAGTACACATCCTAAGGGCTTTATCAACATGTAATAGAGAGACTGCAAGTATACATGTTAAGATAAAGAGCAACCAGATAGCGTACTATCATGTCGAGCAAGGAAGTCATACCTATAAATGTCCCAGCATCCACTACAATATACATCCTATGTACAGTAATGGCCTCTAAGGCATATAAATAACTAACACGGACTATGCTGTACTCATGTCACCTGGGAACTGTTAACTGACGACGGGTATAATTGTTGGAGATAGTGCCCTCAAAGTCAATTATTGGATCGCAGGTACGTGATTGCAATGATTGAGGCAGGACCTATACCGATATGACAGTCTTGCTCGAGTTGATAGTATGCTATCTGGTTTGTCTTTATCATCGTATGCATGCTTTAGTTCACTATTGCATGATGATAGAGCCCATAAGATTCTTGCTTGACTACCAGCAGTATGATGGCAATCATATACGTGGGAGCTGGCGTCTATAAGCACATCCTTAAAGTGTCCCTAGTCGTAGGAGTTTCGAGACAGGGAATCGATACTCCAGAGTAGACTAGTGTATACAGTCGAGACCCCGACGAGGGGCGGTGGCCGGTCTTACAAGCCACTGGTGTCAGTAAGATCACCTAAGATGTATACAGGTGCTCATTAGGTTATGAGTACACCGGACATGACTCGCCGGGAATATGCTAGTTGGTATTATACATATCGTCAGATAGCAGTTCCCTGGTGACATGTGTACAGGTTAGTCCATCGACCTGAGGTCGTCATTTGTCTCGTGTGAGTTCCCACTGTGCTTTGATTTCTACCCTACCACGGCTCAAAGGAGTCGTGCAAACAGGTCTTTTTTGGTACAGTCCCGAGCCACATGGAGGCAAGTGAGGGGATCGGCAGGGGATTTGTCTCTCCCGGTATTGGGGGTGAGATCGCGATGTGACTAGGAGAGCCATTACACAAAGCCCTCAGCTGAGGCAGGAGATTTACTGGTAGGTACTCCAGTAGTATCTCAGGGTGTTCTGGGCCACTCTCTGACACGACTTATACCGCTAATGGGGGTCTGACGTTACCAGCCCCCTAGGCAGATATGCGATACTCATAGACAAATGGACCGGACTGTATGTATATTGTCGCTGTTAGGCTCAGTAGGGTTTATGCATGAGTTCGTTCGTCATCTTTCCTTCCAATCAATACATAGGCAACCGTTACATACAGCTTGTACCTCTGACGTGCTAGTGGTTATACTCAGTGCCAGTGTGTTGATGAGTCATTAGAGTCCCCCACAGACCGTTTCCCAAGTTCGGGCGAAACGTTGTAGAGGCCGTATGGTTTTATGGCAAGGTTCGGAAAATGCACGTGCGTTTACACACGTGTCTTATTTCGGGCGGATAATACTGGTCGGCTTTGGTTTAAGCCGGATCCGAGTATTATACTGTGTAGATATAATATCTTTGTCTCAGTTGCATTTATATTCGGTCGTAATACAAATGCGGGTATGTTTATACTGAATGGGGTTATCCTGAAATTCATTTCAGGATCACTTTTGGAAGTTGCCAGTTTCCAGTTTTCTATCAGCCGTATTTAACATTCGGTTAAATACGGATTTATCTTTTCTTCTTGAGGGTGAGTCATAGGGTGAGTCATGTGTGTGGATACTTCTAGATGATGACTAGGATGGTGAGGTGGCTAATGAGTCATTTGTGCATTAAATGAGAGTTAATGGTTTTTGATGACTAAGGTTATGATTCATTGTTTCCATTAATGAATGTGATGAAGTGTTATTGTGACGCACTCATTCATTTATGCTAATGGTCACTCTCTTCCACTCCTACACTCACCCCCCACTATATCTTGGCCGGCCCCCCTCTTGAGATATGCATGGTTATTCATTTGAAAAGATATAAGTTTTGGTGCATAGAAATTAGATGTGATCGGTTTCTCTTTTCACCTGATCTAAAAGGAAACTTCATTAACCATTCGTCCATAGCTTTGGACGTAACAAGACAAAGTGTTCTACTCATTCTTTACATCATCTTGGTCGTCTCTTTTAGCAAACTTGACGACCGAGTTGCCTCGGTTCAGAGGCGGGAGCCCGTTTAACGATCCGTCGACGTGGTGCCACCTAGACGAGAAGATTGGAAATTTAGGAGATCGGAGTAGCCGCAACAAAGCATGGGATGATGGTTGAAGACCGAAGGACTCGGATCGTTCGGTATAACATTTCTACCCACTTTGTAGTTTGTTAGTTTAGCTTTAATGGCAGATCCGGGTTATAGTACGCGATAGCGCCGGTTGAAAAAAGTTTTTGTTCCGCATTTGGAGTCTGTTAGACGACCGGGGCGCTACCGTGGACTTACAGTGGTATCAGAGCCTCACCATTAAGCTTTACTAACTTGTGCTAATACGTTTAAAATATCAATCGAACGGATTTTCGAAAACTACATTTTTTCAGTTCACAGTTTCTGTCGATTTTAAATCAGGTCCCAAAATTATTTTGCATATCGCAGAAAACTCAGCAGGATTTTCTAAGCATTCTGGAAAAATATGGGCACGTAATCCCACAAGACCACCGCGGATCGGCGGTCAAACCTAGGGTTTGACCGCGGAACCGCGGCTCTTTTGTGGGAACAGTGCTCCAACTTTTTCCAGAGAGCTTTATTTTGGAAATTGTGGTTTTTGGTACTAATCTTTTGGGCCCAGTTTTTGTTACTGTACAGCAGATGTTTATGGGGCCCACTTTTGGATATTTGGTCGATCGAAATTTAAACTTGTTAGTATGCAGTACTTACTTTATATCTCCGACCGGGAATGTCATTTGATCGGTAAACCGCGTCTAATTGCTATAGTTCTTTTAGACGGGTTTGCGAACGTGACATTCGCGTTGATGTTCTTTGTTGTGCTATAATGTTGCGGATATGTCATGGTGGATAGCAGTGTGCAATGGTAGTGCAGTTTGGATTTATTTGTACATTTGATATTGCGGGGCGAGCGTCCAACATGTGGACTGCCATCACTGCCTGTTTGTATAATATTCTTTTGGGGCACGACCGGGTTGAGGTCGATGTACCCGTTATACATATTTTTATTTCTGTAGTAGGTTTACCCCGCGACGGAGTGCACGGATAGCCAGGTTCTGGAGGGCAACGGGTCCGTGTCTCATGGCTTTGAGAGGCAGAGGGGCCTCAATCTAGAATTAGCAGACTATTCGCCGCACTCGTAGGGGGTACAGGTTGACCCAAGGAGGGGTGCTCAAGTTACCAAATTCCGTGAAGTGCCGGGTGGTCCATTCATTTTTCTGTAGGGGGCTGCCTCGATTCAGGTTTTGGTGGGTAACTTGCCGTACCCGTAGGGGTCTAGGTTTCATTGTACAAGCTATCCACACGACCAGGGGAACGTCGGATTTCAGCAGCGGCTCTGTGAAACCCAGGGATCCCAGATTATCTGTATTGTTCTGTGATGCTTATTACTTTTCTGTAATGTTGCATATTATCACGCCTGGAGCGATTATTGTATATTGGTATATATACTATTAGATGTTGTATATGTTTTACACCCGCGCTAGTCCAGCCCCCGCTCTGTCGTTAGTTAAGTAACCTAACGGGTGATGACGGGACCCAGTGGCAAATGCGGATGGTATATACGTACATTATATTTTCGTTCTTTTCTGGTGTGATTGATTGATGGGACTGCATTGATTCTTATCAATGCAAGGATAAAACAAACCTATATTTGATGTTGTTGGAACAAATTTTAAAAGGTGTTATTACAAAGATGTTTCCTTTTGTTCTGCATAGCGATATTCAGTTAGAATATCCTGCACCTCATTCGACGAGGCAAGGGCAGATATCCATTCACCAGGAGTGACCCCTTGGGCAGAAGTTTACGTCAGGGTAATAACTTCAATATAGTCGATTACAAGTTGCTTTGCATCGCGGTATTCAGTTGGAATATCCTGCTCTTCATTCCACGAGGAAAGAGCCGAGATCCCTTCACCGGGAGTGACCTCTTTAGCAAAAGGTTTTCGTCACTATATTTTTATAAAAAGCTATCAGGTTCCTTCAACGAGATCAAGTTCATTACGTTAATGGTTTTTCGCCAAAAACCAGCCGTAGCCCTCCGTCATTTCTTTTGGGTATTCAGTAGTATTCAAGCTATGTATTTTGACCAACACCAAGGCATAGTGTTTGGTAGCTGCTGGGTATTCATCTGTTGCATAGATAGATGAGTTGGTTTGGGACAGTCATTCTGCCATTTGGCCAACGTCAGGGGCATGTGCAGGTGGGTTCAAATTGACCTGGATAGTGACGTGTAGAACTTGGCATGTGACTTATGACATTTTGACCAACGCCAAGGTTATAAAAGCATGGGGCAAAAATCATATCGGGAGTTTCAAACAAACAGCAAACTTGCCAGGCATGCGCATACCTTCTGGAGTGCGATAACTTGAGTGGCTTCCATCAAGTTATCATGCTATGATAGTTGGATCCCGATTCTTACTGATGAGTTGGTTTACTCTTCGGGTGATCCCGACTAATTATTCTTTTTGGAGGAGAATTTGAGATAACAGTGGGAGGTTTCCTGATTAGATAAAATGATAACCATTCTGATCTAGGTTAGAGTGCACGCAGAGTGTTTCTTTTCTCTCTCTCTCTCTTTAGCAGCGACCTTTGACCGACCTTAGACTATGACTCAGTGACCAAGTTGACCGAACCTTCTTAAAATACTGGCTTTTGGATTGTCTGAGTTGCATAAGTCATTGCCGCTCCTTCTTTTACCCTTTGTATTTCTCAGAACACCCCGTATTACTACGGATATCCACATCCATTGGATAGATCCATCGTATGGTTATATACGAACTCGAAGGGACTTCTTCGAGGATGGATCCAGGTTCAGGAGAAATAGAATTAGTTTATTCAGTTGTCTTTTGTTATCACCTTCTCTCAGGTTGCGAGGGCTCCTTAGTTTAGGAGAGTACACCTATTACACTTATTGGATAGTCTTATTCCAAACCATAGGCAGGTGCCGAAAGGTTGGGAATGAAGAAAACCAATTAGCCTAAGTACGGTGTACAGAAGGTAATAACTAAAAACAAAATAAAGGGATTAGAAAGAGGGCAAAGTAAATTGCGACTGCTATCATTCACGACCAAAACACGTACTTCATCGCCACTCCTATTTCACCTTTGCTTTTTTCCCCAGTTCGGGAGAAATAGAATAAGGTTTTATTCAGTAATCTTTTATCATCACCTTCTCTCAAATTGCGAGTACTCCTAGGATTATGAGAGTACACCTATTATGCTTACTGGATAGTCTTCTTCCAAACCATAGGCTGGTGTCGAACGGTAGGGAAGGAAGAAAACCATTTAGCCTAACGAAGGTGTATAGAAGGTAACGTTTAAAGACAAATAAAGGGATTTGGAGAGATGGCAAAGAAATATACGGTTATAGTCATGAATTGGATTATGGAAGAGGCATTACTAAGAATACCGGGATACCCCTACGAAACATTTTAATGTTTCAATGCATTGTTAAAGGAAAACTGATTTCCCGATTAGATACTTACTCCAGGGTATGTATTTACCAGGTTTCATTCTCATATCTGTATGGTTTTACAGATGATGAGTGGGAGTAAGTTATTGGGAATAAAGTGATCATCCTCATTATATCGGAATTCGTTTTAATTGGTGATATTTGAGGAAATCACCTGGGTACAGTTTTCAACCTACGATGCACAGGTTTTGAGTTATTCAAACTCAGGAGACTTATACAGAGTATTGTATGTTGTCCAGTGTCCGTCAGGACAAAGGGGTAGGTCCTCGTACTATGTTCTGTTTACTTGTGACTTCTCTAGTTTTTAGACAAGTGTTTCCTAGAAATACAATGTCTAAGTTTTGAGAAGTTGTGGGTATAAGAATAAAGTAGATAACCAGGTGTCGCAAGTATCAGGACTCTTCAAAGAGATCGAAGATGTGGATTCTTGTGATTGGTATTCAGTTAATAGTAACGGTTTTGAGAAACTTGTTTCTCTTTCAGGTTACTCATAATTGGATGGATTTCTAAGTTGAGTAATGCTGATAAGCCTCTCTCCATTAAGATAATATGCACTGGAGACAGCTGCATGATTTGAATCTGGTTCCAATTAAATTAGTGCCTCTGTTTCTATATTGGATATAGAATGGTTCATATCTTAACGATGTTAAAATACGGGGAGTTGTCCAGCTTATGCTTAAAACCAAACACTGGATAACTCAAGGCATGTTTCTGTAATGGCAGTTTGTGGGTTGACCCTGGCTTTGACGAAGGTTGACATTTCTACCATCTGGAAGATCAATAGTTATATTGTTCTTGACTCGCCACAGTTTTAGTAAAATGGATATTTTTTCAGAAAACAGTAGTGGGAGTATGGTAGAACTGGAAGTAATTCCAGAACCGCAAACGATTACGGAAAATTTAATAGGACCTATATATTCAATCAGGTTTGACATTCCAATAGCCACTCCGCAGATATGGTGGGTAACCTCAGACACCCGAGAGGTACTCCGGTAGCCTCAAGGAAGGTGATAGAGAGGTTCTTGTTTACCCAGACTTGATACTACTGTTGTTCCAGACTATGAGACCCGGCAAGAGGATAAGTATAACGTCGTTCTAAACTAGTTTTAGAAGTACACGTATATATTATTCTGTCAGACGGTTGTCGTAGTCAGTGGGAGCAGCGGAAGCGTAGTGGGCAAGTAGCTTATGTCTATTTATAGACTTCAGCAGTTATAGCGGAGATAGATCATCTATTTTTTGATGTGACAGTCATGGGTTTGACTTCATCAGATTAGGGGATGGATCTATTAAGAAGGTAGTAAGGTGTGATGTCCTGGTATTTGGATGACATATACAGAGTAGGAAGTAAAATTCATATACTACGATCGGTTGTACTGTGGTCGTCACACAGTTGTTTCTCCAGACAGGATATGGATATAATATCAGACATTCTGGTTACTAGATCTATGGTATTAGATCTGGATTTGGGTAGTTTCCCAATTTGGGTACTTTGACAGTATTCTTATGGTATTTTAGATGACTCCTGGCATGGTGGTGTACCTGCAGGTGATGGAGTCACCCTCTCTAAAGGTGTCTTACAGACTAAAGGAGAGAGGGGTGTGCATGATTGGCAGATCACTTGCTTAGGCAATTGAGTCAATCATGAGATGTCAAGTACCACACCAGATGTTGTTTTTGCACTGGATGCGATAAGTTTATATTAATCCAATCCTGAAGAAACATAAGGAAACAGTTTTAGAACATGAGTGTATGTTCTACGGAATTGATGACGGCAGCCTCCTTCAGAAGACGGTTATTATTCCAGGCTTCAAAAGTGACATGGATGACAGAGTGATTGTCAGAGTTATAGTTTTCCCTCTGACAAGAGACAGTATTATGGACAGGTAGTCCAAGAGGATACTGTGGGAGGCATGGTGCTGGATACTGATTAGGTTCAGTTATCGATACAGTCTAAGAAGTTTGAATTTGGAGTTCATTTACGAACTAGGTCCCATCAGATATTCAGACAAATTCTAAGACAGGTATTACTCGATTCGGGAGATGGCTTTCTCCGCGAACTTGAGATTAAGAGAGATATAGAAAGAAACATCAGGGCGGATCCACTCACTGAGGCTATTTCTCGAACACAAGAGTTTTACAAACTAGCTTTGTGAAACTAATTAGTAGAGGAGTTGGATGTTCGGTATCACACAGGCTGTGAGTATACGACATCGCAATAATTAGCCTTAAGTGCAAGTGGGAGATTGTTGGAGATAGTGCCCTCAAAGTCAATTATTGGATCGCAGGTACGTGATTGCAATGATTGAGGCAGGACCTATACCGATATGACAGTCTTGTTCGAGATGATAGTATGCTATCTGGTTTGTCTTTATCATCGTATACATGCTTTAGTTCACTATTGCATGATGATAGAGCCCATAGGATTCTTTCTTGACTACCAGCAGTATGATGGAAATCATATACGTGGGAGCTGGCGTCTATAAGCACATCCTTAAAGTGTCCCTAGTCGTGGGAGTTTCGAGACAGGGCATCGATACTCCAGAGTAGACTAGTGTATACAGTCGAGACCCCGACGAGGGGCGGTGGCCGGTCTCACAAGCCACTGGTGTCAGTAGGATCACCTAAGATGTATACCGGTGCTCATTAGGTTATGAGTACACCGGACAGGACTCGCCGGGAATATGCTAGTTGGTATTATACATATCGTCAGATAGCAGTTCCCTGGTGAGATGTGTACAGGTTAGTTCATCGACCTGAAGTCGTCATTTGTCTCATGTGAGTTCCCACTGTGCTTTGATTTCTACCCTACCACGGATCAAAGGAGTCGTGCAAACAGGTCTTTTTTGGGTACAGTCCCGAGCCACATGGAGGCAAGTGAGCGGATCGGCAGGGGATTCGTCTCTCCCGGTATTGGGGGTAAGATCGCACTGTGACTAGGAGAGCCATTACACAAAGCCCTCGGCCGAGGCAGGAGATTTACTGGTAGGTACTCCAGTAGTATCTCAGGGTGTTTTGGGCCACTCTCTGACACGACTTATACCGCTAATGGGGGTCTGACGTTGCCAGCCCCCTAGGAAGATATGCGATACTCATAGACGAACGGACCGGACTGTATGTATATTGTCGCTGTTAGGCTCAGTAGGGTTTATGGATGAGTTCGCTCGTCAGCTTCTCTTCCAATCAATACATAGGCAACCGTTACGTACAGCTTGTACCTCTGACATGCTGGTGGTTATACCCAGTGCCAGTGTGTTGATGAGTCATTAGAGTCCCCCACAGACCGTTTCCCAAGTTCGGGCGAAACGTTGTAGAGGCCGTATGGTTTTATGGCAGGGTTCGGAAAATGCACGTGCGTTTACACACGTGTCTTATTTCGGGCGGATAATACTGGTCGGCTTTGGTTTAAGCCGGATCCGAGTATTATACTGTGTAGATATAATATCTTTGTCTCAGTTGCATTTGTATTCGATCGTAATATAAATGCGGGTATGTTTATACTGATACGGGGTTATCCTGAAATTCGTTTCAGGATCACTTTTGGAAATTGCCAGTTTCCAGTTTTCTATCAGCCGTATTTAACATTCGGTTAAATGCGGATTTATCTTTTCTTCTTGAGGGTGAGTCATAGGGTGAGTCGTGTGTGTGGATGATTCTAGATGATGACTAGGATGGTGAGGTGGCTAATGAGTCATTTGTGCATTAAATGAGAGTTAATGGTTTTTGATGACTAAGGTTATGATTCATTGTTTCCATTAATGAATGTGATGAAGTGTTATTGTGACTCACTCATTCATTTATGCTAATGGTCACTCTCTTCCACTCCTACACTCACCCCCCACTATATCTTGGCCGACCCCCCCTCTTGAGATATGCATGGTTGTTCATTTGAAAAGATATAAGTTTTGGTGCATAGAAATTAGATGTGATCGGTTTCTCTTTTCACTCGATCCAAAAGACAACTTCATTAACCGCTCGTCCATAGCTTTGGACGTAACAAGACAAAGTGTTCTACTCATTCTTTACATCATCCTTGTCGTCTCTTTTAGCAAACTTGACGACCGAGTTGCCTCGGTTCAGAGGCAGGAGCCCGTTTAAAGATCCGTCGACGTGGTGCCACCTGGACGAGAAGATTGGAAATTCAGGAGATCGGAACAGCCGCAACAAAGCGTGGGATGATGGTTGAAGACCGAAGGACTCGGATCGTTTGGTATAACATTTCTACCCACTTTGTAGTTTGTTAGTATAGCTTTAATGGCAGATCCGGGTTATAGTACGCGATAGCGCCGGTTGAAAAAAGTTTTTGTTCTGCATTTGGCATCTGTTAGACGGCCGGGGCGCTACCGTGGACTTACAATAATACCAACCAACAGTTCCCCACGAGTCTTGTCCGGTGTACCCGTAACCCAACGAGCACCTGTATACTATCTCCAGTACGATGTACTGATGACTGTGGGACAGACCATCTCCCCAACTGGGATGAGAAGCGTACACACTAGTCTACTCTGGAGTATCGATGTCCTGTCTAGATAATCCTACGACTAGGGACCTGAAAAAGGATGTGCTTGTAGACTACCCAGCCCCTACTAGTGTGACTGCCATCACAACGCTGGTATTCAAGCAAGATCCTAAGGGCTCTATCAATACGTACACACATATTAAGATAGATAAAACCAAGTAGCATACTACTATATTTAGCAAGACTGTTATATAACTATGAATATCCCAAGCTTCCATTAAGTAATATATAAGCTAGTATGATACAATAATGGCCCCTAGGGCATATACACTAACAATCTCCCACTTGCACTAGGGCCATATACTGGCATATCGAAGATCGATCATCTCGAGTAGCCTCTCGAACTGAATCTGAGGTAAGGCCTTTGTGAATGGATCAGCAATGTTCTCCTCTGTAGCAACACTCCGGACCTCGATCTCCCGGCGATCTATGATCTCCCTGATCAGGTGATACCGCCTTAAGATGTGTCTGGACTTCTGATGGGACCTTGGATCCTTTGCTAAAGCTATAGCTCCGTTGTTGTCGCAATACTAAGGTATTGTATCAACAATGGTAGGAACCACCTGAAGTTCTGTTAGGAACTTCTTCATCCAGACCGCTTCTTTTGTAGGGTTCCTAGGCACTCTTGTGAAGGTTCAAAAGGCATCAAACATGTCCGGATAAAAATTTAGACGTGCCGAACAACCCAAAGCCGGGATCTTTGCTAGATTATTAGGTTTAAACATGCAAGATGATAACTTTTTATCTAAGTGTGAGGGATTACAACCTTTGTAGTCCGCTCCTTCACTTCACAAGCTCCGAGTAGAAGTCCCTTTGCCGCGATCCACGATCTCCCGGACTCATGAGAGGCTCCACGACTCGAACGATCCATGCTAGCTTGAAGCATTCTAAATCTCCGATGATCTACCTCGAAGTTGCAAAGACTCAAGCTTTCTCACTCTAAAGAGATGAACACACTAATCTCATGGGCTAGATGAGATGAGGATGAGAGAGTAGTATTTTTGCTTTCTTTTTAAATCATTTTCTCATATTATTTCATCACATAAAGAAAATCTAGTAAGCTTTCTTCAAGAGAGAAGAAGATGATAATGGAAAAGATAATGAATTATTTTCTTTTGTGATGAATAGAAAGAAAGAGTATATGATTGATTATCAACCATGGTCAAGGATGAGTGGCTAGGATTTAGTAGAGAATAAACTAGAGTTAGGGTTTGGTTGGGTTAAGAATGTGTCATCCAAAAATATCTTAAGAATGACAAAAGAAAAAGGCTTCTAGAAGGTGCATGAAGCATCTAACCCTAATCAAACCCTAACCTCAATTAATCATCCTTAAACATGTTTAACAATTAATCATATCATGTCACAATAATATATATCACATATATATTATATATTTGCAACAAAAAAAAATAATACAATTAACATATATCGCATATATATCAATGTATCATCCAGTGAGAAAATGAAATAATAAAGCGAGCCAATATTAGATAATGTAATAATATATCATATATATTATTATACATTAAATCATCGAATCAACATTTGATTCGATGATCCGGCTATATCGAATATTACCGACTAATATATCATGTACCGATTCATCGAATCAACACTTGATCCGATGTCCTAGTTCATATCTAAATATCGCGAGAATATAATACGGTATCTCATATCGCATTATTTTCGGTCCTGCACATATCACATATGTGCCTCTACTCCGTTTCGCCTGAGCCAAGAAACCTCTGTGTAGGACTCTAAAGAATCGTCAATACGCCGGTAGCGGGTGATGATCATATCAAACACCCACAAGCTGCAAGCGGTCAGCTAAACGTAACAGCCACCCAGGTATTGAGCGATCAGAAGATCAACAAGCTAGCCTATGCGTTCTCCTGTGAATCCAATCAGTAACACTCCCGTACAGTCCGGTCTGTTCGTCTGATATGTCGCATATCAAGTCTAGGGGTGGTATACGTCAGACCCCAGTAACCGATAAGTCGTGTCGATGTGTGGCTCATAACGGGTCGAGAAACTACTAGTAACACTTACCAGTAAATCTCTTTATCAGCCCTGGCCAGGGACTTCCAGTTATAGCCAATCGAACACAGCACAACATCAACTCCCTATACCGGGAGAGACGAATCCCCTCCTATCGCCATTGCCTCCATGTGATTCGGGACTGTACCCAAAAGCCACCGTTTTGCACGCCCTCTTGGACGTGGTAAGGTGGAAATCAAAGCACAGTGGGAATCACACAAGACTCTATGACGATCTCGGGTCTACAGACTACCCTGTACCAGTGTCACCGGAGAACTGCCATCTGACGTGTGGTATATCACCATCTGGGAGTTCTCGGCGAGTCCTTCCAGTGTACCCAGTCTCCACTGAGCACCCGTACACCATCTCTGATGTCAAACACCGATGGATATGGGATCATCCATCGCCCATCATATGGGTCAAGATGCGTATACGCTAGTCTACTCTGGTGTATCGATGCCCTGTCTCGATATACCCTCGACTAGGAACAGTTATAGGATGTACTCATCGACTACCGTGGCCCCACTAGTATGATCTCATCATAGTCCCAGTAGTCGAGTACAGATCCTAAGGGCTTTATCAACATGTGAGAGAAAAACAGTAAACCAATACAAGTCAACATGTTAAGATAAAGTGAAACTAAATAGCATACTATCATGACGAGCAAGAAAGTCCTCTCTGTATATATCTAAGCATCCATCATAATATACATCATATGTACAACAATGGCCTCTAGGGTATATACATAACTAAGAATCTCCCACTTGCACTAAGGCCAGCTGATGTAGTATCTCATACCTAGCATCCCGAATAATCTCTCAAACTATATCTGGGGAATAGCCTTTGTGAATGGATCCGCAGTGTTGTCCTTCGTATCTACTCTCCTGACCTCGATCTCCCGGCGATCAACTATCTCCCTGATCAGGTGATACCGCCTCAGAATATGTCTGGACTTTTGATGGGACCTGGGTTCCTTGGCTAACGCCACAGCTCCATTGTTATCGCAATACAAAAGTATTGGATGCTCAATGGATGGAACCACACAAAGTTCACTAATGAACTTCTTGATCCAGACAGCCTCTTTGGCAGCATCGTTGGCAGCGATGTATTCAGCCTCCATCGTCGAGTCTGCAACGGTATCTTGTTTGGAACTCTTCCAACATACCGCCCCTCCATTGAGGGTAAAAACAAAAACCGAATGAGACTTAGAGTCGTCCTTATCACTTTGGAAGCTGGAATCGGTAAAAGACTCCACCTGGAGTTCTCCGTTACCATACACCAAGAACATCTCCTTAGTCCTTCGTAAGTACTTGAGAATGTTCTTCACAGCTGTCCAATGACTCTCTCCAGGATCTGCTTGATACCGACTCACTACACTTAGTGAGTATGCCACATCGGGTCTGGTACATAGCATCGCATACATGATAGAGCCTATTGCCGAAGCATAGGGTATCCCTTGCATGCGAGCTCTCTCCAAATCAGTCTTGGGAGACATCACTTTGGAGAGAGTGAGTCCAGAGATCGTGGGTTGATTCCCACGCTTGGATTCTTCCATACTAAACCTCTTTAGTATGGTGTCAATGTACCTGGATTGGGACAATCCCAGTATCCGTTTAGATCTATCTCTATAGATCATGATTTCCAATATGCAGGAGGCATCACCTAGATCTTTCATCGAGAATCTCTGTGATAAGAAGAGCTTGACTGATTGCAGCATAGGAATATCATTTCCTATCAAGAGTATGTCATCCACGTACAATACGAGGAAGACAACCTTACCCTCTGCTACCTTCTTATAGATACAAGGTTCATCTATATTTTTGATGAAGTCAAACTCTTTGACTACAACATCAAAACAGATGTTCCAACTCCGCGATGCTTGCTTTAAACCATAAATGGATTTAAGCAGCTTGCACACCTTTCCGCTGCTCCCACTATCTACGAAGCCCTCTGGCTGAGTCATGTACACGCACTCTTCTAAATCACCGTTTAGAAAGGCGGTATTAACATCCATTTGCCAGATTTCGTAGTCATGGTATGCAGCAATGGCAAGTAAGATCCGGATGGACTTAAGCATAGCCACTGGAGAAAAGGTTTCGTCATAATCCACACCTGGTCGTTGACGAAAACCCTTTGCTACAAGTCTAGCTTTGAAAGTCTCAACTTTTCCATCTACACCAAATTTCTTTTTAAAAATCCACTTGCTCCCAATGGGTTTTACTCCTTCAGGAGCATTTTCCAAAATCCATACTTTATTGGTGTACATGGATTCCATCTCAGATCGCATTGCATCCAGCCATTTCACAGAGTCAGCACTCGTGATGGCCTGCTCGAAACTAGTGGGGTCATCATCATCCATGATGCAATCTTCGCTTCCACCATCAATGAGAAAACCGTAGTATCTCTCAGGTGGACGAGAAACCCTACTAGATCGGCGGAGAGGCTGGGGTTCGTCGGGTACTACTGAATCCTCTGGTTCCACTAAATCATCTGTTGTAGTTTGTTCTGCTGGAACTTCTTCCAGTTCTACCTCAGAGCCACTAATTTCTTTTTCAAGAAATTCCTTTTCTAAAAAGGTGGCGTGCTGAGAAACAAACACCTTTTGTTCTTCGGTGTGGTAGAAGATATACCCGCGTGAATGTTTGGGATATCCAATAAACTTGCACAGAATAGACCTTGCGCCGAGTTTGTCCGGATTTTGTGTTTTCACATATGCCGGACAACCCCATATCCTAACATAATTAAGATATGGTCTCTTTCCTTTCCATATCTCATATGGAGTGGTTGGCACAGATTTGGTAGGAACCATATTCAATAGGTCTGCAGCTGTCTCCAGTGCATACCCCCAGAAGGAAATAGGTAACTCAGCTGTACTCATCATCGAGCGCACCATATCTAATAGGGTGCGATTTCTCCGCTCCGATACACCGTTGTGCTGTGGTGTATAAGGAGGAGTAAGCTGAGAGAGAATCCCATTCTCTTTTAGATAATCTAGGAACTCATTGCTTAAGTATTCGCCTCCTCGATCAGATCGAATAATCTTAATACTTTTGCCCGTTTGGTTCTCTACTTCGTGCTTATATTCTCTGAATTTCCCAAAAGCTTCAGACTTGTGTTTCATCAGGAACACATATCAGAATCTTGAGAGATCGTCAGTGAATGTAATGAAGTAGGAAGAACCGTTCCTGGCATGCGTAGACATGGGACCGCATACATCACTATGTATTAGTCCTAAGAGTTCAGTAACTCTTTCTCCGTGTCCACTAAACGGAGTTTTGGTCATTTTTCCTTTGAGACATGAATGGCAAGTATCATAAGATGATAATTCGAACGGATTCAAATAACCATCTTTATGTAACTTAGCCAGTCGTGTCGCATTGATATGACCAAGTCTACAATGCCACAAGTAGGATTCGTTCATTTCTGAACTTTTCCTCTTGTGTATGTTGTATATTCAGGACTGTATTCTGATTTAGAATGAATATGCCATTATGTAACGAGCCTGATGCAATCAACTTTTGATCTAGGAATATGTTCATAACATTATCCTTTACTACAAAATTATATCCTTCTTTACTTAATAAAGAAACTGATATAATGTTGCACATCATGTTCGGTATATAATAACACTCATTCAGAATCAGTGTATTATGATTTGGTAATACAAGGTGATATTCGCCAACTGCTTTGGCTACAATACTTGCACCGTTCCCTACTTGAACGGAATGATCACCTTTTCCCAGTTCTCTACCTTTACGTAGCCCATGTAACTATTTACATATGTGGGATCCTGATCCGGTATCTAATACCCAGGACGTAGGGTGAACTGAGAAACAGTTCTCAATAACTAACACACCCGAAGAAGATGCATCAACATGCATGTTCTTTTGGGCGGCGTGAGAATCCAGATATTCTCCTGTTTCCTGTTCAGTCTTATAACTCTTATAAGAAAGAACGGGTCCAACGTTCCCTTGTTCAGTACAATAATCGGGTTCAGTCAATACATCAATATTATTATCTTGATTATGGCCTGACATGGTCGCTACCTGGAGAGAGAGAGAAGAAAACACTTTAGCGTATGCTCTTGCAAGATTAGATTGGTTATTATCTTATCTAATCAGGATATCTCCCACTGTTTTTATCAAATCTACCTTCAAACCCTAAAAAGGTAAGATTAGCCGGGATTAATTACACCCTACAATTTCGTCAATCTTTCAGCCAGATCAGTGTCGGTACTTTGAGGGAGGTTCCCCGTGCTTTCGCACGGACCTAATTAAAGTAAACCTCGTTTTCCCAGAAGTGTAACCCCGTTAACACTTTTCTAGACACCTACTTGAATGACTAATTGTCCTGTGTAAAACTCTCCCAGGAGTAACACTTACTCGCAGTGGGTATCGGGATCCAACTATCTCATAGGAGGTATGCAATCTCATTGCAAATTTCAACACTTGAAATTCCCGATAATATTTTGCCCCTAGCGTTCTATGACCTTGACGCAGGCCAACAAACCATAGCGCGCTAGTCAAGTTCAACCCGTCATTTCTTGATTGAATTAAACCCACCCGCACGACCCTTGACGCAGGCCAACAAAGTTGCACGACTACCCTAATCCAATCTGCATCATATGCATAAACAGATAAATACTAGTTAGCTACCGCACACCACGTCTTGACGCAGGCCAACAAACGTAGCACGAATACTAAATAATATCTATCTGAAATGACGGAGGGCTACGCAGGTTTTTCAGAAAACCCCGAGCGTAATGAACTTGATATCGTTGTAGAATCGAGTGAAGTTTTGAAAAGGAGTGTTTTTGAGGCTTTTCTTGTTTCGCTAAAGGGGTCACTCCCGGTGAAGGGATCGTCGGCCCTTTCCTCATCGAATAAGGTGCAGGATATATCATATATACCGCTGTGCAAAGCAAAACTCTAAAAGCAATCAAAAGACAAACCGCGTTTTGTAGCATCTGCCAGTTTTGCTAAAGGGGTCACTCCCGGTGAAGGGATCGTCGGCCCTTTCCCCATCGAATAAGGTGCAGGATATATCGTATATATCACTGTGCAAAGCAAAATTGTAGCTACCCCTTTTATAAAGTTTTGATTCTACAACATCTTTAGGTTTCTTTTCTTTTTATTAATCTCATTAATAAATATCCCATCAGCTTATGCTTCCTAAGCATCACAGAAGAAACGAAAACAGTAATATTTATATATCAGCATATATATATAGTATAAGCATTCGTCTCAGGCAGTAATATGATCTCATCACAGAACAATGCAGCAGAAGAACATATATGAAATATTGGATATACTAGGACGTCCGTGTTTTCAATACGAGCCTGTATAAAACACGGATTCCACGGTCGCGACGAATAGCCAAACCCACATCCCAAGACCCCTACGAGAGCGGCAAGTAACACTGCCAATTCTAGGGTTAGGAGACCCGGTCTCGACTCCTCGAGATGGCCTCCCACTGGACCCTAGAACCCGGTTACTTGTGCTCCCCTCCTTGGGTCTACCTAATGCGGAAAAGTAAATAATATACACTGGTGACAGCAACCGCAACCTGGAAGCGCCCCAAATAAAAGAATATTACATTACAAATGAATTTTACATGAATGAAAATAAAAACCCTCATCTCACATAAAACCCCCGGCTATTCTGAACGCGACGATCCAATATAACATATCACAGCAACACATAATATCTCATATCATCAACGTAAGTAAATATGCGCATCACAATTGTCGTTGACATATAGCAACGAAACCGGCGATATCACATATTACACTTACGGTCACAGAAAAGAAAGTGTAAAACTACAACATTTGGAATCCACAATCACTTTAGACATCGTAAATCCGAAATATCACATATTTCGCATTTCATGCCTAACTCTATGAATTCCACATATTGTATCACATTCCAGATAAATAGACAGTATTAAACTTTTCGAACAGATAATCAAACACCCAAAATTTCCCAAAGTGCTCAACTCTTGAGCGGAGTTCAAATGATCCCAGAATATGTCACAGTACCGGTGATCCAGCCGTAGAAGGGTCAAGCCAACGCCTCACATGTGGCACGCCGTACTGCCCCAAACCCGAAGGTTCAAAAGGCAGTTCAAGACGGTCACATAATCGAGTTAAGGTTTGTTGTCTTCTGGAGGGTCCACCGCTTAACTTGTACAATTTTTCCGAAAGATTTATACCCAATAAAAATTCAACACTTGAAAGTTTGCCGTACCGGGAAACAGTGAGTTAATGATATCCATTCAAATAGTTTAACAGTTTCTAAATATCCGGAAAGAAATACGAATTTAAATATTTCGATCGAATCTACGATTACAAAATAAACCCCAGATTTAAACAACACTGGAATCACTTTAAAAAATATCCAGAAGCATCAACAAGTACCTATGGTTATTACCATAAAAGCCACGTGTCACAAATCCACTGTTCCGCCACGGAACCGCCGCGCAAGCATGCTTGCGCCGCGGTTCCGCCGCCGTTTGGTCGAATTGGGGGCTCGGGTTTTATGGTAATTCTTAGAATTCCCTGCTGATTTTTTTACATATTTTTATTTCAGAAAAATCCCAGTTTTTGAAAAATTTCCAGAGAGGGGGCTTTATCCGTCGGTTCGGATTCGATCGGAGTTTTAACTTCGTAAACACGTCGCCTAATGCTCTAGCTAGGCTCTGATACCACTGTAGGGTTCCTAGGCACTCTTGTGAAGGTTCAAAAGGCATCAAACATGCCCGGATAAAAATTTAGACGTGCCGAACAACCCAAAGCCGGGATCTTTGCTAGATTATTAGGTTTAAACATGCAAGATGATAACTTTTTATCTAAGTGTGAGGGATTACAACCTTTGTAGTCCGCTCCTTCACTTCACAAGCTCCGAGTAGAAGTCCTTTTGCCGCGATCCACGATCTCCCGGACTCATGAGAGGCTCCACGACTCGAACGATCCATGCTAGCTTGAAGCATTCTAAATCTCCAATGATCTACCTCGAAGTTGCAAAGACTCAAGCTTTCTCACTCTAAAGAGATGAACACACTAATCTCATGGGCTAGATGAGATGAGGATGAGAGAGTAGTATTTTTGCTTTCTTTTTAAATCATTTTCTCATATTATTTCATCACATAAAGAAAATCTAGTAAGCTTTCTTCAAGAGAGAAGAAGATGATAATGGAAAAGATAATGAATTATTTTCTTTTGTGATGAATAGAAAGAAAGAGTATATGATTGATTATCAACCATGGTCAAGGATGAGTGGCTAGGATTTAGTAGAGAATAAACTAGAGTTAGGGTTTGGTTGGGTTAAGAATGTGTCATCCAAAAATATCTTAAGAATGACAAAAGAAAAAGGCTTCTAGAAGGTGCATGAAGCATCTAACCCTAATCAAACCCTAACCTCAATTAATCATCCTTAAACATGTTTAACAATTAATCATATCATGTCACAATAATATATATCACATATATATTATATATTTGCAACAAAAAAAAAATAATACAATTAACATATATCGCATATATATCAATGTATCATCCAGTGAGAAAATGAAATAATAAAGCGAGCCAATATTAGATAATGTAATAATATATCATATATATTATTATACATTAAATCATCGAATCAACATTTGATTCGATGATCCGGCTATATCGAATATTACCGACTAATATATCATGTACCGATTCATCGAATCAACACTTGATCCGATGTCCTAGTTCATATCTAAATATCGCGAGAATATAATACGGTATCTCATATCGCATTATTCTCGGTCCTGCACATATCACATATGTGCCTCTACTCCGTTTCGCCTGAGCCAAGAAACCTCTGTGTAGGACTCTAAAGAATCGTCAATACGCCGGTAGCGGGTGATGATCATATCAAACACCCACAAGCTGCAAGCGGTCAGCTAAACATAACAGCCACCCAGGTATTGAGCGATCAGAAGATCAACAAGCTAGCCTGTGCGTTCTCCTATGAATCCAATCAGTAACACTCACGTACAGTCCGGTCTGTTTGTCTGATATGTCGCATATCAAGTCTAGGGGTGGTATACGTCAGACCCCAGTAACCGATAAGTCGTGTCGATGTGTGGCTCATAACGGGTCGAGAAACTACTAGTAACACTTACCAGTAAATCTCTATATCAGCCCTGGCCAGGGACTTCCAGTTATAGCCAATCGAACACAGCACAACATCAACTCCCTATACCGGGAGAGACGAATCCCCTCCTATCGCTCATTTCCTCCATGTGATTCGGGACTGTACCTAAAAGCCACCGTTTTGCACGCCCTCTTGGACGTGGTAAGGTGGAAATCAAAGCACAGTGGGAATCACACAAGACTCTATGACGATCTCGGGTCTACAGACTACCCTGTACCAGTGTCACCGGAGAACTGCCATCTGACGTATGGTATATCACCATCTGGGAGTTCTCGGCGAGTCCGTCCAGTGTACCCAGTCTCCACTGAGCACCCGTACACCATCTCTGATGTCAAACACCGATGGATATGGGATCATCCATCGCCCATCATATGGGTCAAGATGCGTATACGCTAGTCTACTCTGGTGTATCGATGCCCTGTCTCGATATACCCTCGACTAGGAACAGTTATAGGATGTACTCATCGACTACCGTGGCCCCACTAGTATGATCTCATCATAGTCCCAGTAGTCGAGTACAGATCCTAAGGGCTTTATCAACATGTGAGAGAAAAACAGTAAACCAATACAAGTCAACATGTTAAGATAAAGTGAAACCAAATAGCATACTATCATGACGAGCAAGAAAGTCCTCTCTGTATATATCTAAGCATCCATCATAATATACATCGTATATACAACAATGGCCTCTAGGGCATATACATAACTAACATCTTTTGCGGCATCGCAAGCAGCAATATACTCCGCTTCCATCGTCGAGTCGGTAACGGTGTCCTGCTTGGAACTCTTCCAGCACACCGCCCCTCCATTGAGGGTAAAGACATAACCTGACATGGACTTGGAATCGTCCTTATCACTCTGGAAGCCGGAATCAGCAAAGGCCTCGATCTTGAGGTCTTTTCCGCTGTAAACCAAGAACATCTTCTTAGTCCTTCTCAGGAACTTGAGAATGTTCTTCACTGCTATCCATTGTTTCTCCCCTAGGTCTGACTGATACCGGCTTACCACGCTCAGTGCGTAAGGTACATCTGGTCTGGTGCACAACATCACATACATTATAGAGCCTACCGCAGAAGCGTAGGGTATAATAGACATGCGATCCCTTTCCAAATCAGTCTTAGGAGACATCTCTTTGGATAGGGTGATTCCGTGATAAGCCGGTAGATTACCGCACTTATAATCTTCCAAACTGAATCTTTTCAGTATAGTGTTGATATACCTGGACTGGGAAAGTCCCAACATCCTTTTGGATCTATTACGATAGATCCGGATCCCCAGAATGTAAGAGGCATCACCCAGGTCTTTCATGGAGAACCTATATGACAAGAATCATTTGACAGATTGTAGCATAGGAATGTCATTTCCTATCAATAGAATGTCATCCACGTACAAGACGAGGAATACGACAGTTCGTGCTACAACTTTACTATATATACAAGGTTCATCTGGATTTTTGATAAAGTCATATTCTTTGACCATTTCATCAAAACAGATGTTCCAACTCCGCGATGCCTGCTTCAGTCCATAAATGGACTTAAGCAACTTGCACACTTTCCCGCTGCTCCCACTCTGATTGAAACCTTCTGGTTGATCCATATAGACGCACCCTTCTAAATTACCATTCAGAAAAGCCGTCTTTACGTCCATCTGCCAGGTTTCATAATCATGGAAGGCAGCAATGGCAAAAAGGATACGAATGTATTTGAGCATAGCCACTGGAGAAAAGGTTTCATCATAGTCCAAACCAGGTCTTTGACAAAAGCCCTTTGCAACAAGTCTAGCCTTATAGGTTTCTACCTGCCCATCTACATCAATCTTTTTCTTGAAGATCCATTTGCATCCTATGGGTTTTACCCCATCTTGAGCAAAGTCCAAAGTCCATACTTTGTTGGTGTACATGGACTCCATTTCGTTCCGCATTGCATCTAGCCATCGTATCGATTCGCCGCTCTGGATGGCCTGCTGGAAGCTAGTAGGTTCATCATCATCAATGATGCAATCCTCTCCATCCCCATCTATGAGAAAACCGTAGTATCTCTCAGGCGGATGAGACGGCCTACTACTTCTGCGGAGGGGTGCGGGAATGTCCTGTTCTTCTTGAACTACTGGTTCTACCAAACTTTCAGTAGTAGTTTGTGGTTCTGGAATTTCTTCCAGTTCTATTTCGCTCACACTTGTTTCCTTTTCTAAAAACTGATGTTCTAGAAAATGGGCATTACGAGAAATAAAGACCTTTTGTTCCTCTGCGTAATAGAATAGATACCCCCTGGAGTTCTTTAGATATCCTACAAACTTACATAGTACTGATCGTGCCTCGAGTTTGTCCGCATGCTGCTTTTTAACAAAAGCTGGACATCCCCATATCTTCATATACTGAAGATGGGGTTTCTTCCCACTCCACATCTGATATGGCGTGGTAGGCACAGTCTTTGTAGGAACCATGTTCAAAAGATATGCCGCTGATTCTAGCGCATAACCCCAGAAAGATCGCGGTAACTCAGCATTACTCATCATGGAATGTACCATATCCAATAGGGTTCGATTCTGTCTCTCCGATACACCGTTATGCTGTGGAGTGTATGGAGGAGTAAGCTGAGAGAGAATTCCTTTCTCTTTTAGGTAACCTAGAAACTCGGTACTTAAGTATTCACCACCTCGATCAGATCTTAGTGTCTTGATACTTTTGGCAGTTTGGTTTTCTACTTCATTCTTATACTCTTGGAATTTCTCAAAAGCCTCGGATTTATGTTTCATCAAGAAAATGATTCCGTACTTAGAGTAATCATCCGTAAAAGTAATGAAATAGGAATAACCACCTCTTGCAAGTGTAGACATTGGACCACATACTTCGCTGTGTATGAGTCCTAAGAGTTCGCTCGCTCTTATTCCATGTCCAGTGAATGGAGCCTTTGTCATCTTTCCCTTGAGACATGATTGACAAGTGTTATAAGATTGATATTCGAACGAGTCCAAATATCCTTCTTTATGTAACTTAGTTAACCTTGTCTCATTGTTGTGACCTAGTCTACAATGCCATAAGAAAGCTTTATTTAAATCTGGAGACTTTCTTTTTAGTGTGTTCTGGACATTGAAAATCTGGAATTGGCTTAAGACATATATACCGGACCCAATCAAACTATGATTAAGGTGGATGTTAACAACATCACTTACAAACGTGAAATCATAACCTTTATTTGATAACCAGGAAACTGATATGATATTACACGTTAAACTAGGTACATAAAAACAGTTATGTAAAACCAAAATGTGTCCACTCGTCAATCCCATGTGATAATCCCCGACGGACACAGCTCCCACGCTAGCTCCGTTAGCAACCTTTAGGGTAATATCACCATCCTTCAGCACTCTACGGTTTCTCAGTGCCTGCAATGAATTGCATATATGAGATCCTGATCCGGTATCCAATACCCAGGAAGTAGAGTTGATTGACAGACAATTCTCAATTACAAACACACCTGAAGTCGAAGCCACAGCTTGCTTCGGTTCCTGGTTCTTGGCGTTCCACGCCTTGCAATCTTTCTTCCAGTGCCCTTTCCTATGACAATGGAAGCACTCATCCTCAGCCACTACTGGCACCGCAATATTTTTCTTTCCCTTCGCTCCCACCTTACTAACACCTCCTCTAGGTTTGGTGGCGGCCTTATTCTTCCTTCCTTTGGCCTTAGCCTTGGACCCGGAAGAAGAAGCACCGCGAACAAACATAATGTGTGTTTCCCTTGCCTTCTGCAAGGTGCCCTCTGCACTCCTCAACATGTTAAGGAGTTCTGAAAATTCAACTTCTTTTCTTTGAATGTTGAAATTCAGAATAAACCGAGCGTAGGTGGAAGGGAGGGACTGGAGAATCAGGTCTGTATAGAGCTCATTATCCAAAGTCGTCCCAAGGTCTGCGAGCTCTTCAATATAGCCAATCATCTTTAGGACATATTCTCCTACCGATGATCCGACGGTCAACCTCGCCTGAAAAAAGTTCTTAGAGGTCCCGTATCTTGCTATACGAGATTGCTCTCCATAAAGTTCCTTTATATGGAGAAATATGGCATCTAGATCCATATCCTCGTGCCTCCTCTGATATTCATTATTCATGGAAGCAAGCACGATGCACTTGGCCTTCGTGCAATCTAACTCCCAGGTTTTTTAGATTTCCTTATCTGCTTTACTGGATTTGGGACCTTGGACTGCAGGTGCCTTAGCGGTGAGGACATACCCCAATCTGTCATCGGTCAAAGCCATTTTGACATTCTGCAGCCAATCTTTATAGTTTGGCCCTGTCAGTATATTTTTTTCTAATAGTAACTTAAGTCCAGTCATTATCAGGGTCGCTGCAATTAGGAGAGAGAGAAAGAGCACTTTAGCATGATGCTCTTGCAAGTTTAGAGTGGTTTTTAGTTTATCTAAACTGGATGGCTCCCACTGTTTTTCGAATCCCTCCTCAAACCAAAAAGGAAGAATTAGCTAGGACTATTCTCACCGTACAATACTTGCTTAACCATTCATCCAGGCCAGTGTCGATACTTCAAAGGAGGTTTTCCAACGCTTTCATGAAGTTTCTTAATTAAAGAACCTCTTTTCTCTGGAGGCGTAGCCCCGGTGACACTTTTCTAGACACCTACTTGGTTTATAGCATTGATCGTTAAGTGACGAATCTCCTGATAAGTAGCATATACTCACAGTAGGATCGGGATCCAAATATCATTGTATGATAATGCTGAAGGAATCCTACCAACATTCATCAAACTCCAAATGGTATGCATCTCTTTGCAAATTTCAGTTTCTTTAGAAATTCCCGATATAAATTTTTGCCCCATGCTCTTATGACCTTGGCGTTAAGTCAAAATGTCATAAGTCACATGTCAAGTTCTACCCATCATTATCTTGTTAATTTGAACCCATCCGTACATATCCTTGACATTCGGCCAAAATGATAATACGACTGTCCCAAACTAACTCATCTATCTATGCAACAAATGAATACCCAGCAGCTACCAAAAACTATGCCTTGGCATTAGGTCAAAATACATAGCTTGAATACTACTGAATACCCAAATGAAATGACGGAGGGCTACGAATGGTTTTGGCGAAACCGTGAACGTAGTGAACTTGATATGACCGAAGGAACCTGATAGCTTTTAAAAGGAGTGGTTAAAGCTCCGCAATTAAAAATATCTTCTGTTTTAAAAATAACCGAGTGGTTTCTTTTAAACTGTTCCAACGATTCAACTTTGGTTTATTTTCTTTGCATTAATAATAATGCATCCCATCATTAACCTATCATTGAGAAAACAACGAAAATACAACGTCCTCTTATGCCATCCGCATTCGCCACGGGGTCTCGTCATCACCCGTTAGGTTACTTAACTAACGACAGAGCGGGGGCTGGGCTAGTGCGGGTATAAAACATAAGTGATGTCTAAATAGCTATCATATATAGATATTGTACATTCGTCAAACGCAATAATAGGCATTCCAGATCACAGATGAACATTATTGGATATACAAGCAATCCGCGTTTCTTTTGAGCCTGCAACGAAAGACGGATTACACAGTTGTGATGAATAGCCATTACCCCACCTTAGACCCCTACGGGTACGGCAAACTACCCGCCAAGTACCCGAAGTGAGGCGGTCTCCCTCAACAACGTGAGTAGGCCACTAAACACTTCAAAGTACCCGGTAGTTTGTGCACCCCACCTTGGGTCTATCCTAGGAGCAAAAACAGTAAAATGAAATAATACAACGGTGGCTACAACCGCAACCTGGATGCGCCCCGCAAAATAATATTACAACATATTACAATTACATCGAATGAATGAATATAACAACCCATCTCAAACCCTGGATAATCATCACAACAATCCAATCAAGTTCATAATCACAAACAGTAAAATCATTACAGAAATGTGCAACCCCCTGCCAACCGACATACCAGCAGTTAGGGGAGGTTTACGAACACATTATACAGTTCACAGATATAATCTAATTAGCCAAACTTCATACAATTTCGATCGAGCAAACACATTAGATTCTACTCCAAAAACTTCTCTGTGCACCTGAGACTTGAGCAGAAAATAAACATTCCAGAAATAACAAAATAACCACATAAGAGTTCTGGGGAAAGTTGGGTTGAATCGGCCCCAACTCGGCAGCGGATCCGCGGCCGATCGCTTGGATCGGCCGCGGTTCCGCGGCGTCGTGGCCGATTCAGGAACCCAATTTTCTCCAGAATTCTTATATTTTCCTGCATGTATTTTTAGAGGTCCCTGAAAAATTTTTAGACCTCATTTTAAATTCGACAGAAACTTGGTGATTTCGATGTTTTTTCCGGTTTGTTTTGCGTTCGAAATTGTAACGACTTTGCTAATAAGTTAGTTATTGTTTAGAGAGGCTCTGATACCACTGTAAGTCGATGTACTACACCCCACGAGTTGCGGGGAGGCGGAAATATGAAAAACAAATTTGTTCTTTGGATTAACATCGACTAACCGAAAGGATCTTTGCTAAACTATAACTAACACATACATAGGAGTTGTTAACTAATATGAAAATAGATTATACCTAGTGAACCTAGTCCTTCGTCTTTTCATTATCCACCTCTTCCTCGGCCTCCTCTATGTAATAGACGATCTACCCGAGAGCTTCTACTCCAAGCTTCACCTCTAATCTTGAGGTAACTAGGTTTCTTTAGTTGCTAATCAAAGTCATCTAGGTGATATAGAGTATGGATATGGATTAATTAGTCAACCTAATCCTTGATCTCAACACATGACAGGGTAGAATTAGGGTTTGAAGGGAGAGAGCTTGAGGAGAGAGAAGGTGAGCATAATTATGATATGAAATTGTTTCTCACTTCTAATATATTATGAAGTATAAAGAAAATCAAATAAAATAAATCAAATGATTTATCATCTTGCTTCATTAAATATGTGCAATGAATCATCAAGTGAGTCATTAAGCAATAAATGCTTCATTAACTCACTTGAATGATTCATCTAATGAGTCACAAATTCATTTAATGTAAATGCCACCTAAACCCTCAAGTCACCATACTTCTAGAAGCTTCCCGCCAAATTTCGAGAACGCCCCTCCTATCCATGAAAACACGGAAAAACTTTAGACTGTATAAATCCAATAATCCGATACTAGAATCTGGCTTAAACCAAAGCCGGTTAGTAAAAACTGTCCGAACATTGTACGTGCGTTTAAACACGTATGCGTCCGAACCGTTGTCGTAAAACCATACGACCTCTATATCGTTTCACCTGGAGCAGGGAAACTCTCTGTGTGGGACTCTAAAGACTCGACTACTACGCTGGCAGTGGGTTTAACCACAGACCGCAAGCGGTACTAGCTGTACGTAACGGTTCCCAGGTAGATGTCGATAAGAAGGCCGATGAGGAAACCCATCCGAACTCCTACTGAGCCTGATGTGACAATCTCCGTACAGTCTGGTCCGTTCGTCTAGGACTATCGCATATCGGGCCTAGGGGGCGGCAAGCGTCAGTACCCTAAAAGCGGTATAAGTCGTGTCGGAGCGAAGCCCATTACACCTTGAGAAACTACTGGGAAACCTACCAGTAAATCTCGCTTGCCCTGGCCAGGGACTTTGCGTAATGGCTCTCTAACACAGCGCGATATCAACTCCCAATACCGGGAGAGACGAATCCTGTCTAACCGCCACTGCCTCCAAGTGCTTCGAGACTGCACCCAACTGCTACCTGTTTGCACGATTCCTTTAAGCCGTGGTAGGGTAGCAATCTAAGAACAGTGGGAACACACTCGAGGCGAAGCAGCAGTGTCAAGTCTGCGGACTATGCTGTACTCATGTCACCTAGGAACTGTTAACTAACGATGGGTATAATACCAACCAACAGTTCCCCGCGAGTCCTGTCCGGTGTACCCGTAACCCAACAAGCACCTGTATACTATCTCCAGTATGACGTACTGATAGCTGTGGGACAGACCATCTCCCCAACTGGGATGAGAAGCGAACACACTAGTCTACTCCGGAGTATCGATGCCCTGTCTCGATAATCCTACGACTAGGGACCTGAAAAAGGATGTGCTTGTAGACTACCCAGACCCTACTAGTGTGACTGCCATCACAACGCTGGTAGTCAAGCAAGATCTTAAGGGCTCTATCAATACGTACACACATATTAAGATAGATAAAACCAAGTAGCATACTACCATGTTTAGCAAGACTGTTATATAACTGTGATTATCCCAAGCTTCCATTAAGTAATATACAAGCTAGTATGATACAATAATGGCCCCTAGGGCATATACACTAACATTCATTACCCTTCCTAGGACCCCCAAAAATCACATAAAGCATATTGCATTGACCATCGATTTAATTAAGAAAGATTAGACTCGGCCTATAAGGACTGTCGTGCTCAATAGGACAAAGGAATAGTTGTAGGCATCGATCGTTTATCTAAACCAGATTTTGTGGTGCCTAGAGTAGACAGGTGGGGAAAGGTAACTTTAAAAGGCCCGTCTCACGGTGATTCGTGAGCGGATCTCTTCTTTCTCTACTTGTGCTTACCTGGCCACAATTGGCGGTGAAGAGGCGATTTGAGGTCCTCACAACTTGCCCTTTGAAACAGTTAGGAGCAGTCTAGTTGACCTAGGTGGCCCTAGATCTAGGCTTGATTGTGCATTTATGATTGATAGAACGTGTGTCTAAATCTTTTATTGAAAATCTTTTTGCAAAAAGCTCCTTATATAAAAAAAATCACTAAAAGGAAAATTTTTTACAAACACTTGCCACTTGCCGCTAAGAAATCCGTTGCACCCCACTTGCACCCACTTCTTTCCTTTGACGTTTTCTTACCCCCACCTTCTGTTTTTCACCTTTTGACTACACTACCTCTTTAGTGTATGTCCGGTTGGACTAAGGACACTAGTCCCCGTTTAGTCCGTGTCTCGTTAGTACCGACTGACGACGCTTTCGACTCCGAAGTCGAAATTCCCTCCACTTCTTTACCTTCACATTCTTCATCTTCTACGGAGATGTCGGGATTCAATCCTAACAACCCTTTACCCGCGGGACTGATTCCATCTCCATTAGGTGCGAAAAACCCACAACACCCACTTATTGAAGCGCCCTAACGAGTCGCGCTCCGGGATCTTTTCTACCCTATCCGCACCGCTTTTCCAACTTGTTTTTCACTTCCACCGCTAAATGGGGATAACTTTGAGATTAAACCCCACTTCATCAACATGTTGTCCAAATTTCACGGACTGGAATCCGAAGATGCCTATATCTTCATAAACAAATTCTAGAATGTTTGCGCAATGATGAAGACAACAAAACTTTCTGATGATGTTATAAGGCTATGTGTCGTTCCATTCACCTTATGTGACCTAGCCGAGAAATGGTTATATAGCACAGTATCACACTCGATTAAAAATTGGGAAGAGTTTGTTAAAGTTTTTCTAAAAAAGTTTTACCCACACCACAAGACCGCGAGAATTCGCAATGAGATTATTCAATTTTCCCAGCTTCCTTCCGAACCTTTCTGGAAGTGTTTTAAAAGATTTAATGACCTACTTGTTCAATGCCCTCACCATGGTATCGAGAATTGGCAACTTTGCCAAACTTTATATGAAGGATTGAACCCAGCAACTAAGCAGTTGTTGGAAACCATTTGTCAATGTCACTTTCTAACAAAATCAAGCGAGGAAGCTTGGCAGTTTCTCGACGATCTTGCTGAACAAACACTTCAGTGGGAAAGCACTAAGACCACTTCATCTTCTTCATCAGGTCAATCTAGGGCAGATATACATCAACTAGATATATCGATTACAATGAAGGCCGAAATGGCCGCACTTACGAAAAAGCTAGAAGCAATTGAGAGCAAATTCTCATCGCCTTCTCCTGCCCCTGCTTTACCCCCACGCACAGTTTGCGCTTGTTGTTTGGATCCGTCCCATCTAACCGAAGAGTGTCCTTACAACCCACCTGTTCAAGGACAAGATCAAGTCAATGTTGCCTTTCAGCAAAGACAAAGAAATGATCCATACTCTTCGACTTATAATCCTGGTTGGAGGAGCCACCCAAATTTTGCTTGGAATCAAAATCAACAACAATTCCAAGGCAACAACAATTTTCAAAGAGCTTCTCCTCAACAACAAGCACCTCAACAAACTCAATACCAGCAACTTTTCCAACCACAACCTTACCCAAACCAAATGAACAATTTTGTGCTCAACAACTCTTATCCTCAAAACAATTTTGTTCAACCGAATAACGATAAGGTTTCCTCGCTAGAAAGAAGTCTAGATGCATTTTTGAAACAATCTACACAATCCGCAGTAAGGTTGGAACTTCCATTCAGTCTTTGGTGCAAATCAGTGCTTTACATGATCAAAGCATCAAATCAATTGAGGCCCAAATTGCACAACTAAATACTGCGTTGAGTGAGCGAGAAAAGGGAAAGCTTCCGTCTCAACCATTGCCAAATCCCGGTCACGCACATAACGCACATGTTGCTTATGAACAACAAAATCATAATGTAAATGTTATGACTACGTTGAGATCAGGAAAAGTGTTGCACAATAATGTGGGTAATAGTGATGACACCCCTTCCGGTACTTCTTCTTCATCTTCTTCTTCTTCATCATCCTCATCTTCTTCGTTAGAGCCTATTCTTCATTCTTCACAAGGCTCTACTTCTTCTAATTTGAACGGACCCACTTCTCACTTCACGAACACACCAACACTAGGATCCATTCCAACTCCGCAATCTACTCTACAAACATTGGACTCAACAAATTTTCAAAAGGTTCCATTTCCAAACAGGTTGAGATCCAATAAACCAACTCCCCAAATGGACAAGATTATGGATTTATTCAAACAGATTAGCATAAACATACCTCTCTTGGATGCAATCCAACAAGTCTCTTCTTACGCGAAAATCTTAAAGGACTTATGCACCAAGAAGAGGAAGTCACAAGTACCAAAGAAAGTTTTCGTGGCTAGTGCTGTTAGTGATGCTCTTGTCCAATATTTACCCCAAAAACATAAGGACCCCGGCTGTTCTACAAATTCGATAACAATTGGGGATAAAAACATCAATAGAGCACTATTAAATCTTGGTGCTGGTGTCAATTTGCCACCCTATTCAGTATACGAACAATTAGGTATTGGAGAGCTTAAACTCACTCATTGTACTCTCCAAATGGTCGACCGATCCATCACCCATCCTAGGGGTAAGTTAGAGGATGTGTTGATCAAAGTAGAGGACTTCATTTTCCCCGTTGATTTCATTGTTATGGATACACAGCCTGTAGCTAACTCCCGGAGTCAAATTCCGGTGATACTCGGTCGACCGTTCCTTGCGACTTCTAATGCGGTGATCAATTGTCGTAATGGTTCGATGAACCTATCTTTTGGAAATATGACAATTGAACTCAACATTTTTAAGTTAGGGAATCAGCCCTCCGAGCCTAATGCTAGTATACTTGATGTTTGCTCGCTCCATGAGATCACGCAGGAGGACTGTGAGCTCGAAAAATTTCTGTTCGATCACAGCAATTTTGACGCCTCTAGTGCGTTCCTCCTAGAATCTGACACAGCTTTCATACCGGAAAATGATTACGAGTGTTTCACTTTTTTGGACGATTTTGAAGACTCACCACCCGAGTTTGAGTCCTTTGATTTTTCGGATGAGTTGGTTTAACCATCCGACTCGGTTGCTTACACTCAATTTGAACCATTGTTGGAATCCTTCGAGTTCAAGACAGTTTCACCAATATTACCATCAATTGTTTCACCTTCAAAACTCGAATTCAAGCTTTTGCCGTCTCACCTTAAATACGCTTATCTAGGTGAGAATGATACCCTTCCTATTATCATATCGGCCTCTCTAGCCCTCGAGCAAGAGAAAGCTCTTTTAATGGTCTTACAAAATAATCGGCAAGCTTTTGGCTGGACTATGGCGGACATCAAGGGGATTAGTCCCCTCATAGTTGAACATCATATACATATGATGGATGATGCCAAGCCAGTAAGGGATCTAAAAAGACGCCTCAACCCCATAATGAAGGAGGCTGTCAAGAAGGAATTGTAAAATGTCTTGATAGTGGTATCATTTACCCTATCTCCGATAGCCAGTGGGTTAGCTCCATTCATGTTATCCCAAAGAAATCGGGCATAACGGTGATAACCAATGAGGCGAATGAGTTAATACCTACTCGCACCCAAACTGGATGGCGAGTTTGCATCGACTATAGAAAACTCAACGCCGCGACAAGGAAAGACCACTTTCCTTTACCTTTTATTGACCAAGTGCTAGAACGATTGGCTGGGCATGAATTTTACTGCTTTTTAGATGGCTATTCCGGCAATAACCAAGTCCCCATCGCCGAAAAGGATCAAGACAAGACCACATTTACTTGTCCTTTCGGTACATTCGCTTACCATAGCATGCCCTTTGGGTTATGCAATGCACCCGCTACTTTCCAGCGGTGTATGATGGGGATCTTTTCAGACATGGTGGAAAAAATTTTGGAAATTTTTATGGATAATTTCTCCATTTTCGGCGACTCCTTCGATGAGTGTTTGCTACACTTAGACGCGGTTCTTACCTGCTATAGGGATAAGAACCTCACTTTAAATTGGGAGAAGTGTCACTTTATGGTACGAGTGGGTATTGTCTTAGGACATGTCATCTCGCAAAACGGCATTGAGGTTGATAAAGCCAAGATTGAAGTCATTTCCAATCTTCCTCCTCCTAAATGCGTCAAAGACATCCGAGCCTTCCTTGGCCATGCCAGTTTTTACAGACGGTTCATCAAGGATTTTAGCAACATAGCTAGACCCTTGACTCTTTTATTGGCCAAGGACATAACTTTTGATTTTGACTCAACTTGCATTGAAGCGTTCGAGTCATTGAAACACTCACTTATTTCTGCGTCCATTCTTTCATCTCCTGACTGGACGCATCCATTTGAAATTATGTGCGATGCATCTGATTTCGCCATTGGTGCTGTCCTTGGACAGCACATTAATAAGATGTCGCACGTAATTTATTACGCTAGCCGATCATTAAATGAGACCCAATTGAATTACACAACAACAGAAAAAGAATTTTTAGCCGTTGTGTTTGCACTTGAAAAGTTCTGGCCCTATTTAATCGGCTCTCCAGTGATTGTTTACATGGACCATTCAGCTCTTCGCCATCTTTTTGTGAAGAAGGATGCTAAATCCTGGCTAATACGTTGGATCCTCTTGCTACAAGAGTTTGACCTTGTCATAAGGGACAAAAGAGGATGTGAAAACGTAGTTGCCGACCACCTTTCATGACTTCCTTCTTCACCCACACTCGAAATTCCTATTAAAGATATTTTTCCCGATGAGCAACTCTTAACCGTGTCATGCGAATCTTGGTTCACTGATATAGTAAACTATTTGGCCACCGGACTGATACCTAAAGATTGGTCGAAACAGGACAAACTCCGATTCCTGTCCTAAGTAAAACACTTTTACTGGGATGAACCGTATCTCTTTAAATACTGTTCCGACCAAATCATTCGTCGGTGTGTCCCCGAAAACGAGTTTCAGAGTATGCTTTCTTTTTGCCACGATCAAGCGTGTGGCGGGCACTTTGGCCCAAAGAAGACAGCAGAAAAAATCTTGCAGTGTGGTTTCTACTGGCCACGACTCTTTAAAGATGCATACGAATACTGCAAGACATGCTCTCGGTGCCAACATTTGGGCCGGATATAGCGAAAAAATGAAATGCCGCTCCAACCAATTTTGGTTGCGGATATTTTTGATGTTTGGGGAATAGACTTCATAGGACCATTTCCCAATTCCTTTGGGAATATGTATATTCTATTGGCTGTTGACTATGTGTCAAAATGGGTCAAGGATGTGCCCAGCCGAACGAATGACAATAAGGTTGTCGTCCGATTTCTTAAAGAAAACATCTTTTCTCGGTTTGGGCACCCTCGAGCGATTATAAGTGATAATGGATCTCACTTCTGTAATAGGACTTTTGAGTTCTTAATGCGCAAATATCCCATTACTCACAAATTGTCAACACCATATCATCCCCAAACTTGTGGGCAAGCCGAGATTTCGAATCGGCGGATTAAACAAATTTTGGAGAAAACGGTTTCTAAAAACCGTAAAGATTGGTCACACAAACTGATTGATGCACTATGGGCATTCCGTACTGCTTACAAGACCGATCTTGGCATGTCTCCATACCGGCTTGTTTATGGGAAGGCTTGCCACCTTCCTGTTGAAATTGAGCACAAGGCATCTTGGGCGACTAAAGAGTTGAACTTATCCATGGGAGACGCGGGCAGCAATAAAAGGCTACAATTGAATGAATTGGATGAGCTGCGGGATGAGGCTTATGAAAATGCGGTAATTGTTAAAAAACGAACGAAGGTGTTCCATGACAAACACCTTATGCGCAAAACTTTCAAACCTGGTCAATAGGTTTTGCTTTATGACACTCGGTTACACTTCCATCCCGGCAAGCTCAAATCTAGATGGAAAGGGTCGTTTTTGGTACGCACCGTATATCCGCACGGTGCGGTAGACCTAGAAAACCCGGAGGACAGTACAATGTTTAAAGTAAACGGAAATCGACTCAAACCATTCCTCACTGCGGACCCGTCGGAGGAGCTCCTGTTTTTGTAGGAGCCGATTTATACTGACTGATCTTCCTCCATTTACCCCCAAATTTTCGATCATCTAGCCAAAACATTGTTTCAAACAAGTTTGGGGTTATGTATCATTTGTAATTTTATAAATACAAAATAACATAAAAAATAAAAATAAAAAAATTGGGTATTTTTGTAAATTTTCAGATTTTAAAAATAAAATAAATTTTTTATTTGCAAATAATTTCCTCTTTTTAGAGGGGTTTATTTGCAAATATCCATAACTCACCCCCTATATAAAGAACCCGACCCCCTCTGTTCTAAACCCTAAAAAATTTTCTGTCCTCCTCAAATCCTAGCCACCGCCGCTTCTTCTGCAGAGCGATTGCCCCGGAGCGCCGCCGAACCGCCGCCGAAGCCCCCTTCCTGCCGCATTTCTGTCGCAGCCCTGTGTCTTCACCCCCTGAATTCAGGGGAGGTCAGATCTCTGAAAACCCTCTTTGTCTTTAATTTATTTTAGATCTGTAGTTATCTGATGGCACACAGTATGCAACTTGAACGTGATTTTTCACAAATTTTTTCACATGCGATGTATGGAAGTTATTTTGCAAATGAGATAGCATGTAGGGGTTGGAACTTTTTGATATATGTCACGCCCCGCTTCCCGGTGTACGGGGAAGGGGACGGGACGAGGCCCGCTATGTATTTATTCTGAAGTAAATACGCTAAACGTGTCTAAGCAATATAAATAAAATGCACAAGAGACAAAATATATCAGCAACTTTATTCATTAACATTCTTTTACAGTACATGGAAAAGTAAATACATGGAATAAAGCGATGCCTAAACAATGTCACAACAGAAATGGAAAGTACTGAATGGAAAGTGTACAATGACTAGAGCTCGGGGTCTTCACTGAACTGGTCCAAGTCTTTAGCAGTGGGCTCAATCGCTGAAGTGTCCATATCACCCGACGACATTCAAATAAGAAAGAAAGAGAATGTCGTCAACGAACAGGTCGCTCGGTAAGTCCCAAAGATAAGAGAGAAATAGAATAGACAGAATAAGAAGATATCTTTTAAAGTTGTATTATATTGATGTAATGTTGTGTTATCGCTGTTGTTTGTAGCTTGGTACAGAAGAATGCCAGTGTATACGAGAAGGGTCTCTATATGCTAGAGACCAGGACAAACGGAATGTACAATGAACCGTTAAGCCGCGGTATAACAGCAACAGAATATAGGTTAGGTGTCTTAATCTTACTGTCTCGTGCCACTTTTAACACCTTCCGTACCAATCTACCCCTTAAACCCCATAGTGTTTTGATTGTATTGTTTGTCTTGAATGACTGACCGTAACCATGATATCAGTAAATAGATGTAACTGTATAATCATGTAAATGGAATAACTGGAGAATCATGTAAATGGATATATATATCCATGGTTCGGTTCGGTTAATGTAGATTGAATGTATTGAATAGATTGAATATAGGGAGTCATGTTGAATCAGAATATTGTAAATTGTAGACGGTACTTGAATCATATTCAAGTCAGTTTATTAATGAGACTCAGTCTGAGTCAGACAATTAGAAAAGAAATTGAAGTCCTGATGGTTTTGATGTTATCGGTAACCGCAGCACATGGGCGGCAGGATTTGTATCTTTTTCAAAGACGATTACCGCGTTGATAACACCGTTGTTAAGTTGTCTACCTTAAATAGCTAAGCACCCACTTCTCCGGCTCCTTGAGGCTCAAGAGATTGGTCCCGCTTAAACAAATATTTACTGGGGTCCTTAGGGTAAATTATAGAACTTGAGGGAGTTCTATGAAAAATAGTTTTAATATATTTTCAAAATAAACCTCAAGTATTTATTTATCGTTTTTAGAATTTTCATAGATATGATTTTTTTTATAAGATGAGATATTCTTGTGGATATAACTCTAAATTGAATAGCATATGGTATTTTCTGTAAATTCATATTTGCCCCAAAATATTGTTTTCAAGCAATCGTGCTATATCAATATATGTGTTGTGAGAGATAGGTCATTACCTCGTGAGTTTTCTAAAGGTAATATAAACAAATATGATAAAAGATATCATATGTAAAGTTTATGGTATTTAAACGTAAAAGTGCAAAAAAAGTTACATAACATGGTATTTGTTGTGAAATACCCAAATTAGCGAAAATATGGTTTTAAATGTTTACCATTAATTTTATTTTTTAGAAAAACAATATATAAAATTTAATATAATTTTTTTTCCATATTTTAATAATTAATAAACTAATTATCGATAAGTTTTATTAAACCGTAAAATAATTACATTTATTCCGGCAAAAGTTGTACCGGTCATAATAGTTATCTTATGACTTAGTTCAATACGTCCAAGCATGAATTCAGGATTGTTTGTTATCCCGTGATTTTATCATGAATAATAACTGCTAAAAATTCGTTATATTATTATAGTTTAATATTTTTTTTTAAGCATCATACTCCAAAAATAGATAATATAGTTAAATATTCCTAATTTGGTCCTAAGATATTTTTCACAGATAGATATTTTTATGATGAAGATAACAAGGGGTCAAGTGTTGAGTGATCTTACCTGAAATGATCTAGGAAAATAAAATTCGGTGAACGTTGAGTTGTACGAGAAAATAAATATCTTGAAGCCGAGAATTTTTTCTTCGAGACTTGTCCCAGAGTATAGAGAACTCAAAGAGGAAGCTCTAGAAATTTTCTCAGATTTTTTTTGTTGAACAGATATTTTGTGGTGAATTTTAGAAGTTCAGGGCTATTTATAGGGATTTATGGGATTAAATTATAATTATTATTTTGGCTGCTACAGTAATTGACCAAATCAAACCGTTGATTTGATCAGATCCGACGGCCCACGTTTATCACGTGTGAACAGTGGGGGAGTTGTTGTGGATGATCTTTGATCGTTGGATCGTTGATCCGACGGTCCAGATTAAAGGCGGCTATATATATATATATATATATATATATATATATATATATATATATTATAATAAAAAACTGTCGGTAAGATCTGGGCTGTTGATTTTTAAATCTGACGGTCCAGATTTATTTCAGCTTTAGAAAATAAAATAAAATTATTTTTATTATTTAAAAATGTTTTAAAAATTGTTTTTGGCTTCTAAATTTTTTTTAAAATAGTAAAAAATATTTTTAAAATCTGAAATAATTATTTAAAATGTATTTTGATATTTTATATCTTTTGCAACCAAATTTGGTCTAAAATATATCTTCTTATCGGTTATAAAAAAATTTCCCTTCGATAAAAAAAACATTTAAATTCTTAAAAATTACCAAAAATTCCTAAAAATCCTATCAATTTATTTTAATCATGGAAAAATATTTTTAGAGTGTTTTATAACAATAGAAGTAGTAAAATAATTGTTTTGACATCGAGAAAAATTATAAAATGTTTTTATTACTTATCTAAGGTACATAGTCGTTACAATCTACCCTTCTTATATAATTGTAAATTTCGTCCTCGAAATTTACAATTATATAAAGACTAATTTATAAATAGGAAAGGGTATCTTGAACGCATGTCATCCTTACGTTCCCACGTTGATTCTCCTGGTGAATCCTTTCTCCACATTACTCGGACCAAGTTTACTTCCTTGTTTCTAAGTGACTTGACCTTTCTGTCCAGAATTTCAATGGGTTGTTGCTCACAAGGTAGATCCGTCTGTACAGTGAGCTCAGAGTGATCAAGGACATGGTTGGGGTCACTCACATATTTTCGGAGCTGGGATATGTGGAACACGTTGTGCACTCCTTCCAATGAGGGTGGAAGTGCCAATCGATATGCCACTTCACAGACTCGTTCGAGTATGTCGAACGGTCCAATATATCTCGGACTTAAATTACCCCGTCTTCCAAATCGGATCACTCCGCGGTTCGGAGATATCTTCAAGAATATGTGATCTCCTGGGTGGAACTCCAAGTGTCGTCTCTTTGTGTAACGTTTCAGAAATCGTTTTGCGAATTTTCCCGTTTCAGGGCAAAATTGTCGGTTTTTCCCGTTTTAACTCGATTTCGATCAAACGTCCGTATAAGATTATTGGCACCTTTTTTAGCTAAAATAAAGCTTGTGCGCGAACTTTAGGGGTTTTTGGGAGGTTTTGGTTCAGATAGATTTTTTCCCAAATAAAATATTATTTTAAGTGGTATTTTGTGCATGTAAATCGGGAAATTTCTTCTAAATGAAATTTTTTGAAAATCATCACTACAATTATTTTTAGAACCTTCTTTTTAAATATCTAGATTTTTATGGTGAAAGGATTTATTTTTTTAAAAAATAAAGAAAAAGAAAAGTAGTGTGAACATAACCTTTTTGTTTTATTATACTATTATTCTATTTTCTTCAAGAAAATTCTACAATTCACCAAAAACCCTTATCTTCATCAAATGGCCGGCCCCTCTCTCCCCCTTGCTTCCCTTGTTCTTCCTCACTCATTTTTCATCATTTCTTGCACAAATAAATCATGAAAAATCCAAATAAATTCATAGAAATTCAAATAAAATCAAAAAGCTTCATTCTTCTTCACAAAAGTTGCTTGGATCTTCATTCTAGTGAGGATTTTGGAGGCTAAAGTTTGGTTTTATCCTTGATTCAAGTGGTGTTCTTGAAGGTATAAAACCTTAACTCTAATCTTTTTTTTTTGTTGTTTAATACTTTATGCTAGCTTAATTAGATGTTAGTTTAAGCTTTAAATTTCATGTTTCAAAATTCTAGAAATGGTTTTAGAAATTCAAGTTTAGGTTAAAGATTAATTTAAGTGTTCAATATTTAATTGAAGTGTTAATTTGTGAATTTGAAAAGCTTAACCTAGTAGAAAATGCTAATTTTTGTTAATTACTATTTTGTCTAATTAAGGGTTTTTGCTTACTAGGTTTTTGCTAAAACTTAATTAAGCAAGTTTAAAAATATAGAAATGGTCTAAATGGTTTAACCTTGCTATTTGAAGATGTTTGTAAATTATAGTTTTGGTAATTTGTAGTTTTGTGCTATAAAGATAAGTACTGCTTACTAGATTTCGGTTACTTTTAGGCGTGGGTTTCTTTTGGCGTTGCAACGTTATTTATTTTTGAGTCCACGTTTATTATTGTGTTTTGCGATCGGGACGATCGGAATCTAGACTAGGTGTTTCGTAGTTTGGCGACCCTAGTTAGGATTTTTGGCCGATGTCGTGCGCGATAGATGCGCAAAGTGCGCAGTACAATTTTCAGGGCGTTATTCTTGCGTTTCGATGTATTTTCGTCGATGTAGGATATTTGCTTATGTGATGTGTTTATGAAATTTTAGGTACGCAAGCGGGGACTTCGGACATTACGACAAGGGAAAACAGGTGGTATACTTCGTTTAGCCAGGAGCGTTGGTGAGTAGATTTAACATCTACAGGGGAATCGTCCGCATGGCATTATGCGTCAGGGCTAGAGATTTTATTACTTGTCGCATATTCTACGTTATTGTTAGAATTGCTCATTTACCCTATTACTTAGATATAGTTGTGCCTGGACTAGTAGTAGTAGGACACTGCACATATTATTGACGATTCATGTTGCACGAGCACTGATTGTATGCTACACACACCGTCAATAATTGCCATGTCACACACAAACCACTTATAGATGTTATATTGGTTGGTTAGGGACATTGTGACATTGATTCATACTGCTTATCATATATGGCATTTAGCATACCTGTACTCCTATAGAGTATTGTACCATTAGTGATAGGTACATACACACTCCCTGCCATAGCTACAGGTATACCTTGCACATACTGTTCTTATACCCAGGGGGTATACTATATCATTGCTTATAGGTATATACATATATCTTGCTATACCTTTATGTTTTCACATACATCTGGTTATAACTACATGTTTACTTTTACTTGATATTATTTAGAATTGGGGAAAATTGAAACCGCTTGATTTTTATATTAACTTGTTGCAGTTAATTAGCGGCTTTTTCTTATATGCTTACATTTCAATTTTATGTTGCATATATTATATTCATGGATTTTCGCATTGTTATATGGATTTTTCATGATATTTTCTAGATTTGGGAACCGCGGGAGTTTATAAAATTATGCATTATATGGAAGGCCCGGTTTCCTTGATATGATATTTGCGCATCCACCATGAGATTTATCGGTTCTGATTATATACTCCATACGAGGAGTAGCTGCTGTATGAGGGTACATGGTGGGGCCCGGTACAGTTCCCCTCGGTAAGATGATCGATGGACTTTGCCGATTGAGCCTGGAGGTGGGCAAGTACCTACCGGTGACAGTACTTATGACTCGGCGGTTATCATGTGGATACCGATGGGAGTCATGTATGTTAGTTATATGTATGCCCTAGAGGCCATTACTATACATAGGATGTATATTGTAGTGGATGCTTGGACATATATAGGGATGACTTTCCTGCTCGATATGATAGTATGCTATCTGGTTACTCTTTACCTTAACATGTACACTGATTGTCTCTCTGTTACATGTTGGTAAAGCCCTTAGGATGTGTACTTGACTACCTGGACTATGATGCGGATCATACTAGTGGGGACATGGTAGTCCATAAGTACATCCTTCAAGGTCCCTAGTCGTGGGTGTACCGAGACGGGGCATCGATATACCAGAGTAGACTAGCGTATACCTTCTCGACCCATTCAGATGGGCGATGGATGATCCCATATCCATTGGTGTTTGACATCAGAGATGATATACGGGTGCTCAGTAGAGACTGGGTACACTGGACGGACTCGGCGAGAACTCCCAGATGGTATTATACCTTACGTCAGATGGCAGTTCTCTGGTGACACTGGTACATGTTAGTCTGTAGACCCGAGATCGTCATAGAGTCTTGTGTGATTCCCACTGTGCTTTGATTTCCATCATACCACGCCCAAGAGGGTGTGCAAAAAGGTGGCTTTTGGGCACAGTCCCGAATCACATGGAGGCAATGAGCGATAGGAGGGGTTTCGTCTCTCCCGGTATAGGGAGTTGATGTTGCGCAGTGCTCGATTGGCTATAACAGGAAGTCCTTGGCCAAGGCTGCTTTAGAGATTTACTGGTAAGTGTTACCAGTAGTTTCTCGACCCGTTATGAGCCTCATATCGACACGACTTATTGAGTTATTGGGGTCTGACGTTTACCACCCCTAGACGAGATATGCGACATATCAGACGAAGAGACCGGACTGTACGGTAGTGTTACTCGTTGGATTCACAGGAGTGTGAGCGGGCTTGCTCGTCGATCTTCTGATTGCTCAATACCCGGGTGGCCGTTACGTTTAGCAGACCGCTTGCGGCTTGTGGGTGTTTGATATGATCATCACCTGCTGCCGGAGTATTGATGAGTTTTTAGAGTCCTACACAGGGGTTTCCTGGCTCAAGCGAAACGAAATAGGAGCGCATATGAGATATGTGCGGGACCAAGAATAATACCAGTATGTGATACAGTATTCTATTCTCACGATTTGTATCATCGGTCGGTTATATGTGATATAGCCGGGTTACCGAATCAAGTGTTGATTCGATACATTGATACACATGATATTAGTCGGTTATATGCGATATGACCGGATCGTTAAATCAAGTGTTGATTTAATGATTTAATGTATAATTATATATTTGATATATTACTTTACATTAACTAGTATTTGTTCACTTAAGATGGATTTTCTCACTTGATGTGCGCATTGTATATTTGATATAGTTTTGTGCACTAGTTTGTATCATGTTTGATACAATGCTTGGAATCCACAAGTAGTTATGAGATAACTGATATGAATATTATAAACATAGCACTTTAGTCTCACTTGATCGGTTGCCACGGAATTTTGATTCAATCAAAATTCCGTCGTAATCATGTAGCGTACGCGGATACTCGCCGGATAAACTTAATAGTCTGCTACACCCCATAGCCCCGACCAAGTGACTGTAGGAGAACCCCGTCGCCGAAAGCATCCGTTCGGGTGCTCGCGGCAGCGGTGTTCCTCCTTGGTGCACTTCGTCTACGGCATCGGGGGTGCGGCTGCCTACTAAAATTTGCGACGAGTATTCGATCAGGATATCGGGAATCTTGTTGAATTGCCCGACTTAATATTGAAAAGAGTTTTCGATAATGAGACTAAAATACGGGGTTTATAATTGTTAGGCATGCGATGTCTAAGGAATTCATTTGGTCAGGCATGCGATGTCTGAGGAGGTTGCGGATTCCAACTGTTGTAGTTTTACACTTTCTTTTCTGTGACCGTAGGTGTAATATGTGATATCGCCGGTTTCGTTGCTATATGTCAACGACAATTGGGATGCGCATATTTACTTACGTTGATGACATGTTATGTTATGTGTTGCTGGATATGTTATATTGGATCGTCGTGTTTGAATAGCCGGGGTTTTTTATGTGAGATGAGTGTTTTTTTCATTTTCATTCATGTAAAAACTTGTATGTAATATTCTTTTATTAGGGCACTTCCAGGTAGCGGAAGATGTCACCCGTTGTATATTATTTACTTTTCCGCACTAGGATAGACCCAAGGAGGAGAGCACAAGTAACCGGGTTCTGGAGTCCAGTGGGAGACCAACTCGAGGAGTCGAGTCCGGGTCTCCTAACTCTAGAATTGGTAGGGTTGCTTTCCGCTCTCGTAGGGGTCTATGGGTGTGGGTTTGGCTATTCATCGCGACCGTGGAATTCGTGTTTTATACTGTCTCGTATTAAAAACACAGACGTCCTAGTATATCCAATGTTTCATATATTTCTTCTGCTGCAATATCTGTGATGTGATCATTTGATATGTTCTATGATAAATACTGTATATAGTATATATGATATATTATATAGACGTTACTTATGTTTTGCACTCGCACTAGCCCTGCCCCGCTCTGTCGTTATTTACCTAACCTAACGATGCATGAGGGGACATCGAGGCGAATGCGGATGGCATAAGTGTACGTCGTATTTATCTGTGATGTTTAGGTGATTTAAATGATGGCACTTCATTAATGTGATTAATGAAAGAAAATAAACCTAAAGATGTTGTGGAATCGAATTTTCAAAAACAGGTAGCTACAGTTCTTGCTTTGCATCGCGGTGTTCCTTGTAGAACATCCTGCACCTTATTCGATAAGGAAAGGACCGAGATCCCTTCACCGGGAGTGACTCCTATAGCAATAACTGGAAGATACTACAACCCTTGGTTTGTCTTTTGATTGCTCCTATAGTTCTTGCTTTGCACAGCGATGTATATGATATATCCTGCACCTCATTCGACGAGGAAAGGGCCGACGATCCCTTCACCGGGAGTGACCCCTTTACCAAAAACTAGAAAAGCCTAAAAAACACTCCATTTTAAAATTATTTGATTCTACAACGATATAAAGTTCATTACGCAAAGGGTTTTCTTAAAAACCTGTCGTAGCCCTCCGTCATTTCAGATAAGTAATAGTTAGTATTCGTGTTGCGTTTGTTGACTCAGTCAAGGCGTAGTGTGCGGTAGCTGATTAGTGCTTATCCGCAAAGCATATGATGCGATTGGATTAGGGTAGTCGTGCGGCCTTGTTGACTTAGTCAAGGGTCGTGCGGGTGGGTTTAATTCAATCAGGAAATGACGGGTTGAACTTTACTTGCGTTCTATGGTTTGTTGACTCAGTCAAGGAGTAACACCTTAGAATGTGTTTTGTAGCTTATTATATTTTTAAAGTATGGTTTTCAACAAAAAGTTTACCAAATTAAGTTTTAAATATTTTATCCTATTTAATGTGTATTTTATTAGAATTTTGTTAGGCACACACACACTTGTGCATGATAACTAGGGTTGTTTTGGGGGTTTAACCATGATTGGCAATCTTGGTTAACTAACCATTTGTCTTAAGCAAGTGTTTTGTTTTTTTTAAGTGTTATGGTTGTTTTTATTTAAAATGAATTTAAAAGGGATTTTTTTTTATATGGTTTGACTTTGTGTGAGAGAGAGAGGGCATGGGAGCATAGTGTGACCATGCCTCATTAGTGAGGAAAGAGAGTGAGAAGGGGGAGGGGTCCTTGTTGTTTCACTCATTCTCCCTCTCATTTTCCTTCTCTCATTCACTCACACTCTCAACACACACACACACAGCACTCAGCAGCAGCAGCAAAGACAGCAACAACAACTGGAACAGCACCAGCAGCAGCATGTCACAGCAACACCATTAGCAACAGCAGCAGCTTCATCAACACACACACACACACCTACAGCAGTGGCAGCAGCAGCCCCAGAGGCAGCAACACCAACAACAGAGACAACAGCATCACCATCATCATCATCAGCAACAGCATCAGAAGAAGTAGCAGCAGCAGCCCAGGGCAGCAGCATCAACAGTAACGGCTCCAGCAACTCGCAGAAGCTCTTCTCCACATCTTCACCTGCTTCCTAGGGTTGCATAGGGTATATTTTCTGAACCCTATTGCTTGTTGTGTAGCTTGTGTGTTAATTAGCTCGATTAGTGCTAAATTAGCTAGTTTAGTGCTAGTTTAGGTGCTTTGTGTGGAATTTTGGTTGGAATGTGTTGGAATTGGTTAACCTAGCTCATTTTAGTGTTGTTAGGCCACCTCAACTGAGATTCAACCCAGGTTTCACTAAAATACCATAGGGTTTGTGTTTTGTGCAAAATTGTCGTTTTTAAGCGATATTTATGATTTCTGTGATCTGCTTGTGACCCGATGCCTTCAGGTTAAAATTGAGAAGACTAGAGCATGTACACTAGGTTTAGAGCACACCACATGAACACGAGCCCCCAATTCCCATCCCAGGCCGCCAATTATGTCATTCTGGCCGCAAATTGCGGCCAGGAAGGGGAGTGGGGTTCTGGGATTTTGGGAATGGTAGTCTGCTGTGTAGTGTAATGTTTTGGCATGTCTAGTTTTGTAATTTTTGGCCTGTAGGAAAATCTGGGACTATATATCGTTTTTGGTGTCCGTTGTGTTTGCGCGATACGCGCGATACGTGAGTGGGTTCTGTGATCCAGCGTATCGCGGCGTGTCGCGATGGTTTTAGACGCGTATACACACGATTCAGCGTATCGTGCACACGCGCGTTTAGTTCGCGACGCGAGTTTCTCGTTTCGATTCGATATCGCGTTTCGCGGAATATTTTGGCTTATATATGATTTTCATGTCGTATTTGCAGGGTTGCAGGCAGGAACTACGGACGCAGCTACAGGGGGGAGCAGATGGTAGGATTCACCTAGCGTGGAGTGTAGGTGAGTAGATTTAACATCTACAGGGGAATCGCCCGCATGGCGTTATGCGTCTGGGCTAGGATTCAAATACCTGTCGCACATTCTACGTCATTGTAGAATTGCGCCATACTTTATTTTCCTTGATATAGTTATACTGTGACTAGCAGCCGTAGGACACTGCACACATTATTGACGGTTCATGTTGCACGAGCACGGATTGTATGCTACACACACACCGTCAATAATTGCCATGTCACACACTACCCCTTATAGCTACTATTGCTTACCACACATGACATCTAGCTACCGGTATACCTATAGTGTATCATACCTTTAGTGATAGGTACATTTACCCCTTGTGATACAGCTATAGGTATACCTTTTAGATATTTTACTTATACCGGGGGGATATCTTACTCATATTCTTCTTATACCCAGGGGGGTATACGACATCAGTTCTTATAGGTAGATACCTATACATTGCTACACTTGTATGTTACACACATATTCAGTTGCAATCATCTATTTACCTTTACTGATGTTACTTAGCTGTACCTTATTGATTTTGCATACATCTGGTTCAGCTATATACTTTTGTTTACCTGCTCGCATTCAGATATATCGCATATATTTATTCCTGGATTTGCGCATTGTTTATCTGGATTTTATATGATGTTTTCGGGATTTGGGAACCGCGGGAGTTCATGAAATTATACATACATTGGACAACCCAGTTTCCTTGATATGATATTTGCGCGTCCACCATGAGTTTTATCGGTGCTGATTATATACCCTATACGAGGTGTGGTTGCCGTATGAGAGTACATGGTGGGGCCCGGTATGGTTCCCCTCGGCAAGAAGATTGATGGGTTTGCCGATTGAGCGTGGAGGCGGGCGAGTACCTACCGGTGATTGGTTGGACCTGGCAGTTGTCCGGAGGATACTGGCCAGAGTCGAGAGATGGATGCGGGATGATCTGTACTGTCGGGGCCGAGGGCCGACACCGCAGACGGACCCCGTGGGCCGATCCGGACTGACGGAGCCCGATATACTAGGATTTCTGTGTCGATGCTTGGCACACTGTTTTCATGATATTTCTTTAACCCCTTTTGTATATATAACAGGGGATTTAGCCGTTGTTATATATACCCTTACACCAATATTAGTGGAATGGGACGCTAATATATGTGTATTGCCCCCATCATATTTATTTCTGTACATATATATATACCTTTAGGATGTTAGATTCTTACTTGAGATTGGACTTGGGATACTAGGTGATTCATTGGGATTGGATATTGGACATACCTATGTGATTGCTGATTTGTACATTCGGGAAATAGGAGATTACTCGATATTGTACATTGGGGAGATGTGAGACTTATATGATGTGAGTGCCCAATGTGGGAGCTGATTTGAGGATTTGGGATTGGAGTATCTTGATGGATTGTGATCCTGCCACGACGTCAGGTTTCCGTGGAAATGACATATTCCACCCTATACCTCACACTTATCTATTTTATGCACAGTTTCATATAGTGGTAGTACATGTTAGTGTACCCTTATGATAGTTGCATATTTGCTTCTCATATCCTTTTTGCATGGTTATTGCATACTATTGTCATGTTACTATTGCTTCACATATTGATTGTACCTGCTAGTGTACTCTCCTTTATTCAGCATTTGCATGACATGTTATTACTGTAATCGCATACCTTAGATTCATGTTGTACGTGCATTCCTGCGATTACCTGCATATGTTTTATACTATTCACGAGTTGGCAACTCACCCCCGTTGTGCCACAGGTGTTTCAGGTTGTTCCCCAGAGTAGTCGAGGCAGGCTATTTGGCTATTCTTCTATTCAGCTATCCAGCTATCATCTTTTGCTACAGATACCGCATCAGCTCACAGTACCTTTTTGCTTAGGTGGGTTAGATGATTATCTGTATTTCACATTGTACATTCGTTGTATTTGTACTCTCCATCTACTATTGTATTGTTGACTTAGAGACTTGGTGAGGACGATATGTGTATTGCTGTGGATTTGTTGTCTTTTATATACAGCTTTCTCTCTACTGTCTTTATTTCTTCGCTACGGCGTCGTATATTTTTATTGTATTCATCTTGGCTGGGCTTTTTACAAAAGTGGTGTTGCTAAAATTTTAAAGGAAAGAAAGTAAGACTTTTAAAGAATTTGGGTTGCGATTTCAAATGTTTCAAAACTTATATTATCTTTTCCGTATTTTATGGTTTAGACTTCTGGGTTTTGGCTTTCTTTTACTACGTTACGTCTTAGGGAGTTGCGTAGTATTAGGGCCGTCACGGGCCAATTTTGGGTCGTGACAAAGTTGGTATCAGAGCGTTAGGTTTTACCTTTCGGAGTGTAGGATGACCTTAGTATGATGGAGTAGGTGGCTTAAGCAAAGTAACGTAGTGTGCGTATGTCTGCAGCATACCCACGATGCGATACTTCGCCTAAAGTGACCTAAGTACAATTTGCTTGACATTCTTTCCTTGATGATTCATATCCTTGAGATTCGATTTCCTTGTTCTTATCGAATCTCATCTTATATCTATTTATAGCCTTGCCGCCGATGACTATGGGGACTCAGAGTGATGCAGCGAGGGCCGAGGTCAGAGTTGGCTCGGGTGAGACGAGTACTGACCAGGATGGCACTCTAGTTGCACAGGTGCAGACGGATTAGCCTACGATCTATACTATTGATAGACTTTTGGTAGAGATGCAGGACTTCCGCCAGACGATGAGTTCTTTGGTTTATATCGTTCGGGAGCTACGACAGGAGGTTGTCACCCCTGTCACTCAGTTGTCCCTTACGATCAGTATGCAGCAGTCCGTCACCTACATAGCACCAGTGGTTGCAGCTCCAGTTGACGAGGAAAATATTCCAGGACAGTGGAGGACTCGTACCAGCGTACCAGCCCAGAGACAGAGGTTTGGTCGTCGAGACAGATTTCGTGGCCGTCGCGGGAGTAGCAGAGGCTTAGGACGAGGACAGTCGTTCAGCTCTCAGCCCCAGGATGGTCAGCAGTCAGCACGTGGATGTTTTCGATGCGGGAGCCTTCAGCACTTCGTCAGGGATTGTTCCTTGGCACCTCGTCAGGATCGTTTTCAGAGAGGCCGTGGACGTGGAAGATTCGCTCAGAGGGCTCAGTCTACCAGAGGAGTTCATCCAGCTGTGAGTAGAGGGCAGACACAGAAGTTTGCTTCTACTCATCGGGACGCGCAGACGTCCAATGTAGAGTTTTCAGGTACCCTTGAGTTATATGTTCTTTTGATGTATTCGTTGTCTTCTTGCTTGTACCGTTGTTGGGTAGATTAGTAGTAGTTGTTTTAACTTCTGTCAGCGGTCCTTTTGTTGCGCGACGCGTATTTCAGTTTTGTGCCAATCGGAAGGGAGATAGAGATTCGTCCGTCGTTTTGATCCTTCTAGAGATGTTGGATTTGACGTTCTCCTGGGCACGGATTGGTTAATTGCGTGCTAGGCGTCTGTGGACTACCGTGAGGAAACAAGTTAGGTTTGTTTTACCCGGCAAGTCAGTTCTTGTTGTGCAGGTGGATAGTTGTGTCGCCTCTCACAGCTTGAATTCAGCATTTTTCGCTAGTCGGCTACTCAGGAGATGTCGTGGATTCTTGGCGTTCATTCATGATACCGGAGCCACAGTGGGATTGTTGGACCGGGTTCCTTTCGTGCGAGAGTTTTTCCGACGTTGTTCCGGGTGAGCCGGCGAAGCTTGGGAGCTAAAGGATCAGCTGCAGAGTTTTGGTTTGGGGAGTTTTGTGCGTCTAAGTATTTCGCTTTTGGAAGCTCCTATTTCTGTTCGTCGAGGAGAAAGACGGCAGTTTGGGGTTGCGTATCGACGGATCGTCAATTGAACCGGCTTATGGTGCGGATAGGTATCCTTCATCTCGCCGTGACGATTTCTTCGATCAGCTCCAGAGTGCGCGACATTTTCTAAGTTTTTGGGATCAGGTCATCATTATTGCGGTTTCGGAGTGATGGCATTCCGAAGACTGCCTTGTGCGTGCTACGGGCTTTGTGTGTTTTTGTGAGTCGTTGGATTCACTGTTGCCCTAGCAGCATTCGTGGATATGATGAACCAGATTTCTGCAGGCCGTTCCTCGACCAGTTTTGTTGTGTTATTTACGACGTTCTGGTCTATCTAAATGTGTCTTGAGGGACAGGAGTAGCACTGAGGATTTGTTATGCAGATACTGGGAGAGCACCAGCAGTTGCTAAATTCTCAGAGTGTTTTTTCAGGCTTGTTTGTGTTGACTCCCAGGTCTTGTAGTCACGGGAGACGGTTTTGTATGGTTCCGAGGGAGATCGTGGCCGTACAGCTTAGGCCCAGACTTGTGTGCTGGACTGAGATCCGCAGATGGTTGGGCTTAGCAGGTTTTTACCGCCGTTTCATGCAGGATTGCTAGAGTAGCGCTGCACCGTCGACTGAATTGACCAGAAAGGAGGTTTCTTTTCTGTGGACTGAGGCATGTGTACGGAGTTCTCGGCAGTTGAAGATTCTGTTAACAATTGCATCAGTCTTTCTTTGCTTTTGGTTCGAGCGACCTTGTTGTTTAACTGTAGTGCTTCTTGAGTGGGCTCGATTGTGTACTGAGGTGACACTACAGAGTCATCGCTTTTGCTTCCCTACATTTGGAGGAAGTACGAGAAGGATATTCCACTCATGATCTGGAGATGGCCGCGGTGGTTTTGCGTTGGAAATTTGGAGACACTACTTGCTTGTGAGTCGTGTCAGATTTCCCACGGACCACCAGAGCTTAATGTACATCTTCCTGCAGCGGATTCTGATTGTTGTGACAGTCTTCTGCAGATTTGCAGTTCTTGTGTGATCGTTGAGTATAGCTTAAGTTCGTCTCTACGGAGGGGACAGCTTGCTCATGTCCGCGCCCGACCACTTTCTTTAAATCGTTTTCACGAGACACTGCCCGTCGATGCTCGTACGTCAGGGATACTTGAGCATATTCGGCTGGGTAATGATTCAGATTCCTTGATTTGTGACACGGTGTGCTAGTTAGGGACACGTGGGTGTACCTGATGTTATCAGGTAGAGGCGTGTAATCCTAGCACATGCACATCTGTCAACTCTCTACATGCATTCAAGTTCCACCAATTTTTAGCGTGACTTGTGAGATAGCTACGGGTGGACAAGGATGTAAAGAGAAGTTTCAGGTTTCGTTTCAAGTGTCTGTCTTGTTGTGTGCTTGGGTCGAGCATCTGAGGCCGGCTGGAGAATTGCAATCTTTTACCGTTCCGAAGCAGGGATGGGAGCAGATCTCCATGAATTCCGTTATGGTTTCTACCCAGTTTAGTTAGGGTGTGACTCCATTCGGATTCTTGTCATCCGGTTATACTCAGTTTGCTCAGTTGTTTTGTTAGGGTTGTGTGTTTGTTTGATTGTTGTCAGCAGTTGGGGATCATCACTCGCCATCGTTAGGGTCCTCCTTCGATAGCTGTTATCAGGAGACACTCCAATTGGCCACCCTTAGGCTTAGGGGTTAGGTCATGTCGACCACCAGCCTGTTGTTTTTCTGACTCTGCGTAAGTAGGATTTTGGACCCCAGCTAGTCCAGAGCTTCGGAGATAGTCCAGTTGTGTTCAGGTCAGGATGAGAACTGTCCATTGCAAACAGATGTCTTATGCGACTGTGCTGGTCGCAGGCTTGAGTGCGCAGTGGCAAATCATGTATTCCTACGGACTTTCCGATGAATGACGTGTTGGATTTTGGGAAGTTTGTCCCAGGATTTAGGTCCTTCTGAGATCCTATAAGCGAGTTAGTTTCGTTGCCTTTAATTTGGCACTTCCGCCCAGATTATTGGATTTTCACCTCGTATTCCTTGTGATGATACTTTACATTTACCTTAATGACCTTTCTCACATGATTTGGCACCAGACCATTTAGCTGGACGCGATCTTTCGTTCACCAGCAGCCATGTGTGTTAATGGCTCGGCAGGTGGAGGGACATCGGTCAAGGGTCTTGCCATCTGTGAAGGGTTTCCTTGGACGTAGCCGTATAGTGAGTTAGTCACTTGGGAGGCTGCGAGCGAGACTTGAGGATTTTAATCTTCTCTTGAAGGTATGCGTATCAGAATATTTTTAAAATTTGGGGACGGATTTCTTTTAAGGGGGGAGATTGTAACACCTTAGAATATGTTTTGTAGCTTATTATATTTTTAAAGTATGGTTTTCAACAAAAAGTTTACCAAATTAAGTTTTAAATATTTTATCCTATTTAATGTGTATTTTATTAGAATTTTGTTAGGCACACACACACTTGTGCATGATAACCAGGGTTTTTTTGGGGGTTTAACCATGATTGGCAATCTTGGTTAACTAACCATTTGTCTTAAGCAAGTGTTTTGTTTTGTTTAAGTGTTATGGTTGTTTTTATTTAAAATGAATTTAAAAGGGCTTTTTTTTATATGGTTTGACTTTGTGTGAGAGAGAGAGGGCATGGGAGCATGGTGTGACCATGCCTCATTAGTGAGGAAAGAGAGTGAGAAGGGGGAGGGGTCCTTGTTGTTTCACTCATTCTCCCTCTCATTTTCCTTCTCTCATTCACTCACACTCTCAACACACACACACACACAGCACTCAGCAGCAGCAACAAAGACAGCAACAACAACTGGAACAGCACCAGCAGCAGCATGTCACAGCAACACCATTAGCAACAGCAGCAGCTTCATCAACACATACACACACACCTACAGCAGTGGCAGCAGCAGCCCCAGAGGCAGCAACACCAACAACAGAGACAACAGCATCACCATCATCATCATCAGCAACAGCATCAGAAGAAGTAGCAGCAGCAGCCCAGGGCAGCAGCATCAACAGTAACGGCTACAGCAACTCGCAGAAGCTCTTCTCCACATCTTCACCTGCTTCCTAGGGTTGCATAGGGTATATTTTCTGAACCCTATTGCTTGTTGTGTAGCTTGTGTGTTAATTAGCTCGATTAGTGCTAAATTAGCTAGTTTAGTGCTAGTTTAGGTGTTTTGTGTGGAATTTTGGTTGGAATGTGTTAGAATTGGTTAACCTAGCTCATTTTAGTGTTGTTAGGCCACCTCAACTGAGATTCAACCCAGGTTTCACTAAAATACCATATGGTTTGTGTTTTGTGCAAAATTTTCGTTTTTAAGCGATATTTGTGATTTCTGTGATCTGCTTGTGACCCGATGCCTTCAGGTTAAAATTGAGAAGACTAGAGCATGTACACTAGGTTTAGAGCACACCACATGAACACGAGCCCCCAATTCCCATCCCAGGCCGCCAATTATGTCATTCTGGCCGCAAATTGCGGCCAGGAAGGGGAGTGGGGTTCTGGGATTTTGGGAATGGTAGTCTGCTGTGTAGTGTAGTGTTTTGGCATGTCTAGTTTTGTAATTTTTGGCCTGTAGGAAAATCTGGGACTATATATCATTTTTGGTGCCCGTTGTGTTTGCGCGATACGCGCGATACGTGAGTGGGTTCTGTGATCCAGCGTATCGCGGCGTGTCACGATGGTTTTAGACGCGTATACACACGATTCAGCGTATCGTGCACACGCGCGTTTAGTTCGCGACGCGAGTTTCTCGTTTCGATTCGATATCGCGTTTCGCGGAATATTTTGGCTTATATATGATTTTCATGTCGTATTTGCAGGGTTGCAGGCAGGAACTACGGACACGGCTACAGGAGGGAGCAGATGGTAGGATTCACCTAGCGTGGAGTGTAGGTGAGTAGATTTAACATCTACAGGGGAATCGCCCGCATGGCGTTATGCGTCTGGGCTAGGATTCAAATACCTGTCGCACATTCTACGTTATTGTAGAATTGCGCCATACTTTATTTTCCTTGATATAGTTATACTGTGACTAGCAGCCGTAGGACACTGCACACATTATTGACGGTTCATGTTGCACGAGCACGGATTGTATGCTACACACACACCGTCAATAATTGCCATGTCACACACTACCCCTTATATCTACTATTGCTTACCACACATGACATCTAGCTACCGGTATACCTATAATGTATCATACCTTTAGTGATAGGTACATTTACCCCTTATGATACAGCTACAGGTATACCTTTTAGATATTTTACTTATACCGGGGGGATATCTTACTCATATTCTTCTTATACCCAGGGGGTATACGACATCAGTTCTTATAGGTAGATACCTATACATTGCTACACTTGTATGTTACACACATATTCAGTCGCAATCATATATTTACCTTTACTGATGTTACTTAGCTATACCTTATTGATTTTGCATACATCTGGTTCAGCTATATACTTTTGTTTACCTGCTCGCATTCAGATATATCGCATATATTTAATCCTGGATTTGCGCATTGTTTATCTGGATTTTATATGATGTTTTCGGGATTTGGGAACCACGGGAGTTCATGAAATTATGCATACATTGTACAACCCGGTTTCCTTGATATGATATTTGCGCGTCCACCATGAGTTTTATCGGTGCTGATTATATACTCCATACGAGGTGTGGTTACCGTATGAGAGTACATGGTGGGGCCCGGTATGGTTCCCCTCGGCAAGAAGATCGATGGGTTTGCCGATTGAGCCTGGAGGCGGGCGAGTACCTACCGGTGATTGGTTGGACCTGGCAGTTGTCCGGAGGATACTGGCCAGAGTCGAGAGATGGATGCAGGATGATCTGTACTGTCGGGGCCGAGGGCCGACACCGCAGACGGACCCCGTGGGCCGATCCGAACTGACGGAGCCCGATATACTTGGATTTCTGTGTCGATGCTTGGCACACTGTTTTCATGATATTTCTTTAACCCCCTTTGTATATATAATAGGGGATTTAGCCGTTGTTATATATACCCTTACACCAATATTAGTGGAATGGGACGCTAATCTATGTGTATTGCCCCCATCATATTTATTTCTGTACATATATATATATATACCTTTAGGATGTTAGATTCTTACTTGAGATTGGACTTGGGATACTAGGTGATTCATTGGGATTGGATATTGGACATACCTATGTGATTGCTGATTTGTACATTCGGGATATAGGAGATTACTCGATATTGTACATTGGGGAGATGTGAGACTTATATGATGTGAGTGCCCAATGTGGGGGCTGATTTGAGGATTTGGGATTGGAGTATCTTGATGGATTGTGATCCTGCCACGACGTCAGGTTTCCGTGGAAATGACATATTCCACCCTATATCTCACACTTATCTATTTTATGCACAGTTTCATATAGTGGTAGTACATGTTAGTGTACCCTTATGATAGTTGCATATTTGCTTTCTCATATCCTTTTTGCATGGTTATTGCATACTATTGTCATGTTACTATTGCTTCACATATTGATTGTACCTGCTAGTGTACTCTCCTTTATTCAGCATTTGCATGACATGTTATTACTGTAATCGCATACCTTAGATTCATGATGTACGTGCATTCCTGCGATTACCTGCATATGTTTTATACTATTCACGAGTTGGCAACTCACCCCCGTTGTGCCACAGGTGTTTCAGGTTGTTCCCCAGAGTAGTCGAGGCAGGCTATTTGGCTATTCTTCTATTCAGCTATCCAGCTATCATCTTTTGCTATAGATACCGCATCAGCTCACAGTACCTTTTTGCTTAGGTGGGTTAGATGATTATCTGTATTTCACATTGTACATTCGTTGTATTTGTACTCTCCATCTACTATTGTATTGTTGACTTAGAAACTTGGTGAGGACGATATATGTATTACTGTGGATTTGTTGTCTTTTATATACAGCTTTCTCTCTACTGTCTTTATTTCTTCGCTACGGCGTCGTATATTTTTATTGTATTCATCTTGGCTGGGCTTTTTACAAAAGTGGTGTTGCTAAAATTTTAAAGGAAAGAAAGTAAGACTTTTAAAGAATTTGGGTTGCGATTTCAAATGTTTCAAAACTTATATTATCTTTTCCGTATTTTATGGTTTAGACTTCTGGGTTTTGGCTTTCTTTTACTACGTTACGTCTTAGGGCGTTGCGTAGTATTAGGGCAGTCACGGGCCAATTTTGGGTCGTGACACAAGGTCATAGATCGCTTGGGGCAAAATATTATCGGGAATTTCAAGTGTTGAAATTTACAATGAGATTGCATAGCTTCTATGAGATAGTTGGATCCCGATACCCATTGCGAGTAATTGTTACTCCTGGGAGAGTTTTACACATTACAATTAGCCGATCAAGTAGGTGTCTAGAAAGGTGTTAACGGGGTTACGCCTCTGGGAAAACGAGGTTTACATTAATTAGGTTCGTGCGAAAGCACGGGGGACCTCCCTCAAAGTACCGACACTGGCCTGGCTGAAAGATTGGCGAACTTGTAGCGAGTAATTAATCCCGGCTAGTCTTTCCTTTTAGGGTTTGAAGGAAGATTTGATAAAAACAGTGGGGGCCATCCTGATTAGATAAAATAATAACCAATCTAATCTTACAAGAGCGCACGCAGAGTGTTTTCTTCTCTCTCTCTCTCCAGGTAGCGACCATATCACGCCTTAATCAAGATAATAAAACGGATATATTGACCGAACCCGCTTGTTATGATGAGCTGGGGAACGTTGGTCCCGCTCCAATTTATAATTGTTATAAGACAGAGCAGGAAATTGGGGATTGCCAGAATTCCCGTGCCGCCCAAACGAAGAAAGTGCATATGATGCATCTCCTTCGGGTGTGTTCATTACAAAGAACTGTTTCTCTGTATCCTCTACGTCCTGGGTATGTGATACCAGATCAGGATCCCGCATATGTAATTTGTTACATAGGGCTACAGAAAGGTAGAGAACTGAGAACGTGTGATAAGTTTCATGAGGCAGAAAACGGTGCAAGTGTTGCAGCCAAGTCTGTTGGTCACTGTCACCCTGTATTTCCAGAATACATTGATTCTGAACAAATGTTATTAGATACCGAACCTGATATACAAAATCATATCAGTCTCTTTATTTAGATAAAGAATGATATAATTTTGTATTGTTGGATAATGTTTTGAACATTTCCTATATCAAAGTTGATCGGTTCAGGCACGTTATCTAAAAGCATTGACGTTCTAAATCAAACTACAGTTCTTAGTATATAGAACACACACAAGAGGAAGAGTTCAGAAATGAACGAATTCTTCTTGAGGTATTGTAGACTAGGTTATATCAATGCGACCCGACTAGCTGAAGTTACATTTAGATGCATATTTAAATCTGTTTGAATTTACATCTTGTGAAACTTGCCAGTCATGTCACAGAAATAAAATGACCATAGCTCTGTTTAATGGAAACAGAGAAAGAGTTAGTGAACTCTTGGGATTGATACATGCTGATGTATGAAGGTCCCCTGTCTACACATGCCAAGACCGGTTTTTTGTACTTCATTACATTCTCTGATAATCTCTCAAGATTCAGACATATGTTCTTGTTGAAACACAAGTCCAAACCTTTTGAGATATTCATAGAATATAAGTTAGAAGTAGAGAACCAAAATACGGGTAAAAGTATTATGTCCTTTGATGTGATCAAGGAGTAGAATACTTTAGCACGGGATTCCTGGATTATTCTAAAGGAGAATGAGATTCTCTCTCAGCATTACTCCTCCGTATACACCATAGCACGATGGTATATCGGGACGGAGCAACAGCACCCTATATGATATGGTGTGCTCTATGATGAGTACTACTGAGTTTCCTATTTCCTTTTAGGGAGTTATGCACTTATGAAGTTGCATACGTATTGAATAGGGTTCCGATCGAATCAGATGCCTACCATTTTATATGAGATATGGAAAGGGAAGAGCCCATCTCTTAAGTCAGTTAAGATTTGGGGTTGTCCGACCTATGTCTAAAAAACAAAATCCGGACAAGATCGAGGCAAAGTCAGATCTGTAGAAGTTTGTTGGATATCCCAAGCATACGCAAGGGAATATCTTCTACCTAACCGAGGAACAAAAATGTTTTGTTACTCAACATGCCACCTTTGTGAAAGGGAATTTCTTGTGAAGAAATTATTGGTCATGAGGTAGAACTGGAAATGTTCCAGCTATACAAACTACAGTTGATGATTTGGTAGAACCAAAAGATTCAATAGAAACCAACGAACCTCAGCCTCTCCGCCGATCTAGTAGGGTTCCTCACCCACCTGAGAGATACTTCGGTTTCTCTATGACAGTGGGAGCGAGGATTGCATCATGAGATGATGACCCAACTATTTTAAAGCAGGCCATCAGGAGTGAGACTCTGTAAGAATGGCTGGATGCTTAGTGATCTGAGATGGAATCCATATACACCAACAAAGTATGGACTTTGGTTGCTATATCTGAAGGGTTAAATCCCCATCAGGAGCAAGTATATCTTGAGAAGATTACTTTGTGTACATAGAAAGGTAAAGACTTTCAAAGCTAGACTTGTTAAAAGTTTGCATCATTGACCAGGTATGGATTATGATGAAACCTTTTCTAAGGATCTATGCTTAAGTCCATCCAGATCCTACTTGCCACGGCTACATACCACGACTACGATATTTGGAGGTTGGATGGCATGACTGCTTTTCTAAATAATGATTTAGAAGACAGAGTCTATAAGTACACAGTCAGAGGGCTTCGTAGACAGTGGGAGCAGCGGAAACGTGTGCAAGATGTTTTATGAGATAAAGCAGGCATCGCGGAGTTGGAACATCTGTTTTGATGAGTTAGTCAAAGAGTTTGACATCATCAAAATGGTAGATGAACCTTGTATATACAAAAAGGTAGTAGGGAGTATGGTGGTGATCCTCGTAGAGTACGTGGATGACATACTCTTGATGGGGAAGGAGTTTCCTATGCTACGCTCGGTCAATCTCCGCTTATCACAAGGATTCTCCATATAGGATCAAAATGATACCTACTAAATCCAGGGTTTTGGATCTATGAGATAGATCTAATTGGATGTTAGGATACTCACTAGTTGTAGTGAGTTGGTATCAATAGATCCTGGGGAGAATCACTGGAAAGGTTCCAGGGTGATAAGGACGACTGAATGTCAGTCGCAGGCATTGTTTTTACCCTCAGTGGAGGGACGGTATGTTGGAAGAGTTTCAAGCTAGATACCGTGGCATACTAGACGATTAAAGGCAAGATACATCGTTACCAAAGATGCTACCAAAAAGGAAGTCTGGATGTATATTAGTTCATGAGATGAACTTCATTCCTCCCATTGTGTGACAATGGAGTTGTGGCTTATGCCTAGGAACGCCCGTCCCATCAGTGATCCAGACATATTCTTAGGCAGTATCACCTGATCGTGGAGATGGTTGATCTCCAGGGGATCGAGGTTAGGAGAGTGGACTCAGAGGACAACACGGCGGATCCACTCACGAAAGGCCTTTTCCCAGAGAGAGACTATTATGGGATGGTTGAGTATGAGATACTACAACCACTGCTATCAGATGGCCCTAGTGCAAGTGGGAGATTGTTAGTTATATGTATGCCCTAGAGGCCATTACTATACATAGGATGTATATTGTAGTGGATGCTTGGACATATATTGGGATGACTTTCCTGCTCGATATGATAGTATGCTATCTGGTTACTCTTTACCTTAACATGTACACTGATTGTCTCTCTGTTACATGTTGGTAAAGCCCTTAAGATGTGTACTTGACTACCTGGACTATGATGCGGATCATACTATTGGGGACATGGTAGTCCATAAGTACATCCTTCAAGGTCCCTAGTCGTGGGTGTATCGAGACGGGGCATCGATATACCAGAGTAGACTAGCGTATACCTTCTCGACCCATTCAGATGGTCGATGGATGATCCCATATCCATTGGTGTTTGACATCAAAGATGATATACGGGTGCTCAGTAGAGACTGGGTACACTGGACGGACTCGCCGAGAACTCCCAGATGGTATTATACCTTACGTCAGATGGCAGTTCTCTGGTGATACTGGTACAGGTTAGTCTGTAGACCCGAGATCGTCATAGAGTCTTGTGTGATTCCCACTGTACTTTGATTTCCATCATACCATGTTTAAGAGGGTGTGCAAAAAGGTGGCTTTTGGGCACAGTCCCGAATCACATGGAGGCAATGAGCGATAGGAGGGATTTCGTCTCTCCCGGTATAGGGAGTTGATGTTGAGCAGTGCTCGATTGGCTATAATAGGAAGTCCTTGGCCAAGGCTGCTTTAGAGATTTACTGGTAAGTGTTACTAGTAGTTTCTCGACCCGTTATGAGCCTCATATCGACATGACTTATTGAGTTATTGGGGTCTGACGTTTACCACCACTAGACGAGATATGCGACATATCAGACGAAGAGACCAGACTAGTGTTACTCATTGGATTCACAGGAGTGTGAGCGGGCTTGCTCGTCGATCTTCTGATCGCTCAATACCCGGGAGGCCGTTACGTTTAGCAGACTGCTTGCGGCTTGTGGGTGTTTGATATGATCATCACCTACTGCCGGAGTATTGACGAGTCTTTAGAGTCCTACACAGGGGTTTCCTGGCTCAAGCGAAACGAAATAGGAGCGCATATGAGATATGTGCGGGACCGAGAATAATACCAGTATGTGATACTGTATTCTATTCTCGCGATTTGTATCATCGGTCGGTTATATGTGATATAGCCGAGTTACCGAATCAAGTGTTGATTCGATACATTGATACACATGATATTAGTCGGTTATATGCGATATGACCGGATCGTTAAATCAAGTGTTGATTTAATGATTTAATGTATAATTATATATTTGATATATTACTTTACATTAACTAGTATTTGTTCACTTAAGATGGATTTTCTCACTTGATGTGCACATTGTATATATGATATAGTTTTGTGCACTAGTTTATATCATGTTTGATGATACATGCAAACTTGGGTGTATGTTTGATTTAAACCTTGGTTAAGTAAATGGTTAGGGTTTTAATTTATTTATTCATTCATTTATTTATTTCTTTTGGCAAAAAGAGAAATGGTGGCTTGCTTTGTTTTACATTGAAGCTTCATGAAGCTTTGAAAAAGCCTACCATTTTTGTTTCATGCCTAATCTAACCATTCACCTAACCTTAGTTTACTCTCTACACATAACCATGGTTGCTAATATGATAAGAATCACTTATTTTTCTATTATTGATTTTGATCATATCATATTATCTTCTTCTTCTTCTTCTTCAAGAAGAAAGAAGCTTGCTAGCTTCAATGGTAACTTGAGAAAAAGAGTGAGAAATCCAAATCCAAAGTGAACCCACTTCCTATTTCATCATCCTCTACCACTTGCCATGTAGTATAGGGTGTTTTCTTCACAAGTTTCAAGACTTGGTGAAGTTGGAGCTTGATCTTGTGTTGCCTCGACGTAGATCATCTTCGGCATCGAAGTCGACGACCTAGTCCGCCCATTTCTCCGATGAAGTCGACACTAGAGTCCGGGATCCGATGATCGCAGCGAAGGGACTTCATCACGGAGCTATGGTGGTGGAGGACCGGATCTACAAAGGTTGTATTTCCGTTCACTTCTTAGTAAAGTTGTTTGCTTGCATAACTTTTCGCTTAATCTCTAGTCAACGATCTAGTTAGGGTTTCTCGGCACCGGAAAAATTTGAATTTGGCATGGTCGATGCCTTGTGAGACCTCCTTAGTGTGCCTAGGAACCCTACAGTGGTATCAGAGCCTAGCTAGAGCCTTAGGCGATGCGTAGACGATGTTAGAAACCCGATCGAACCCCGAAACCCTAATTCTAAACTACAATGTGCGTATAGATACGTCGAGAGGCGAGGGTCAGAGCTAGGCACTCGAGCTTTCGGGATAGCGTATGATACGTACCTATCAGGGTGCCAGTCGTGGTGACAGCACCTGATAGACCTGCATTTCTGTGTCGATGCTTGACACATTGGTTTCATGATATTTCTAATTACTCCTTTGTATATATAACAGGGGATTGGGCCGCTGTTATATATATACTTACACTAATATTAGTGGAATGGGACGCTAATATATGTGTATTGACCTCATCATATTTATTTATGCCATTATATTTAGGATGTTAGAATTTTGCTGGAGATTTGACTCGGGATATAAGAGATTCATTTGAGATTGGATACTGGATAGATATGTGAGATTTACATACTGTTGTACATTCGAGATATGTGAGATATACTTGATATTGTACATACGAGATATGTGAGATCTACTTGATATTGTACATTCGAGATATATGAGATCTACTTGCTGTTGTACATTCGAGATATGTGAGATATACTTGATATTGTACATATGAGATACGTGAGATCCACTTGATTTTGTACATTCGATATATACGAGATATACTTGATGATTGTACATTCGATATATGTGAGATATACTTGAGATTGTACATTCGGGATATATGAGATATACTTGATATTGTGCAATTGAGGAGATGTGATACTTAGATGATATGAGAGCCAATTTGGGGGCTGATTTGAGGAATTAGGATTTGGATTTGTCTTGATGGATTGTGATCCTACCACGATTTTGGGATTCCGTGGTAATGACATATTTCATTCCATACTTCACATTTATTGTTTATGCACTACTTCATGTATTGGTAGTACCTGTTAGAGTACCTTTCATGACTGTTGCATTTACATACCTTTATTTATATGCATTGCTTCATGTATTAGTTATACCTGCTAGTGTACCTTTCATGATTATTGCATTCATATGACTTTTTATTGCTTTTAATTTCACATGTTAGTTTCACGCTGTACGTGCATACTCGCGATTACCTGCATATGTTAATTACTATTCACGAGTTGGCAACTCACCCCCGTTGTGCCACAGTGTTTGCAGGTGTTCCTCGGGATAGTCAGAGGCAGGCTATTATCACACATCTTATCATCTTTTGCTACGGATACCGCATCAGCTCACAGTGTGCAGTTTGCTTAGGTGGGTTTTGTGGTTATTCATTGTATTGTATATTCGTTGTATCCATGTACTCTCCATCTACTATTTTCATATTGACTTAGAGACTTGGTGAGGACGATGTTGTATATTATGTTGGATTTGTTGTCTTTTATACAGTTTCCTTTCTATCGTCTTCTATTTCTTCGCTACGGCGTCGTATATTTGTTGTGGTGGTTGTTTTCCGCCTTTGGGCGTGGATTTGCTCCCGTTGGGGATGCTTTACTTTATATTTATGTTGTACCCATTTTTGGGGCTAGCTTTTACAAAGGAGGTGCTGCCAAAATTTTAAAGGAAATAAAATTGGACTTTTAAAGAATTTGGGTTGTGATTTCAAAGACTTTTAAACAATGATTCTTATCTTTTCATGTCTTTTAATGGTTTAGATTTCTGGATTTTGGCTTTCTTTTACTGCGTTACGCCTGTAGACGTTGCGCAGTATTAGGGCCGTCACGTGCCAATTTCGGGTCGTGACACTTTGCATCAGCCCAGTGCTTCTGTCGATCTTGGGCTATACGCATCCTTTTCTTGATAGTACGAACTACATCAACAGTCGCTACTATCATCTCTGGTCCAAGAAGTTCCCTATCTCCGATATCGTCCCAACTTAATGGTGATCGACACTTCCTTCCATATAATGCTATAAAAGGTGCCATTCCTATGCTTGCTTGGTAGCTGTTGCTGTACGAAAACTCCATAAGATGTAGGTGATTTTCCCACGATCCTTTGAAGTCTAACATACATGCTCTGAGCATATCCTCCAAGATCTGAATAGTTCGCTCAGACTGACCATCTATTTGTGGATGATAAGTCTTGCTGAAGTTCAGACTTGTTCCCAAGCTCGCTTGCAGACTCTGCCAAAATTGTGATCGGAACCTGGTGTCACTATCGGAGACAATGCAGACCGGTACTCTATGAAGTCTCACAATTTTCTGTATGAGTTCATGGGTATCAGAGATAGTACATTATGAAGAGTTTAAATCTTTAAGTAGATTATTACCTCCATGTACTTCTTTGCTAGTGTCTCAGTAGATTGTCCAACTTGAAATGGGATGGAGTGAGCTGACTTTGTGAGTCGATCCACAATAACCCATACCGCATCATTACCCTTTGTGCTGCGAGGGAGTGCAGTCACAAAATCCATTGTGATGTATTGCCACTTCCATTCTGGGATAGGTAACGGTTGAAGTAATCCAGCAGTCCTGTGATGTTCAGCCTTTACTTGCTGACACACCAAGCATTTAGCGACACTTCTGGCTACTTCACGTTTCTTTCCATGCCACCAGTAATTTTGATGTAGATCTTTGTCCATCTTTGTACCTCCAGGGTGTACTGAGTAAGGAGAGCTTTGAGCTTCCTTCATTAACTCTTCTCACACAGAACCTTTGGGTACACACAATCTGCTGCCGTATCTCAAAGATCAGTCTTCATGGATGATGAAGTCTGTTCTGAGTCCATTCTGCACTTGTTCTCTAATCCTTTGTAACTTAGCATCACTTGCTTGAGCTGCTTTAATCTGATTGACAATGGTTGATTGAACTTGTAAATTCATCAAACTTGCAGCATTACCTGGCATGACTACTTCAATCTCCATCTAATGCAAGTCTTGTTGAAGCTTCCATTGAGCCGTGAGATTCATTGATAAAGGTTGACGACTAAGAGCATCAGGAACCACATTCACCCTCCCTGGGTGATATTGCAAGTTGATGTCAAAGTCCGCCATGAGTTCTAACCATCTTCTCTGCCGCATATTCAACTCTTTCTGAGTAAACACGTACTTCAGGCTCTTATGATCTGTGTAGATGTTCACTCGTTCACCAAGTAGATAATGGCGCCAAATCTTGAGAGCAAAGATGACGGCTGCCAACTCCAGATCATGTGTCGGATAATTACGCTCATGAATCTTCAGCTATCTTGAAGCATAAGCCACAACTTTACTGTGCTGATGTAGAACACATCCTAATCCCTTACCGGATGCATCACAATGCACTTCGAATCCTCCAGATTGATCCGGTATGACGAGAATAAGTACTGATGTCAACCTTGACTTGAGTTCTACGAAAGCTTGTTCGCATGCTTCTCTGACCACACAAAATCTTCATCTTTACGTGTGAGCTTGGTCAGGGGTGTTGCTATCTTTGAAAAGCCTTTAATGAACCTTCTGTAATATCCAGCTAAACCCAAGAAACTTCGAATGTCCTTCACTGACTTTGGTGTAGGCCATTCGCTAATTGCTGAAACTTTCGTTGGATCCATAGAGATTCCTTCTCCTGATACGATATGTCTAAGAAAACCAACTTGCTTTAGCCAAAACTCGCACTTGCTGTACTTAGCATAGAGCTGATATTGTCGAAGAGTTTCCAGGACAATTCGTTGGTGCTCTGCATGCTCTTTCTGACTCCTTGAATACACCAGTATGTCGTCGATGAAGATGACAACAAACCTGTCTAAGTACTTTCGGAAAACTTGATTCATTAGGTTCATGAATATTGCCGGTGCATTGGTCACTCCAAATGGCATCACTAGAAATTCGTAATGTCCATAGCGAGTTCTGAAAGCTGTTTTGTGAATATCAGCTTCCTTGACCTTCACTTGATCTTAACCTGAACGAAGATCCAATTTAGAGAAAACACAAGATCCACTTAGCTGATCGAATAAATCATCGATACGCGGAAATGGATACTTGTTGTTTATAGTGACTTTGTTCAAGGCTCTGTAATCAATGAACATTCTGTATGAACCTTCCTTCTTCTTCACAAGCAGTACAGGTGATCCCCAACTTGAAGTGCTGGGACGAATCCATCCTTTCGCCAATAATTCGTCCAACTGAGTTCGGACTTCCTTCAATCCCTCCGGACTTAATCAATAAGGTGCTTTGATCACCGATTGTGCTCCTGGTACTAAATCAATACTGAATTCAAGAGCTCGATCGGGAGGCAAACCTGATATATCGTCAGGAAACACATTGTCGAACTCTCGAACCACAACTGGTCTTGATTCTTCCTCCGCTTGAGCTGCTGCAACTACTGCTTCCCGTGGCTTCGCTTTGTAGGTACTTGGCTCCAGGTTATGGTCTCCTCTTTTGAAATAGAAGACCGGATGGTCTGGAATCTCTAATACTACCCTCCTTTGACGACAGTCAATGGTAGCATAAAAAGTTCCGAGCCAATCCATACCTAGAACCACATCGAAGTTCGGTATGTCCAGCACTTTGAAATCAGCATAGAACTCTCTGCTGCAGACGACTACTGGACACAGGTTGTATCTCATTGTTGCCTTTAGAACGCCATTTTTGGAACTGACATTCCAGCTGGATTCAAGCAGTGAGACTGGAATCGCATGGGTTCGGACAAATCGTTGCGACATAAAGCAGTGAGATGCTCCAGTATCAAACAGTGCTAGTGCAGGTATTGAGGATACTAAGATTGTACCTAAGGTATGTGGGATATGTTTTAGGTATAGTAAAGGTATGTAGGATAAATATCAAGACTGAAATAAATTTTGAGAAAGAAAAGGGTTACCAGTGATAACTTGGCCAGTGGCCTCAGCTTCTTCCATTGTCATCGTGAAAGCCTGGCGCCTTGGTACATTCCTCCTGGACTGAGGAGCATTCCTCGGAACGTTCCTTTGAGCTTGATGGAACCGATGAGGAGGTGGTGCAGCTTGTGGTCCTCTGGGTGGTGCAGGTAGTGCAAGTCTTGGAGCAGGGGCTTGGATGACTGGGCGTTGTGGGTAAGTGTTAGTTGGCCTGGATGCAGTAATTGGATTTTGTCTTTGGGGACAAGTCCCAATATCATGAGTAGCTGAGCTGCAGACTAAGCAAAGACGGTTGGCTCTCCGGTAGTCTTTCATCATATGTCCATCTCTCTTGCAGTAGGTACAAAAGGCCGGGCTGGGACGATGGTTCGGTACTCCGGGTCACCTTGGCACAAAAGGTGGCCTGGACGAGGCTCCTCCTGCCATCTGGTTGGCAGGGCGCTTAACTCCTGCAGACTGAGGTCTGCCCCTCGCTTTTATCACTGCCTCATAACTGTGGGCAGCTTCCAGAGCATCTTCATGAGTCAGAAATTTCCCTGTGGCTAGGGCAGCCTAAATTTCCGTGTCCAAACCTTGTTGAAAACGACGGGCTCTGATCTCGTCCGTCGGTATCAAATGTGCCGCGAATCTGTTTAAAGGATTGTGTTACCTGTGTAGTATGTGATATATAAAAAAATTGAAGTATTGTGACATATCTTACCGACTTATCATGGTGAATTCAGCGTCATACTCATCTACTGACTTGTCCCACAACGAACCTTGTTGTAGATGAATGAACTGCTGTTCCATGGCAAACCTGGCAGTCACAGGAAAGTACTTCGCGTCGAACTTATCGCGAAAAATCTTCCATTCAATAAGTTGTTCAAGAGGGCTTTCTTCCGCCTTCCACCAGTTAGGAGCATTATTTGTGAGCTGCAGTTTCGCCACATGGACCCAAGCTATGTCTGGCACTTGTGCTGCCGCCAGATCATCCTCTATGCTTTGTGCCCATTCCTCAACTTTAAGTGGGCTTCCCTTTCCGGAGAACTGCTTGGGATGTAAAGCCCTGAATTGCTTTACCCCAGGTGCGTCAGCCTCGGGACGGATCAAGAGTTATTGCTGTCCCTCAAGGAGGCTGCAGATTGCCTCAAGCAAAACTGTTTGCTCGGTGGGTGGAGCAGGAACAGTATGCACAATGGGTAGTGGAGATGGAGTGTTGTTGAAGTTTGCACTTGTGTTGTTTGGTGAATCCATAACTTTGAAGAAACATTTAGGTTAGGATAGATTCAAGTACATGAAATGATAAGATTCAAGGAATATGAAATTGTAAGATTCAAGGAACATGAATTGTAAAGAATGTTTTAGTTGCTGGTTCTTGTGTTATATTTCTTAGGTTGTTCACGCAGAACAGAACTGCATAGTAGGGTTCTATACAGCTCTGACCTGCATGGGCCACTAACAAAACCTGTCACGTCCCGCTTCCCGGTGTACGGGGAAGGCGACGAGACGAGGCCTGCTACGTATTTACTCTGAAGTAAATACGCTAAGAGTGTCTAAGCGATATAAATAAAATGCACAAGAGACAAAATATATCAGCAACTTTATTCATTAACATTCTTTTACAGTACATGGAAAAGTAAATACATGGAACAAAGCGATGTCTAAACAATGGCATAACAGAAATGTAAAGTACTGTATGGAAAGTGTACAATGACTAGAGCTCGGGGTCTTCACTGAACTGGTCCAAGTCTTCAGCAGTGGGCTCGATCTCTGAAGTGTCCAAATCACCTGACGACATTCAAAGAAGAAAGAAAGAGAATGTCGTCAGCGAACAGGTCGCTCGGTAAATCCCAAAGATAAGGGAGAAATAGAATAGACAGAATAAAAAGGTATCTTTTAAAGTTGTATTATATTGATGTAATGTTGTGTTAACGCTGTTGTTTGTAGCTTGGTACAGAAGGATGCCAGTGTATACGAGAGGGGTCTCTATATGCTAGAGATCAGGGCAAACGGAATGTACAAGGAACCGTTAAGCCACGGTACAATAGCAACGGATATAGCTTAGGTGTCTTAATCTTACTGTCTCGTGCCACTTTTAACACCTTCCGTACCAATCTACCCTTAAACCCCGTAGTGTTTTGATTATATTGTTTATCTTGGATGACTGACCGTAACCATGATATCAGTAAACGGATGTAATTGTATAATCATGTAAATGGAATAACTGGAGAATCATGTAAATGGATATATATATCCATGGTTCGGTTCGGTCAATGTAGATTGAATGTATTGAATAGATTGAATATAGGGATTCATGTTGAATCAGAATATTGTAGATTGTAGATTGTACTTGAATCATATTCAAGTCAGTTTATTAATGAGACTCGGTCTGAGTTAGACAATTAGAAAAGCAATTGAAGTCCTGATGGTTTTGATGTTATCGGTAACCGCTGCACATGGACGGCAGGATTTGTGTCTTTTCAAAAGATTACCATGTTGATAACACCGTTTTTAAGTTGTCTACCTTAAATAGGCAAGCACCCACTTCTCCAGCTCCCTGAGGTTCAAGAGATTGGTCCCGCTTAAACCTATATTTACTAGGGTCCTTAGGGTAAATTATAGAACCTAAGGGGGTTCTATGAAAAATAGTTTTAATATATTTTCAAAATAAATCTCAAGTATTTATTTATCGTTTTCAGAATTTTCATAGATGTGATTTTTTTATAAGATGAGATATTCTTGTGGATATAACTCTAAATTGAATAGTATATAGTATTTTCTGTAAATTCATATTTGCCCCAAAATATTGTTTTCAAGCAATCGTGCTATATCAAGATATGTGTTGTGAGAGGTAGGTCATTATCTCGTGAGTTTTCTAAAGGTAATATACACAAATATGATAAAAGATATCGTATGTAAAGTTTATGATATTTAAACGTAAAAGTGCAATAAAAGTTACATAGCATGGTATTTGTTGTGAAATACCCAAATTAGCGAAAATATGGTTTTAAATGTTTACCATTAATTTTATTTTTGAGAAAAACAATATATAAAATTTAATATAATTTTTTTTCCATATTTTAATAATTAATAAACTAATTATCGATAAGTTTTATTAAACCGTAAAATAATTACATTTATTCCGGCAAAAGTTGTCCCGGTCATAAAAGTTATCTTATGACTTAGTTCAATATGACCAAGCATGAATTTAGGGTTGTTTGTTATCCCGTGATTTTATCATGAATGATAACTGCTAAAAATTCGTTATATTATTATAATTTAATATTGTTTTTTAAGTATCATACTCCAAAAATAGATAATATAGTTAAATCTTCATAATTAGGTCCTAAGATATTTTTCACAGATAGATATTTTCATGATGAAGATAACAAGGTGTCAAGTGTTGAGTGATCTTACCTGAAATGATCTAGAAAAAAAAATTCGGTGAACGTCGGGTTGTACGAGAAAATAAATATCTTGAAGCTGAGAATTTTTCTATCTTCGAGACTTGTCCCAGAGTATAGAGGACTCAAAGAGAAAGCTCTGAAAATTTTTTGAGATTTTTTTTGTCGAACGGATATTTTGTGGTGAATTTTAAAAGTTCAGGGATATTTATAGGGAGTTATGGGATTAAATTATAATTATTATTTTGACTGCTACAGTAATTGACCAAATCCAACCGTTGATTTGGTCAGATCCGACGGCCCACGTTTATCACGTGTGAACAGTGCGGGAGTTGTTGTGGATGATCTTTGACCATTGGATCGTTGATCCGACGGTCCAGATTAAAGGCGGCTATATATATATTATAATAAAAACCGTCAGCAAGATTTGGGCCGTTGATTTTTAATCTGACGGTCCAGATTTATTTCAGCTTAAAAAAAATAAAATAAAATTATTTTTATTATTTAAAAATGTTTAAAAATTGTATTTGGCTTCTAAAAATTATTTAAAAATAGTCAAAAATATTTTAAAAATCTGAGAAAATTATATCAAATGTATTTTGATATTTTATATCTTTTGCAACCAAATTTAGTCTAAAATAGATCTTCTTATCGGTTATAAAAAAATTCCCTTCGATAAAAAAAACATTTAAATTCTTAAAAATTCCCAAAAATTCCTAAAAATTCCTAGAAATCCTATTAATTTATTTTAATCATGGAAAAATATTTTTAGAGTGTTTTATAATAATAGAAGCAGTAAAATAATTGTTTTGATATCGAAAAAAATTATAAAATATTTTTATTACTTATCTAAAGTACAGAGTCGTTACAATATATAATCACCCTAACGCTTATGCACTTCCAGAATTAGTCACTCGTTTTTACGAGTGCATGGAAGATGGGTGTCTTTCCCAATTCGGCTTTATAAAATTGCAGTGGGGTGATATGGAAATTATCATTGATAAAGACCTCATACATGAAGTCACATTAATCTCTCGGATAGCCGCTCATGATCAACCATTACAATTTGAGGATTACATGCTCTTGATGGGCAATGATTGCTCTAGGGAGCCGCGGAAGGGGATCCAAGCGAGAACCCTTTTCGCCAATGTTTTAACTGTGTGCCGGTGGGCACAAAACAATATTTTTGGAAGCTCCCACAACACCACATTTTTTACACCCTCACTGCATATCGTGCATACCCTCATGACAACAAACCCTCGTTTCGACATGTGCACGGTTTTACTGAACTCTATTGGTGCGTGCAAAAGAGCCGCAAACTACCCTTGCCCAATGCTTGTGACACAACTGTGTCGATATTTCCTCTCCGTGGAGGAGTTTGAATTTTATATGCTTGGAGGCATACCCGGCAGGCCTCTCATTGAGGGCGTTTCTGCGTCCTATACACGATTGATAGATGTGTGGTCAAGAACTGAACCGGCGGAACATGTGCCCGCCCGAACACCTAGCTCCAGCTCGACCGCGAGCGAGGAAGAACTTACCCCTTTAGAACATGAAAATTTGATGCGAAGAGATGTTAGGGGCATTGATGAGTTGAGGGGGATAGCTAGGGAGCATGATAGGCGGTTGACTGAGGTAGAGCAGGGGATTCGAACCCTGTTGGCTAGGGAGGAGAGTTCTCGTTCACGCTCGAGAGCACGGCGTGGAGCCGAGCAGTGAGGGCACTGCTTGTGATAAATTTGGGTGAGTTGGTGGTCGTAAATAGTTATCTTTTGCATTGCATATTTTTTTTAAATTTTTGTATATATTTTTCTTTTTCTTTTACATGTTTAAATTCTGCATTGCATCTTTATATAAAAATCATAAATATTGAAAAATTAAAAAAAAATATAAAAAGAAAAATCAAATAAAAAAATAAAAAATAATAAAAAATTAAAAAATTCAATTTGGCCATAATTGACTTAAGTTTGAAAAGACGGTTAATAGCTAGGAACAACTAGATCCTAGACTTGGTAAATTAAAAACTCTAAAAATAACCTTTCTTAAAATTTAACGGTAGAAAATATATGTCTTTGTAGTTTACTTAGAATAGGCAAATTTTTAGTTCACTTCTTGGGCTAAGGCAAAACAAGGGAAGAGTATTGATATTTTTATTAAAGTATAAGTCTGAAAAATAATTCCTAAGCTTAAGTCTAAATTCTGAAAATATATACCCTACAAATTGCACAAACACGAACCTTGAACATTGGAATAGTAGAAGAGACCTTGAAATGCCCTTGTCTAAAGTCCTTAGTATAAAGGGAAATAAAATAAAAATACAAGTGTGAATAATGAGAAAAAAATGAACACTGCTATTTGTAATTACTTAAGGTTGCATAAATAGAAAAAAATATTTAGCGAGGGTGCTTTATCACCTAGTGCCTTAGAACAACTGGTTTGGGAGTCACTGCTAAAGCCTTAGGTGTTACAAGACTAGAAATTACACCTTAATATGCAAACACATTTTGTAATCAGTCGTTGGTACCTCAAGAAGTATTAACGGTCGCACGAAAAATGTGTGAGCAATTTCATCTAAAAATTTCACCAACTAAAAGTAGTTTAGACGATGGACAAGAGTATGATAGCTTGAATTGAATTTCCAAGTGTAGGGGTGACACATACACACACGTAGGGGTATATGATTGGGATTTGGATGAGAGATAGGAACGAAAAATAGGACTTATATCTTTAGTAGAGATGATAAAAATTCATAAGTTGAGATGGAACCTTAGAAGGAAAATTCTAAAGATGCTAAAAGCTAAGTGAATTTACAGAACATATACAATCTTAAGTTAAATGATAAAGAAGCGTGAAAAATATGGGTGGATAATTTCTGAATCGAAGTTAATAGATTTTCTTGTTAAAAAACCGAATTGGAGAATAAAAGTTAATAGGCCGAATTGATAGGATTTTGTGGGTAGTATCCGCTGAAAACCCTTAGGTGACAACACTCCTCCTACTAGGGACACCTAGACGTTTAACGGCTTGTTGCACGAGCTCAGTGCAATCACGTTTCCCTGCGAAAGTGAGGTTAGGTCTTTTTCGAGAATAAACTAGTTTTGCTCGAGGACGAGCAAAAGATAAGTTTGGGGGTATTTGTTCATATCATAATTTTGCATTATTATATTCCTTATTCTTATTCATTTTATAAATAAACAGGTGCTTTTGATCCATGTCTAATACATAGTTGCAGGTTATAGGTTCTCAGAACAAAACAACGAAAATAATGAAAAGACGATACAAAAGTGAGACTACGACCAACAAATGGAAGAATCTTGATCATGCCTACAGTTTGAAGAATAAACGAAGATCAATGGACAATTTCACAATGCACAAAGGCAATGCAAGGTTCAAGACTTCGACACGAAGCAAAGGGTAAAAGTCCACGACATTATGCACTGTGGAATTCTGGAAGAAACTAGAAGACAATATGAGAAACCAAGTGAAGAAATAAGAAGCCAAATGCAACCAGAAGCAGCCCAGAAAAATCTAGCCAGAGAACTCTCCATATGGCCGCGGATCCGCGGCCAAACATGGCTTCCTTCCGCGGATCCGCGGCCGTGCTAGGCACGTGTCGGTGCAAACTTTGACGGTGTGGCGGTGCATTGACTAGGCTTCTTAGGGTAAATTTGTAAATGCAGATAGGGATCGGATGTAATCCTAGGTTTTCTAAAATCTATAAATAGAAACCCTAATGCTCTTTTTGGAGCATGGCTCTTTTTATTGATAAAAATTCAGAATTCATTGTAACGTTTTGAAGAGTGCATCGAATAAAAATAAGTAGTTTTTTTACCTTGCCCTAGTTAATTTCTTTTCTGCCATAATTTAGAAATTTATTTATCTGCCCTAGTTAGATTTTATTTATCTGCCGTAGTTTAGATAATTAGTCTTTTAAAAACAATCATAAAAAATGTCTTTTATTATCAGTTCCCTAATGAGTGAGTAGTTCCTCACTTGTTAGGGTTAGGAATAGGAAAGGTTTGTAAGTCCACGTTGCCCACCCCAGTGCTTACGGGGAGGCGGAAAACATAATAAAAATCGGATTTTTATCAACTATAGGCAACATGGACTATGCTTTAAGGATCTTTACTAAACAAAAACTTGCTAAAGCTAACTTGAAAGTAGCTAAGTGGTAGAAAGGTTATACCTTTGGTCTTTTGTCCTTCTCTCCTTGCTCCTAGAAGTAGTGGAAGGAGGTCACCTTGTCGTCTTCTCCCGTCAAAGAAAGATCCACCCGAAAGCCTCAACCTTTGGCTTCAACTCCAAGCTAGAAATCACTAGGGTTCAAGAAGTGCTAGACCTTCAACCCTAGATGAGAGTAGAGAAGATCAAGAGAGGGTTTTTCTCAAGCTCAAGTGTTTCTCAACACATGAGAGGGAGAGAGCTTGAGGGAGAGGAAGAACAAGAGAGAGAAAGGATATGATAGAATGAGAAATAATTGAGCCATTCTCACCACTATGTGTGAATTATTTTAATTGAATAATTAGCTTGATAATTGTCATGGTAAATCATGACATGACCATTATCATTTCAATTTGCAAAGATCAAAAAGTATCTTCCAAAAGAAATGATGATGGTCAAAGTGTCAACCTAGGTCAACAAGTCAAAGAAGTCAAATGGTCAACAACCATAACCATGGACAATTATTAAACTAATTATTAATTAACAATAATACACACATAAACATTAGGGTTAATAAAATGACAATAGCCATTAACCCTAATCAGGGTGGTCTCCCTCAATCTCAAGCAACTGTGCATACGCACCCGCATTCGTGATCCGAGGAACACGAATACACTGAGAAAATCCAATCTAAAATCATATACTAGGATCCGGCTTAAACCAAAGCCCGCTAGTATAAACTGTCCGGACAGCAAACGTGCACAAGTGCACGAATGTGAACGAACCCTGTCGCAAAACCATGCGACCTCTACTCATTTTGCCTAAAGGCGAATAGCTCTCTGTGTGGGACTCTAAAGACTCGACACTACGCTGGCAGTGGGTTTAACCACAGACCGCAAGCGGCACTAGCTGTACGTAACGGTCCCCAGGTAGATGTCGATAAGAAGACTGACGAGGTGAACCCCATCTGAACTCCTACTGAGCCTGTATGTGACAATCTCCGTACAGTCCGGTCTGTTCGTCTGATACATCGCATGGCGGGCCTAGGGGGGCGGTGAACGTCAGTCCCCTAATAGCGGTACAAGTCGTGCCGGAGTGAAGCCCAGAACACCCTGAGATAACACTGGAAACCTACCAGTATATCTCGCTTGCCCTGGCCAGGGACTACTCGTGTAATGGCTCTCCTGGACACAGCGCGATGTCAACCCCCAATACCGGGAGAGACGAATCCTGTCTAACCGTCACTGCCTCCAAGTGCTTCGGGACTGCACCGAAAAACTACCTGTTTGCACGATTCCTTTGAGCCGTGTTAGGGTAGTAATCAAAGTGCAGTGGGAACACACTCGAGGCGAAATGATAGTGTCAAGTCAACGGACTAAGCTGTACTCATGTCACCTGGGAACTGATAACTGACGATAGGTATAATACCAACCAACAATCCCCGACGAGTCCTGTCCAGTGTACTCGTAACCCAACGAGCACCCGTATACTATCTCATGTACGACGTACTGACGGCTGTGGGACAGACCGTCTCCCACACTGGGATGAGAAGCGCATACGCTAGTCTACTCCGGAGTATCGATGCCCTGTCTCGATAGTCCAACGACTAGGGACCTGTATAAGGATGTGCTTATAGATCACCCAGCTCCCACGAGTGCGAGCGCCATCACAATGCTGGTAATCAAGCAAAGATCCTAAGGGCTCTACTAATATGTATATCAGCAATTTGCCAAAAGAAACACATGCACATATTAAAGCAGGGACAAACCAAGTAGCATACTACCATTTCGAGCAAGATTGTATATACAACTGTGAATATCCCAAGCTTCTATCAAGTAATATACAAACTAGTATGATACAGTAGTGGCCTCTAGGTCATATACATTAACAATCTCCCACTTGCACTAAGGCCATGTACTGGTGTATCGAAGACCTATCATCTCGATCAGCCGCTCGAACTGAGTCTGGGGCAAGGCCTTGGTGAATGGATCTGCTGTTTTATCCTCTGATGCAACTCTCCGGACCTCGATCTCCTGGCGATCCACGATCTGTAAGTCCACGTTGCTCACCCCGGTGCTTACGGGGAGGCGGAAAACATAATAAAAATCGGATTTTTATCAACTATAGGCAACATGGACTATGCTTTAAGGATCTTTACTAAACAAAAACTTGCTAAAGCTAACTTGAAAGTAGCAAAGTGGTAGAAAGGTTATACCTTTGGTCTTTTGTCCTTCTCTCCTTTCTCCTAGAAGTAGTGGAAGGAGGTCACCTTGTCGTCTTCTCCCGTCAAAGAAAGATCCACCCGAAAGCCTCAACCTTTGGCTTCAACTCCAAGCTAGAAGTCACTAGGGTTCAAGAAGTGCTAGTCCTTCAACCCTAGATGAGAGTAGAGAAGATCAAGAGAGGGTTTTTCTCAAAGCTCAAGTGTTTCTCAACACATGAGAGGGAGAGAGCTTGAGGGAGAGGAAGAACAAGAGAGAGAAAGGTTATCATAGAATGAATATGGTTTTTATAACCATAACAAAATATATGAGATTTTTCAAATAATAATATTAATCTAAAATGAAAAGGTGATGGTTAGTTTGAAGAGACCATTATCATATCACAATAAATGATTTTGCAAAGATCAAAGAGCATCTAAAAAGGAATGATGATGGTCAATGTTTCAAACCTAGTCAACTAGTCAACCATGGTCAACAAGTCAACAAGCCCAACCATGACATAATTTCACTTAATTAATATTATTAATTGATAAATCACAATATCATTAGGGTTTGGAAAAAAGACGACTGTCAACTGTGCATACACACCCGTTCGAAAACCCTAATGAAAAACCTCTTCCTCTGCCTCAATGAACTGTGCATACGCACCCGCATTCGTGATCCGAGGAACACGAATACAAATGAGAAAAACCAATCTCAAAATATATACTAGGATCCGGCTTAAACCAAAGCCCGCTAGTATAAACTGTCCGGACAGCAAACGTGCACAAATGCGCGAATGTGAACGAACCCTGTCGCAAAACCATGCGACCTCTACTCATTTTGCCTAAAGGCGAATAGCTCTCTGTGTGGGACTCTAAAGACTTGACACTACGCTGGCAGTGGGTTTAACCACTGACCGCAAGCGGCACTAGCTGTACGTAACGGTCCCCAGGTAGATGTCGATAAGAAGACTGACGAGGTGAACCCCATCTGAACTCCTACTGAGCCTGTATGTGACAATCTCTGTACAGTCCGGTCTGTTCGTCTGATACATCGTATGGCGGGCCTAGGGGGGCGGTGAACGTCAGTCCCCTAATAGCGGTACAAGTCGTGCCGGAGTGAAGCCCAGAACACCCTGAGATAACACTGGAAACCTACCAGTATATCTCGCTTGCCCTGGCCAGGGACTACTCATGTAATGGCTCTCCTGGACACAGCGCGATGTCAACCCCCAATACCGGGAGAGACGAATCCTGTCTAACCGTCACTGCCTCCAAGTGCTTCGGGACTGCACCCAAAAACTACCTGTTTGCACGACTCCTTTGAGCCGTGGTAGGGTAGTAATCAAAGTGCAGTGGGAACACACTCGAGGCGAAGTGACAATATCAAGTCAACGGACTAAGCTGTACTCATGTCACCTGGGAACTGATAACTGACGATAGGTATAATACCAACCAACAGTCCCCGACGAGTCCTGTCCAGTGTACTCGTAACCCAACGAACACCCGTATACTATCTCAGGTACGACGTACTGACGGCCGTGGGACAGACTGTCTTCCACACTGGGATGAGAAGCGCATACGCTAGTCTACTCCGGAGTATCGATGCCCTGTCTCGATAGTCCAACGACTAGGGACCTGTATAAGGATGTGCTTATAGATCACCCAGCTCCCACGAGTGCGAGCGCCATCACAACGCTGGTAATCAAGCAAAGATCCTAAGGGCTCTACTAATATGTATATCGGCAATATGCTAAAAGAAACACATGCGCATATTAAAGCAGAGACAAACCAAGTAGCATACTACCATTTCGAGCAAGATTGTATATACAACTGTGAATATCCCAAGCTTCCATCAAGTAATATACAAACTAGTATGATACAGTAATGGCCTCTAGGGCATATACACTAACAATCTCCCACTTGCACTAAGGCCATGTACTAGCGTATCGAAGACCTATCATCTCGATCAGCCGCTCGAACTGAGTCTGGGGCAAGGCCTTGGTGAATGGATCTGCTGTGTTATCCTCTGATGTAACTCTCCGGACCTCGATCTCCTGGCGATCTACGATCTCCCTGATCAGGTGATACCGCCTTAAGATGTGTCTGGATTTCTGATGGGATCTGGGTTCCTTTGCTAAAGCTATAGCCCCGTTGTTGTCGCAATACAGAGGTATTGGGTCAACAATGGATGGAACCACCTGAAGTTCTCTCAAGAACTTCCTCATCTAGACAGCTTCTTTTGCGGCATCAGATGCAGCGATGTATTCCGCTTCCATCGTCGAGTCAGCAACGGTTTCCTGTTTGGAGCTCTTCTAACACACCGCCCCTCCATTGAGGGTGAAGACAAAACCCGACATGGACTTGGAATCATCCTTGTCACTCTGGAAGCTGGAGTCAGCAAAGGCCTCAATCTGCAGGTCTTTTCCGCCATACACCAAGAACATCTCCTTAGTCCTTCTCAGGTACTTGAGAATGTTCTTTACTGCTATCCAATGTTTCTCCCCTGGGTTTGATTGATACCTGCTTACCACACTCAGTGCATAAGCCACATCCGGTCTGGTACACAACATCGCATACATTATAGATCCTACCGCAGAAGCGTAGGGTATAATAGACATGCGATCCCTCTCCAAATCATTCTTGGGAGACATCTCTTTGGAGAGGGTGATCCCGTGACAAGCCGGTAGATTACCGCGCTTGGAATCTTCCATACTGAATCTCTTCAGTATGGTGTCGATGTACCTGGACTGTGAAAGTCCCAATATCCTCTTGGATCTGTCACGGTAGATCCGGATACCCAGAATGTATGAGGCATCACCTAGGTCTTTCATGGAGAACCTGTGTGACAAGAACCCCTTGACAGATTGTAGCATAGGAATGTCATTTCCTATTAAGAGAATGTCATCCACGTATAAAACGAGGAATACTACAGTTCTCGCTACAAATCTACAATAGATGCATGGTTCATCTGGAATTTTGATAAAGCCAAATTCCTTGACCGTCTCATCAAAACAGATGTTCCAACTCCGCGATGCCTGCATTAGTCCATAAATGGACTTAAGCAACTTGCACACCTTTCCGCTGCTCCCACTCTGAATGAAACCCTCTGGCTGATCCATATAGACACACTCCTCTAAATGACCATTTAGAAAAGCTGTCTTTACGTCCATCTGCCAAATCTCATAATCGTGGAAGGCAGCAATGGAAAGAAGGATCCGAATGGATTTCAGCATAGCTACTGGAGAAAAGGTTTCGTCATAGTCCAAACCAGGTCGCTGACGAAAGCCCTTTGCAACCAGTCTAACTTTATAGGTCTCAACCTGTCCATCTACACCAATCTTCCTTTTGATGATCCACTTGCATCCTACGGGTTTTACCCCGTCTGGAGCAATGTCCAATGTCCATACTTTGTTGGTGTACATGGACTCCATCTCGGTCCGCATTGCATCCAGCCATTTTACCGAGTCGACGCTCTGAATGGCTTGCTGGAAGCTAGTAGGCTCATCACAGTCTATGATGCAATCCTCTCTATCCCCGTCAATGAGAAAACCGTAGTATCTCTCGGGCGGATGAGACTGCCTAATACTCCTGCGGAGTGGCGTGGGAATGTCCTGATCTTTCGAACCCTCTGGTTCAACTAAGCTTTCCGTAATAGCTCGTGGTTCTGGAATTTCTTCCAGTTCTATTGCGCTCCCACCTAATTCTTTTTCTATGAACTGGTGTTCTAGAAAGTGGGTATGGCAAGAAACAAGGACTTTTTGTTCCTCTTCGCAATAGAAATAATATCCCTTGGAGTTCTTTGGATATCCCACAAACTTGCAGAGTACTGAGCGTGCCTCGAGCTTGTCCGCATGCTGCTTTTTTACAAAAGCTGGACATCCCCATGTCTTAATATGTTTAAGATAGGGTTTCTTCCCACACCACATCTGATATGGTGTAGTAGGCACAGTCTTAGTTGGAACCCGGTTCAAAAGGTAAGCAGCTGATTCTAGCGCATATCCCCAAAACGATCGCGGCAACTCAGCGTTACTCATCATGGACCGTACCATATCCAATAGGGTTCGGTTCCGTCTCTCCGATACACCATTATGTTGCGGAGTGTATGGAGGAGTAAGCTGAGAGAGAATTCCATTCTCTTTTAAGTAACCCAGGAACTCGGCACTCAAGTATTCACTACCTCGATCAGATCTCAGTGTCTTTATACTTTTGCCGGTTTGTTTTTCTACTTCATTCTTATATTCCTGGAATTTTTCAAAAGCCTCGGATTTATGTTTCATTAAGAAGACATAACCGTACCTTGAAAAGTCATCCGTAAAAGTAATGAAGTAAGAATAACCGCTTCGCGCATGTGTAGACATTGGACCGCACACGTCGCTGTGTACGAGTCCTAAGAGCTCGCTCGCTCTTTCTCCGTGTCCAGTAAACGGAGTCTTTGTCATCTTTCCCTTGAGACAGGATTGACAAGTTGCATACGATTGATATTCGAACGAATCCAAATATCCTTCTGTGTGTAACTTAGTCAACCTTCTCTCATTGATGTGACCCAGTCTATAATGCCATAAGAAAGTTTTATTGATTTCTGGAGACTTTCTTTTGTGTGTATTCGGGACATTGAAAATTTATGGTTGGTTTAATACGTATATACCGTTGTTTAATGTACCTGACCCAATCAGAGCTTGATTAAGGTGAATGTTCACTACATTACTTACAAATGCAAATTCATAACCTTCTTTAGATAATAAAGATACAGAAATGATATTACAGGTTGCATTTGGTACATAATAACAACTACGTAAAACCAAAAAATGTCCATCCGACAATTCCAGGTGATAGTCCCCCACGGTCTCAGCATCCATGCTAGCACCGTTCGCAACTCTGAGGGTCATGTCACCTGCCTTCAAAACTCTACGCTTTCTCAACGCCTGCAATGAATTACAGATATGAGATCCTGATCCGGTATCAATACCTAGGAAGTAGAGTTTATTGATAGACAGTTTTCAATAACATACACACCTGAAGCTGAAGCTGCAACTCGCTTCAAATCCTGTGTTCTGGCTTTCCAAGCCTTGCAATCCTGTTTCCAGTGACCACTTTTGTGACAATAGAAGCATTCTTTCTTCCCCACTATCTTCCCCGCTATCTTTGTTGCTTTACCTTTTCCCTTCGTATCCACTTTACCGAAACCTCCTCTTGGTTTGGCGGGGGCTTTCTTTTTCTTACCCTTGGCTTTCGCCTTGGATCTAGAAGAGGAAGATCCTTCTACAAACAAAGCAGATGTCTCCCTACCTTTCTGTAGGGTGCCCTCAGCACTCCTCAACATGTTCAGAAGTTCGGAAAGTTCTACCTCCTTTCCTTGCATGTTGAAGTTAAGAATAAACTGGGCGTAAGTGGAAGGAATGGACTGGAGAATCAAATCAGTATAGAGTTCATTCTCTAACGTGGTCCCAAGGTCCGCGAGCTACTCAATGTAGCCAATCATCTTAAGCACGTGTTCCGCTACCGATGATCCGACGGCCAACCTTGCCGAAAATAGCTTCTTCGACACTTCGTATCTTGCGATACGAGACTACTCCCCATACAGTTCTTTTGTATGAAGAAATATGGACTCTAGGTCCATATTCTCGTGCCTCCGCTGATGTTCATTGTCCATCGAGGCTAATACGAGGCATTTGGCCTTCGCGCAATATATCTCCCATGTCTTACGGATTTCCTTATCCGTGACGCTGGAGGTGGGACCTGGGACAGGGGGTGCTTTGGTGGTAAGGACATACCCCAACTTTTCGTAAGTGATTGCCATCTTGACATTCCTGAGCCAATCTTTGTAGTTTGGCCCTGTCAATATGTTTTTATCTAGTAATAACTTAAGTCCGGTCATCTTGAATGGTCGCTGCAATTAGGAGAGAGAAAAGAAACACTTTAGCATGATGCTCTTGCAAGTTTAGAGTGGTTTTTAATTTGTCTAAACTGGATGGCTCCCACTGTCTCTCGAATCCCTTCTCAAACCGTAAAGAAAGGATTAGTCAGGATTACTCTCACCGTACAATACTTGCTTAACCGTTCAGCCAGGCCGGTGTCGGTACTTCGAGGGAGGTTTTCCAACGCTTTCGCGAAGTTCCTTAATTAAGTAACCTCTTTTCCCTGTGGGTGTAGCCCCGCTAACACCTTTCTAGACACCTACTAAGTTTATAGCATTGATCGTTAAGTGAGAGTTTTCCCGAGGAGTAGCATATACTCACAGTAGGATCGGGATCCAAATATCATCGCGTGATAAAACCGAAGGAATCCTACCAGAATCATCACACTCCAAATGGTATGCAAAGCTAGCAAGTTTCAGTACTTATGAAACTCCCGATGTGGATTTTTGCCCCATGCTCTTATGACCTTGACTTTGGCCAAAATATCATAAGTCACATGTCAAGTTCTACCCGTCATTCTCCTGGTTAATTTAGACCCACCCGTACCTACCCTTGACTTTGGCCAAAATGGCAGCACGACTGTCCCAAACCAACGCATCTATCTATGCTGCACATGAATACCCAATAGCTACCAATCACTATGCCTTGACTTTGGCCAAAATACATAGCTTGAATACTTTTTGACCGTTCATGTGGAATGACGGAGGGCTACGGATGGTTTTGGCGAAACCGTGAATGTAGTGAACTTGATCTAATCGATGGAACGAGATAGCTTTTAAAAGGAGTGGTTCAAGCTCCTCGTTTAAAAGTTTGGTTTTGAAAAGAACCGAGTGGTTTTCAAAGTGTTCCAATCGACTTTTACTTGGTTTATTTTCTTGCATTAGTTCTTTTAATGCATCCCATCATTTAATCCTACCATTGCAGAAAACAACCAAACTATGACGTACGCTTATGCTATTCGTATTCGCCACGGGGCCCCGTCATCACCCGTTAGGTTACTTAACTAACGACAGAGCGGGGGCTGGGCTAGCGCGGCTGTAAAACATAAGCAACGCCTAAATAGTTATCATATATAAATATATAGCAATGATAGACATTACAGATCACAGATGAATATGTTGGATATACTAGGAATCCGCAATCCGTTCGAGCCTGCAACGAAAAGCGGATTACACGGTCGCGGTGAATAGCCAAATACCCCACCCAAGACCCCTACGGGTGCGGCAAACTACCCTCTAAGTACCCGAAGCGAAGCAACCTCCCTCACCACCGTGAGTAGGCCACTCGGCGCTTCGAGATACCCGGTAGTTTGTGCACCCCCTCCATGGGCCTATCCTAGGAGCAAAAACAGTAAAAAGAATTATACAATGACGGCTACAACCCCGACCCGGTTGTGCGGCCAAACAAATAATAATATTACATCAATTTACATATTACAAATGAATGAAAGAAAAGCAACACTCGTCTCACATCCGTCCTGGCTATTCACCCGCGACAATCCAACCCATTCATATACACATTCCAATATCAAACACAGATCACAGAGATGTATAACCCCGACTAATCGACATATAGCGATCAGCCGACGTTCAATACATGCAAACTTCACAGATATTACCTTTATAGTCAAAGTGTATTGAAGTTCGGAAAAAAATACGGAATTATAGGCCCCCAAAAATAAATTTCTATTCTGGAAAATCTGGGCACTTATAACATATCTCAAAAATCCTAAAACCAAGCCAGAGATACACTGCACAAAACTCGACCCAGTGAGGAGTCCAAACGGCGGCGGTTCCGCGGCAATAGCTTGCTATTGCCGCGGAAACGCGGCGGTTTGGTCGACTCACTGGACCGGGTTTTGTGGTTATCTTCAAAAAACCCTGAGATGATTTTAGCAGTATAACAAATTTTGTTTTGACCAGAAATTTTTTTAACAGAAACTAGGGTTTTTAAAAGTTTGGTTTTTCGATATTTTACGTTTCGAACTTCGACACACTTTACTACCTAGCAAGTTTACGTTTAGTTAGGCTCTGATACCACTGTAAGTCCACGTTGCCCACCCCGGTGCTTACGGGGAGGCGGAAAACATAATAAAAATCGGATTTTTATCAACTATAGGCAACATGGACTATGCTTTAAGGATCTTTACTAAACAAAAACTTGCTAAAGCTAACTTGAAAGTAGCAAAGTGGTAGAAAGGTTATACCTTTGGCCTTTTGTCCTTCTCTCCTTGCTCCTAGAAGTAGTGGAAGGAGGTCACCTTGTCGTCTTCTCCCGTCAAAGAAAGATCCACCCGAAAGCCTCAACTTTTGGCTTCAACTCCAAGCTAGAAGTCACTAGGGTTCAAGAAGTGCTAGTCCTTCAACCCTAGATGAGAGTAGAGAAGATCAAGAGAGGGTTTTTCTCAAAGCTCAAGTGTTTCTCAACACATGAGAGGGAGAGAGCTTGAGGGAGAGGAAGAACAAGAGAGGGAAAGGTTATCATAGAATGAATATGGTTTTTACAACCATAACAAAATATATGAGATTTTTCAAATAATAATATTAATCAAAAATGAAAAGGTGATGGTTAGTTTGAAGAGACCATTATCATATCACAATAAATGATTTTGCAAAGATCAAAGAGCATCTAAAAAGGAATGATGATGGTCAATGTTTCAAACCTAGTCAACCATGGTCAACAAGTCAACAAGCCCAACCATGACACAATTTCACTTAATTAATATTATTAATTGATAAATCACAATATCATTAGGGTTTGTAAAAAAGACGACTGTCAACTGTGCATACACACCCGTTCCAAAACCCTAATGAAAAACCTCTTCCTCTGCCTCAATGAACTGTGCATACGCACCCGCATTCGTGATCCGAGGAACACGAATACAAATGAGAAAAACCAATCTCAAAACATATACTAGGATCCGGCTTAAACCAAAACCCGCTAGTATAAACTGTCCGGACAGCAAACGTGTACAAGTGCGCGAATGTGAACGAACCCTGTCACAAAACCATGCGACCTCTACTCATTTTGCCTAAAGGCGAATAGCTTTCTGTGTGGGACTCTAAAGACTCGACACTACGCTGGCAGTGGGTATAACCACAGACCGCAAGCGGCACTAGCTGTACGTAACGGTCCCCAGGTAGATGTCGATAAGAAGACTGACGAGGTGAACCCCATCTGAACTCCTACTGAGCCTGTATGTGACAATCTCTGTACAGTCCGGTCTGTTCGTCTGATACATCGCATGGCGGGCCTAGGGGCGATGAACGTCAGTCCCCTAATAGCGGTACAAGTCATGCCGGAGTGAAGCCCAGAACACCCTGAGATAACACTGGAAACCTACCAGTATATCTCGCTTGCCCTGGCCAGGGACTACTCGTGTAATGGCTCTCCTGGACACAGCGCGATGTCAACCCCCAATACCGGGAGAGACGAATCCTGTCTAACCGTCACTGCCTCCAAGTGCTTCGGGACTGCACCCAAAAACTACCTGTTTGCACGACTCCTTTGAGCCGTGGTAGGGTAGTAATCAAAGTGCAGTGGGAACACACTCGAGGTGAAGTGACAGTGTCAAGTCAACGGACTAAGCTGTACTCATGTCACCTGGGAACTGATAACTGACGATAGGTATAATACCAACCAACAGTCCCCGACGAGTCCTGTCCAGTGTACTCGTAACCCAACGAGCACCCGTATACTATCTCAGGTACGACGTACTGACGGCTGTGGGACAGACCGTCTCCCACACTGGGATGAGAAACGCATACGCTAGTCTACTCCGGAGTATCGATGCCCTGTCTCGATAGTCCAACGACAAGGGACCTGTATAAGGATGTGCTTATAGATCACCCAGCTCCCATAAGTGCGAGCGCCATCATAACGCTGGTAATCAAGCAAAGATCCTAAGGGCTCTACTAATATGTATATCAGCAATATGCTAAAAGAAACACATGCACATATTAAAGCAGAGACAAACCAAGTAGCATACTACCATCTCGAGCAAGATTGTATATACAACTGTGAATATCCCAAGCTTCCATCAAATAATATACAAACTAGTATGATACAGTAATGGCCTCTAGGGCATATACACTAACATGATCTCCCTGATCAGGTGATACCGCCTTAAGATGTGTCTGGATTTCTGATGGGATCTGGGTTCCTTTGCTAAAGCTATAGCCCCGTTGTTGTCGCAATACAGAGGTATTGGGTCAACAATGGACGGAACCACCTGAAGTTCTCTCAAGAACTTCCTCATCCAGGCAGCTTCTTTTGCGGCATCAGATGCAGCGATGTATTCCGCTTCCATCGTCGAGTCTGCAACGGTTTCCTGTTTGGAGCTCTTCCAACACACCGCCCCTCCATTGAGGGTGAAGACAAAACCCGACATGGACTTAGAATCATCCTTGTCACTCTGGAAGCTGGAGTCAGCAAAGGCCTCAATCTGCAGGTCTTTTCCGCCATATACCAAGAACATCTCCTTAGTCCTTCTCTGGTACTTGAGAATGTTCTTTACTGCTATCCAATGTTTCTCCCCTGGGTTTGACTGATACCTGCTTACCACACTCAGTGCATAAGCCACATCCGGTCTGGTACACAACATCGCATACATTATAGAGCCTACCGCAGAAGCGTAGGGTATAATAGACATGCGATCCCTCTCCAAATCATTCTTGGGAGACATCTCTTTGGAGAGGGTGATCCCGTGACAAGCCGGTAGATTACCGCGCTTGGAATCTTCCATACTGAATCTCTTCAGTATGGTGTCGATGTACCTGGACTGTGAAAGTCCCAATATCCTCTTGGATCTGTCACGGTAGATCCGGATACCCAGAATGTATGAGGCATCACCCAGGTCTTTCATGGAGAACCTGTGTGACAAGAACCCCTTGACAGATTGTAGCATAGGAATGTCATTTCCTATTAAGAGAATGTCATCCACGTATAAAACGAGGAATACTACAGTTCTCGCTACAAATCTACAATAGATGCATGGTTCATCTGGATTTTTGATAAAGCAAAATTCCTTGACCGTCTCATCAAACAGATGTTCCAACTCCGCGATGCCTGCTTTAGTCCATAAATGGACTTAAGCAACTTGCACACCTTTCCGCTGCTCCCACTCTGAATGAAACCCTCTGGCTGATCCATATAGACACACTCCTCTAAATGACCATTTAGAAAAGCTGTCTTTACGTCCATCTGCCAAATCTCAAAATCGTGGAAGGCAGCAATGGCAAGAAGGATCCGAATGGATTTCAGCATAGCTACTGGAGAAAAGGTTTCGTCGTAGTCCAAACCAGGTCGCTGACGAAAACCCTTTGCAACCAGTCTAGCTTTATAGGTCTCAACCTGTCCATCTACACTAATCTTCCTTTTGAAGATCCACTTGCATCCTACGGGTTTTACCCCGTCTGGAGCAATGTCCAACGTCCATACTTTGTTGGTGTACATGGACTCCATCTTGGTCCGCATTGCATCCAGCCATTTTACCGAGTCGACGCTCTGAATGGCTTGCTGGAAGCTAGTAGGCTCATCACAGTCTATGATGCAATCCTCTCTATCCCCGTCAATGAGAAAACCGTAGTATCTCTCGGGCGGATGAGACTGCCTACTACTCCTGCGGAGTGGCGTGGGAATGTCCTGATCTTTCGAACCCTCTGGTTCTACTAAGCCTTCAGTAATAGCTTGTTGTTCTGGAATTTCTTCCAGTTCTATTGCGCTCCCACTTATTTCTTTTTCTAAGAACTGATGTTCCAGAAAATGGGCATTACGAGAAACAAGGACTTTTTGTTCCTCTGCGTAATAGAAAAGATACCACCTGGAGTTCTTTGGGTATCCCACAAAATTGCACAGTACTGAGCGTGCCTCGAGCTTGTCCGCATGCTGCTTTTTTACAAAAGATGGACATCCCCAAATCTTCAGGTATTGAAGATAGGGTTTCTTCCCACTCCATATCTCATATGGTGTGGTAGGCACAGTCTTAGTTGGAACTCGGTTCAAAAGGTATGCAGCTGATTCTAGCGCATATCCCCAGAACGATCGCGGCAACTCAGCGTTCCTCATCATGGACCGTACCATATCCAATAGGGTTCGGTTCCGTCTCTCCGATACACCATTATGTTGCGGAGTGTATGGAGGAGTAAGCTGAGAGAGAATTCCATTCTCTTTAAAGTAACCCAGGAACTCGACACTCAAGTATTCACCACCTCGATCAGATCTCAGTGTCTTTATACTTTTGCCTGTTTGTTTTTCTACTTCATTCTGATATTCCTGGAACTTATCAAAAGCTTCGGATTTATGCTTCATTAAGAAGACATGTCCGAACCTTGAGAAATCATCCGTAAAAGTAATGAAGTAAGAATAACCGCTTCGTGCATTTGTAGACATTGGACCGCACACGTCGCTGTGTACGAGTCCCAAGAGCTCGCTCGCTCTTTCTCTGTGTCCAGTGAACGGAGTCTTTGTCATCTTTCCCTTGAGACAGGATTAACAAGTTGCATACGAATGATATTCGAACGAATCCAAATATCCTTCTGTATGTAACTTAGTCAACCTTCTCTCATTGATGTGACCCAGTCTACAATGCCGTAAGAAAGTTTTATTGATTTCTGGAGACTTTCTTTTGTGTGTATTCTGGACATTGAAAATCTGTGGTTGGTTTAATACGTATATACCGTTGTTCAATGTACCTGACCCAATCAAAGCTTGATTAAGGTGAATGTTCACTACATTACATACAAATGCAAATTCATAACCTTTTTTAGATAATAAAGATACAGAAATGATATTACAGGTTGCATTTGGTACATAATAACAACTACGCAAAACCAAAAAATGTCCATCTGACAATCCCAGGTGATAGTCCCCCACGGCCTCAGCATCCATGCTAGCACCGTTCGCAACTCTGAGGGTCATGTCACCTGCCTTCAAAACTCTACGCTTTCTCAACGCCTGCAAAGAATTACAGATATGAGATCCTGATCCGGTATCCAATACCCAGGAAGTAGAGTTTATTGATAGACAGTTTTCAATAACATACACACCTGAAGCTGAAGCTGCAACTCGCTTCAAATCCTGTGTTCTGGCTTTCCAAGCCTTGCAATCCTGTTTCCAGTGACCACTTTTGTGATAATAGAAGCATTCTTCCTTCCCCACCAGCTTCCCCGCTATCTTTGTTGCTTTACCTTTTCCCTTCGTATCACCTTTACCGACACCGCCTCTTGGTTTGGCGGGGGCTTTCTTCTTCTTACCCTTGGCTTTCGCCTTGGATCTAGAAGAGGAAGATCCTCCTACAAACAAAGTGGATGTCTCCCTACCTTTCTGTAGCGTGCCCTCATCACTCCTCAACATGTTCAGAAGTTCGGAAAGTTCTACCTCCTTTCCTAGCATGTTGAAGTTCAGAATAAACTGGGCGTAAGTGGAAGGAAGGGACTGGAGAATTAAATCCATATAGAGTTCATTCTCCAACGTGGCCCCAAGGTCCGCGAGCTCCTCAATGTAGCCAATCATCTTAAGCACGTGTTCCGCTACCGATGATCCGACGGCCAACCTTGCCGAAAACAACTTCTTCGACACTTCGTATCTTGCGATACGAGACTGCTCCCCATACAGTTCTTTTGTATGAAGAAATATGGACTCTAGGTCCATATTCTCGTGCCTCCTCTGATGTTCATTGTCCATCGAGGCTAATACGAGGCATTTGGCCTTCGCGCAATCTATCTCCCATGTCTTACGGATTTCCTTATCCGCAACACTCGAGGTGGGACCTGGGACAGGGGGAGCTTTAGTGGTAAGGACATACCCCAACTTGTAGTAAGTGATAGCCATCTTGACATTCCTGAGCCAATCTTTGTAGTTTGGCCCTGTCAATATGTTTTTATCTAGTAATAACTTAAGTCTGGTCATCTTGAATGGTCGCTGCAATTAGGAGAGAGAAAAGAAACACTTTAGCATGATGCTCTTGCAAGTTTAGAGTGGTTTTTAATTTGTCTAAACTGGATGGCTCCTACTGTCTCTCGAATCCATTCTTAAACCGTAAAGAAAGGATTAGTCAGGATCACTCTCACCGTACAATACTTGCTTAACCGTTCAGCCAGGCCAGTGTCGGTACTTCGAGGGAGGTTTTCCAACGCTTTCGCGAAGTTCCTTAATTAAGTAACCTCTTTTCCCTGTCGGCGTAGCCCCGCTAACACCTTTCTAGACACCTACTAAGTTTATAGCATTGATCGTTAAGTGAGAGTTTTCCCGAGGAGTAGCATATACTCACAGTAGAATCGGGATCCAAATATCATCGCGTGATAAAACCGAAGGAATCCTACCAGAATCATCACACTCTAAATGGTATGCAAAGCTAGCAAGTTTCCGTTCTTATGAAACTCCCGATGTGGATTTTTGCCCCATGCTCTTATGACTTGGCGTGAGGTCAAAATGTCATAAGTCACATGTCAAGTTCTTCCCATCATTATCCTGGTTAATTTGAACCCACCCGTACCTACCCATGACGTAGGCCAAAATGGCAGTACGACTGTCTCAAACCAACGCATTCTATCTATGCAACAGATAAATATCCGGCAGCTACCAATCACTATGCCTTGGCGTGAGGTCAAAATACATAGCTTGAATACTACCGTATATTTAACTGAAATGATGGAGGGCTACGGATGGTTTTGGCGAAACCGTGAACGTAGTGAACTTGATATAATCGACGGAACGAGATAGCTTTTAAAAGGACTGGTTCAAGCTCCGCATTTAAAAGTTTATTTTTGAAAAGAACCGAGTGGTTTTCAAAGTGTTCCAATCGACTTTTACTTGGTTTATTTTCTTGCATTAGTTCTTTTAATGCATCCCATCATTTAATCCTACCATTGCAGAAAACAACCAAAATATGACGTACGCTTATGCCATTCGCATTCGCCACGGGGCCCCGTCATCACCCGTTAGGTTACTTAACTAACGACAGAGCGGGGGCTGGGCTAGCGCGGCTGTAAAACATAAGCAACGCCTAAATAGTTATCATATATAAATATATAGCAATGATAGACATTACAGATTACAGATGAATACATTGGATATACTAGGAATCCGCAATCCGTTCGAGCCTGCAACGAAAAGCGGATTACACGGTCGCGGTGAATAGCCAAATACCCCACCCAAGACCCCTACGGGTGCAGCAAACTACCCGCCAAGTACCCGAAGCGAAGCAACCTCCCTCACCACCGTGAGTAGGCCACTCGGCACTTCGAGATACCCGGTAGTTTGTGCACCCCCTCCATGGGTCTATCCTAGGAGCAAAAATAGTAAAAAGAATTATACAATGGCGGCTACAACCCCGACCCGGTTGTGCGGCCAAACAAATAATAATATTACATCAATTTACATATTACAAATGAATGAAAGAAAAGCAACACTCATCTCACATCCATCCCGGCTATTCACCCGCGACAATCCAACCCATTCATATACACATTCCAATATCAAACACAGATCACAGAGATGTATAACCCCGACTAATCGACATATAGCGATTAGCCGACGTTCAATACATGCAAACATCACAGATATAACCTTTATAGTCAAAGTATATAGAAGTTCGAAAAAAAATACGGAATTATAGGCCCCCAAAAATAAATTTCTATTCTGGAAAATCTGGGCACATATAACATATCTCAAAAATCCTAAAACCAAGCCAGAGATACACTGCACCAAACTCGACCCAGTGAGGAGTCCAAACGGCGGCGGTTCCGTGGCAATAGCTTGTTATTGCCGCGGAAACGCGGCGGTTTGGTCGACTCACTGGACCAGGTTTTGTGGTTAGCTTTAAAAAACCCTGAGATGATTTTAGGTGTATGACAAATTTTGTTTTGACCAGAAAACATTTTTACAGAAACTAGGGTTTTTAAAACTTGGTTTTTTCGATTTTTACGTTTCGAACTTCGGCACACTCCACTACTTAGCTAGTTTATGTTTAGTTTGGCTCTGATACCACTGTAAGTCCACATTGCCCATCCCGGTGCTTACGGGGAGGTGGAAAACATAATAAAAATCGGATTTTTATCAACTATAGGCAACATGGACTATGCTTTAAGGATCTTTACTAAACAAAAACTTGCTAAAGCTAACTTGAAAGTAGCTAAGTGGTAGAAAGGTTATACCTTGGGTCTTTTGTCCTTCTCTCCTTGCTCCTAGAAGTAGTAGAAGGAGGTCACCTTGTCGTCTTCTCCCGTCAAAGAAAGATCCACCCGAAAGCCTCAACCTTTGGCTTCAACTCCAAGCTAGAAGTCACTAGGGTTCAAGAAGTGCTAGACCTTCAACCCTAGATGAGAGTAAAGAAGATCAATAGAGGGTTTTTCTCAAGCTCAAGTGTTTCTCAACACATGAGAGGGAGAGAGCTTGAGGGAGAGGAAGAACACGAGAGAGAAAGGATATGATAGAATGAGAAATAATTGAGCCATTCTCACTAATATGTGTGAATTATTTTAATTGAATAATTAGCTAGATAATTGTCATGGTAAATCATGACATGACCATTATCATTTCAATTTGCAAAGATCAAAAAGCATCTACCAAAAGAAATGATGATGGTCAAAGTGTCAACCTAGGTCAACAAGTCAAAGAAGTAAAATGGTCAACAACCATAACCATGGACAATTATTAAACTAATTATTAATTAACAATAATACACACATAAACATTAGGGTTAATAAAATGACAATAGCCATTAACCCTAATCAAGGTCCTCTCCCTCAATCTCAAGCAACTGTGCATACGCACCCGCATTCGTGATCCGAGGAACACGAATACACTGAGAAAAACCAATCTCAAATCATATACTAGGATCCGGCTTAAACCAAAGCCCGCTAGTATAAACTGTCCGGACAGCAAACGTGCACAAGTGCGCGAATGTGAACAAACCCTGTCGCAAAACCATGCGACCTCTACTCATTTTGCCTAAAGACGAATAGCTCTCTGTGTGGGACTCTAAAGACTCGACACTACGCTGGCAGTGGGTTTAACCATAGACCGCAAGCGGCACTAGCTGTACGTAACGGTCTCCAGGTAGATGTCGATAAGAAGACTGACGAGGTGAACCCCATCTGAACTCCTACTGAGCCTGTATGTCACAATCGTCGTACAGTCCGGTCTGTTCGTCTGATACATCGCATGGCGGGCCTAGGGGGAGGTGAACGTCAGTCCCCTAATAGAGGTACAAGTCGTGCCGGAGTGAAGCCCAGAACACCCTGAGATAACACTGGAAACCTACCAGTATATCTCGCTTGCCCTGGCCAGGGACTACTCGTGTAATGGCTCTCCTGGACACAGCGCGATGTCAACCCCCAATACCGGAGAGACGAATCCTGTCTAACCGTCACTGCCTCCAAGTGCTTCGGGACTGCACCCAAAAACTACCTGTTTGCACGACTCCTTTAAGCCGTGGTAGGGTAGTAATCAAAGTGCAGTGGGAACACACTCGAGGCGAAGTGACAGTGTCAAGTCAACGGACTAAGCTGTACTCATGTCACCTGGGAACTGATAACTGACGATAGGTATAATACCAACCAACAGTCCCCGACGAGTCCTGTCCAGTGTACTCGTAACCCAACGAGCACCCGTATACTATCTCAAGTACGACGTACTGACGGCTGTGGGACAGACCGTCTCCCACACTGGGATGAGAAGCGCATACGCTAGTCTACTCCGGAGTATCGATGCCCTATCTCGATAGTCCAACGACTAGGGACCTGTATAAGGATGTGCTTATAGATCACCCAGCTCCCACGAGTGCGAGCGCCATCACAACGCTGGTAATCAAGCAAAGATCCTAAGGGCTCTACTAATATGTATATCAGCAATATACCTAAAGAAACACATGCACATATTAAAGCAGAGACAAACCAAGTAGCATACTACCATTTCGAGCAAGATTGTATATACAACTGTGAATATCCCAAGCTTCCATCAAGTAATATACAAACTAGTATGATACAGTAATGGCCTCTTGGGCATATACACTAACAAGGTTTAAGAGATGAAAATCTCTCACCCCTTTCTTTCCCATCGCATATTTTTTTATAGGACTCCATGCATACATACACACACCGCTCACTACGGCACCCTATCCCATGAGGTAGCGGTGATACCGTAGTTTAAAAGACCGGTTGTATATGTTTTCCATGGAGGTTAGGATAAGAATTAAGAAAGGACGGACAAGGACCTAGAGGAAGAAACATAGTTTCTTCCCGATCGTGCTAATACCCTTTATTAATTATTACCATAACATCTAAATAGATTTTAATTAGGGCATTGAAAGTGGTGAGAAATATTAAATTTCCAAACCTAACCTACACCTAACCCTAGCAAGGTTTTAATCCTAGTCTAAATCAACCTTAGTTTTTAGTGATGATCAATCCAACACCAATTGGAATTAACTCGTTAGAACAAATAAAAAATACATAAAATCCCTGTGGACCGACCTGTACTCACCGGCTAGCTACCAAGCGATGCCGTTCTTGATTGCGGTAATTAACTCTTTGATTCATCTTTTGAAAGCGCACGCACGCTTAAACATCACATACCAATCATTGAGCGATCAGAAGATCAACAAGCAAGCCTTCTTATACTCCTGCAAATCCAATCAGTAACACTACCGTACAGTCCAGTCTCTTCATCTGATATGTCGCATATCTCGTCTGGGGGTGGTAAACGTCAGACCCTAATAACTCGATAAGTCGTGCCGATATGAGGCTCATAACGGGTCGAGAAACTATTGGTAACACTTACCTGTAAATCTCTGAAACAGCCCTGGCCAGGGACTTCCTGTTATAGCCAATCGAGCACAGCGCAACATCAACCCCCAATACCGGGAGAGAAGAATCCCCTCCTATCGCTCATTGCCTCCATGTGACTCGGGACTGTACCCAAAAACCACCGTTTTGCATGTTCTCATGAACGTGGTAAGGTGGAAATCAAAGCACAGTAAGAATCACACAAGACACTATGACGATCTCGGATCGACAGACTAACCTATTCCAGTGTCACCAGAGAACTGCCATATGACGTGAGGTATAATACCATCTGGGAGTTCTCGGCGAGTCCGTCCAGTATACCCAGTCTCCACAGAGCACCCGTATATGATCTCTGATGTCAAACACCAATGGATATGGGATCATCTATCGCCCATCTACATGGGTCGAGAAGCTATACGCTAGTCTACTCTAGTATATCGATACACCCAGGACTAAGGACATTAAAGGATGTACTCACAGACTACCTTTGTCCCACTAGTATGATCTCTATCATAATCTAGGTAGTCAAGTACGCATCCTAAGGTCTTTACCAACATGTAACAGAGAGACAATCAGTGTACATGTTAAGATAAAGAGTAACCAGATAGCATACTATCATGTCGAGCAAGAAAGTCTTCCCTATATATGTCCAAGCTGTTAGTGTATATACCCTAGAGGCCATTACTGTATCATACTAGTTTGTATATTACTTGATGGAAGCTTGGGAAATTCACAGTTGTATATACAATCTTGCTCGAAATGGTAGTATGCTACTTGGTTTGTCTCTTCTTTAATATGTGCATGTGTTTCTTTTAGCATATTGCTGATATACATATTAGTAGAGCCCTTAGGATCTTTGCTTGATTACCAGCGTTGTGATGGCGCTCGCACTCGTGGGAGCTGGGTGATCTATAAGCACATCCTTATACAGGTCCCTAGTCGTTGGACTATCGAGACAGGGCATCGATACTCCGGAGTAGACTAGCGTATGCGCTTCTCATCCCAGTGTGGGAGACGGTCTGTCCCACAGCCGTCGGTACGTCGTACTTGGGATAGTATACGGGTGCTCGTTGGGTTACGAGTACACTGGACAGGACTCGTCGGGGACTGTTGGTTGGTTTTATACCTATCGTCAGTTATCAGTTCCCAGGTGACATGAGTACAGCTTAGTCCGTTGACTTGACACTGTCACTTCGCCTCGAGTGTGTTCCCACTGCACTTTGATTACTACCCTACCACGGCTCAAAGGAGTCGTGCAAACAGGTAGTTTTTGGGTGCAGTCCCGAAGCACTTGGAGGCAGTGACGGTTAGACAGGATTCGTCTCTCCCGGTATTGGGGGTTGACATCGCGCTGTGTCCAGGAGAGCCATTACACGAGTAGTCCTTGGCCAGGGCAAGCGAGATATACTGGTAGGTTTCCAGTGTTATCTCAGGGTGTTCTGGGCTTCACTCCGGCATGACTTGTACCGCTATTAGGGGACTGACGTTCACCGCCCCCCTAGGTCCGCCATGCGATGTATCAGACGAACAGACCGGACTGTACGGAGATTGTCACATACAGGCTTAGTAGGAGTTCAGATGGGGTTCACCTCGTCAGTCTTCTTATCGACATCTACCTGGGGACCGTTACGTACAGCTAGTGCCGCTTGCGGTCTGTGGTTAAACCCACTGCCAGCGTCGTGTCGAGTCTTTAGAGTCCCACACAGAGAGCTATTCGCCTTTAGGCAAAATGAGTAGAGGTCGCATGGTTTTGCGACAGGGTTCGTTCACATTCGCGCACTTGTGCACGTTTGTTGTTCGGACAGTTTATACTAGCGGGCTTTGGTTTAAGCCGGATCATAGTATATGATTTGAGATTGGTTTTTTCTCATTGTGTTCGTGTTCCTCGGATCACGAATGCGGGTGCGTATGCACAGTTGTTTGAGATAGAGGGAGAGGACTTTGATTAGGGTTAATGGCTATTGTCATTTTACTAACCCTAATGATTATGTGTGTGTTATAGTTAATTGATAATTAGTTTAAATAATTGTGCATGGTTATGGATGTTAACCATTTGACCTTATTGACTTGTTGACCTAGGTTGACACTTTGACCATCATCATTTCTTTTGGAAGATGCTTTTTGATCCTCACAAATTGAAATGATAATGGTCATATCATGATTAACCATGACAATTATCTAGTTAATTATTTAATTAAAATAATACACATATACTTGTGAGAATGGTTCAATTATTCTCATTCTATCGTTTCATTTCTCTCTCTTGTTCTTCCTCTCCCTCAAGCTCTCTTCCTCTCATGTGTTGAGAAACACTTGAGCTTGAGAAAAACCCTCTCTTGATCTTCTCTACTCTCATCTAGGGTTCAAGTGTTAGCACTTCTTGCACCCTAGTTATTCCTAGCTTGGAGTTGAAGCCAAAGGTTGAGGCTTTCGGGTGGATCTTTCTTTGACGGGAGAAGACGACAAGGTGACCTCCTTCCACTACTTCTAGGAGCAAGGAGAGAAGGACAAAAGACCAAAGGTATAACCTTTCTACCACTTAGCTACTTTTTAGTTAGCTTTAGCAAGTCTTTGTTTAGTAAAGATCCTTAAAGCATAGTCCATGTTGCCTATAGTTGATAAAAATCCGATTTTTATTATGTTTTCCGCCTCCCCGTAAGCACCGGGGTGGGCAACGTGGACTTACAGTGGTATCAGAGCCTAACTAAACGTAAACTTGCTAGGTAGTAAAGTGTGTCGAAGTTCGAAACGAAAAAAATCGAAAAACCAAACTTTTCAAAACCCTAGTTTCTGTTAAATTTTTTTCTGGTCAAAACAAAATTTGTTATACTGCTAAAATCGTCTCAGAGTTTTTTAAAGATAACCACCAAAAACGAGCCAGAGATCTGACCAAATAACCGCGGTTCCGCAGCAATAGCAAGCTATTGCCGCGCAACCGCGGCCGTCTTGTCTCCTCTCTGCCTCGATTTTGGTGCAGTGTATCTCTGGCTTGGTTTTAGGATTTTTGAGATATATTATATGTGCCCAGATTTTCCAGAATAGAAATTTATTTTTGGGGGCCTATAATTCCGTATTTTTTTTCGAACTTCAATACACTTTGACTATGAAGGTTATATCTGTGATGTTTGTATGTATTGAACGTCGGCTAATCGCTATATGTCGATTAGTCGGGGTTATACATATCTGTGATCTGTGTTTGATATTGGTTTGTGTATATGAATGGGTTGGATCGTCGCGGGTGAATAGCCGGGGTGGATGTGAGATGAGTGTTGCTTTTCTTTCATTCATTTGTAATATGTAAATTGATGTAATATTATTATTTGTTTGGCCGCACAACCGGGTCGGGGTTGTAGCCGTCATTGTATAATTATTTTTACTGTTTTTGCTCCTAGGATAGACCCATGGAGGGGGTGCACAAACTACCGGGTATCTCGAAGTGCCGAGTGGCCTACTCACGGTGGTGAGGGAGGTTGCTTCGCTTCGGGTACTTGGCGGGTAGTTTGCCGCACCCGTAGGGGTCTTGGGTGGGGTATTTGGCTATTCACCGCGACCGTGTAATCCGCTTTTCGTTGCAGGCTCGAACGGATTGCGGATTCCTAGTATATCCAATGTATTCATCTGTGATCTGTAATGTCTATCATTGCTATATATTTATATATGATAACTATTTAGGCGTTGCTTATGTTTTACAGCCGCGCTAGCCCAGCCCCCGCTCTGTCGTTAGTTAAGTAACCTAACGGGTGATGACGGGGCCCCGTGGCGAATGCGAATGGCATAAGCGTACGTCATATTTTGGTTGTTTTCTGCAATGGTAGGATTAAATGATGGGATCCATTAAAAGAACTAATGCAAGAAAATAAACCAAGTAAAATTCGATTGGAACACTTTGAAAACCACTCGGTTCTTTTCAAAACTAAACTTTTAAACGCGGGGCTTGAACCACTCATTTTAAAAGCTATCTCGTTCCATCGATTATATCAAGTTCACTACGTTCACGGTTTCGCCAAAACCATCCGTAGCCCACCATCATTTCAGTTAAATATACGGTAGTATTCAAGCTATGTATTTTGACCTCACGCCAAGACATAGTGATTGGTAGCTGCCGGATATTTATCTGTTGCTTAGATAGAATGCGTTGGTTTGAGACAGTCGTACTGCCATTTTGGCCTATGTCAAGGGTAGGTACGGGTAGGTTCAAATTAACCGGGATAATGATGGGAAGAACTTGACATGTGACTTATGACATTTTGACCTCACGCCAAGGTCATAAGAGCATGGGGCAAAAATCCATATCGGGAGTTTCATAAGTACTGAAACTTGCTAGCTTTGCATACCATTTGGAGTGTGATAATTCTGGTAGGATTCCTTCGGTTTTATCACGCGATGATATTTGGATCTCAATCCTACTGTGAGTATATGCTACTCCTCGGGAAAACTCTCACTTAACGATCAATGCTATAAACCTAGTAGGTGTCTAGAAAGGTGTTAGCGGGGCTACGCCCACAGGGAAAAGAGGTTACTTAATTAAGGAACTTCGCGAAAGTGTTGGAAAACCTCCCTCGAAGTAGCGACACTGGCCAGGTTGAACGGTTAAGCGAGTATTGTACGGTGAGAGTAATCCTGACTAATCCTTTCTTTACGGTTTGAGAAGGGATTCGAGAGACAGTGGGAGCCATCCAATTTAGACAAATTAAAAACCACTCTAAACTTGCAAGAGCATCATGCTAAAGTGTTTCTTTTCTCTCTCCTAATTGCAGCGACCATTCAAGATGACCGGACTTAAGTTATTACTAGATAAAAACATATTGACAGGGCCAAACTACAAAGATTGGCTCAGGAATGTCAAGATGGCAATCACTTACGACAAGTTGGGGTATGTCCTTACCACCAAAGCACCCCCTGTCCCAGGTCCCACCTCCAGCGTCGCGGATAAGGAAATCCGTAAGACATGGGAGATAGATTGCGCGAAGGCCAAATGCCTCGTATTAGCCTCGATGGACAATGAACATCAGAGGAGGCACGAGAATATGGACCTAGAGTCCATATTTCTTCATACAAAAGAACTGTATGGGGAGCAGTCTCGTATCGCAAGATACGAAGTGTCGAAGAAGCTATTTTCGGCAAGGTTGGCCGTCGGATCTTCGATAGCGGAACACGTGCTTAAGATGATTGGCTACATTAGGGAGCTCGCGGACCTTGGGACCACGTTGGAGAAGGAACTCTATACTGATTTGATTCTCCAGTCCCTTCCTTCCACTTACGCCCGGTTTATTCTGAACTTCAACATGCAAGGAAAGGAGGTAGAACTTTCCGAACTTCTGAACATGTTGAGGAGTGCTGAGGGCACCCTACAGAAAGGTAGGGAGACATCCGCTTTGTTTGTAGGAGGATCTTCCTCTTCTAGATCCAAGGCGAAAGCCAAGGGTAAGAAGAAGAAAGCCCCCGCCAAACCAAGAGGAGGTGTCGGTAAAGTGGATACGAAGGGAAAAGGTAAAGCAACAAAGATAGCGGGGAAGCTAGTGGGGAAGGAAGAATGCTTCTATTGTCACAAAAGTGGTCACTGGAAACAGGATTGCAAGGCTTGGAAAGCCAGAACACAGGATTTGAAGCGAGTTGCAGCTTCAGCTTCAGGTGTGTATGTTATTGAAAACTGTCTATCAATAAACTCTACTTCCTGGGTATTGGATACCGGATCAGGATCTCATATCTGTAATTCTTTGCAGGCGTTGAGAAAGCGTAGAGTTTTGAAGGCAGGTGACATGACCCTCAGAGTTGCGAATGGTGCTAGCATAGATGCTGAGGCGTGGGGGACTATCACCTGGGATTGTCGGATGGACATTTTTTGGTTTTGCGTAGTTGTTATTATGTACCAAATGCAACCTGTAATATCATTTCTGTATCTTTATTATCTAAAGAAGGTTATGAATTTGCATTTGTAAGTAATGTAGTGAACATTCACCTTAATCAAGCTTTGATTGGGTCAGGTACATTGAACAACGGTATATACGTATTAAACCAACCACAGATTTTCAATGTCCAGAATACACACAAAAGAAAGTCTCCAGAAATCAATAAAACTTTCTTAGGCATTGTAGACTGGGTTACATCAATGAGAGAAGGTTGACTAAGTTACACACAGAAGGATATTTGGATTCGTTCGAATATCAATCGTATGCAACTTGTCAATCCTGTCTCAAAGGAAAGATGACAAAGACTCTGTTCACTGGACACGGAGAAAGAGCGAGCGAGCTCTTGGGACTCGTACACAGCGACATGTGCGGTCCAATGTCTACACATGCGCGAAGCGGTTATTCTTACTTTATCACTTTTACGGATGATTTCTCAAGGTTCGGACATGTCTTCTTAATGAAGCATAAATTCGAAGCTTTTGATAAGTTCCATGGATATAAGAATGAAGTAGAAAAAAAACAGGCAAAAGTATAAAGACACTGAGATCTGATCGAGGTGGTGAATACTTGAGTGCCGAGTTCCTGGGTTACATAAAAGAGAATGGAATTCTCTCTCAGCTTACTCCTCCATACACTCCTCAACATAATGGTGTATCGGAGAGACGGAACCGAACCCTATTGGATATGGTACGGTCCATGATGAGTAACGCTGAGTTGCCGCGATCGTTCTGGGGATATGCGCTAGAATCAGCTGCATACCTTTTGAACCGAGTTCCAACTAAGACTGTGCCTACCACACCATATGAGTTATGGAGTGGAAAGAAACCCTATCTTCAATATCTGAAGATTTGGGGATGTCCATCTTTTGTAAAAAAGCAGCATGCGGATAAGCTCGAGGCACGCTCAGTACTGTGCAAGTTTGTGGGATACCCAAAGAACTCCAGGGGGTATCTTTTCTATTACGCAGAGGAACAAAAAGTCCTTGTTTCTCGTAATGCCCATTTTCTGGAACATCAGTTCTTAGAAAAGGAAATGAGTGGGAGCGCAATAGAACTGAAAGAAATTCCAGAACCACAAGCTATTACTGAAGGCTCAGTAGAACCAGCGGGTTCGAAAGATCAGGACATTCCCACGCCACTCCGCAGGAGTAGTAGGCAGTCTCATCCGCCCGAGAGATACTACGGTTTTCTCATTGACGGGGATAGAGAGGATTGCATCATAGACTGTAATGAGCCTACTAGCTTCCAGCAAGCCATTCAGAGCGTCGACTCGGTAAAATGGCTGGATGCAATGCGGACCGAGATGGAGTCCATGTACACCAACAAAGTATGGACGTTGGACATTGCTTCAGATGGGGTAAAACCTGTAGGATGCAAGTGGATCTTCAAAAGGAAGATTGGTGTAGATGGACAGGTTGAGACCTATAAAGCTAGACTGGTTGCAAAGGGTTTTCGTCAGCGACCTGGTTTGGACTACGACGAAACTTTTTCTCCAATAGCTATGCTGAAATCCATTCGGATCCTTCTTGCCATTGCTGCCTTCCACGATTATGAGATTTGGCAGATGGACGTAAAGACAGCTTTTCTAAATGGTCATTTAGAGGAGTGTGTCTATATGGATCAGCCAGAGGGTTTCATTTAGAGTGGGAGCAGCGGAAAGGTGTGCAAGTTGCTTAAGTCCATTTATGGACTAAAGCAGGCATCGCGGAGTTGGAACATCTGTTTTGATGAGACGGTCAAGGAATTTGGCTTTATCAAAAATCCAGATGAACCATGCATCTATTGTAGATTTGTAGCGAGAACTGTAGTATTCCTCATTTTATACGTGGATGACATTCTCTTAATAGGAAATGACATTCCTATGCTACAATCTGTCAAGGGGTTCTTGTCACACAGGTTCTCCATGAAAGACCTGGGTGATGCCTCTTACATTCTGGGTATCCGGATCTACCATGACAGATCCAAGAGGATATTAGGACTTTCGCAGTCCAGGTACATCGACGCCATACTGAAGAGATTCAGTATGGAAGATTCCAAGCGCGGTAATTTACCGGCTTGTCACGGGATCACCCTCTCCAAAGAGATGTCTCCCAAGAATGATTTGGAGAGGGATCGCATGTCTATTATACCCTACGCTTCTGCGGTAGGCTCTATAATGTATGCGATGTTGTGTACCAGACCGGATGTGGCTTATGCACTGAGTGTGGTAAGAAGGTATCAGTCAAACCTAGGGGAGAAACATTGGATAGCAGTAAAGAACATTCTCAAGTACCTGAGAAGGACTGAGGAGATGTTCTTGGTGTATGGCGGAAAAGACCTGCAGATTGAGGCCTTTGCTGACTCCAGCTTCCAGAGTGACAAGGATGATTCCAAGTCCATGTCGGGTTTTTTCTTCACCCTCAATGGAGGGGCGGTGTGTTGGAAGAGCTCCAAACAGGAAACCGTTGCAGACTCGACGATGGAAGCGGAATACATCGCTGCATCTGATGCCGCAAAAGAAGCTGTCTGGATGAGGAAGTTCTTGAGAGAACTTCAGGTGGTTCTGTCCATTGTTGACCCAATTCCTCTGTATTGCGAAAACAACGGGGCTATAGCTTTAGCGAAGGAACCCAGATCCCATCAGAAATCCAGACACATCTTAAGGCGGTATCACCTGATCAGGGAGATCGTGGATCGCCAGGAGATCGAGGTCCGGAGAGTTGCATCAGAGGATAACACAGCAGATCCATTCACCAAGGCCTTGCCCCAGACTCAGTTCGAGCGGCTGATCGAGATGATAGGTCTTCGATACGCCAGTACATGGCCTTAGTGCAAGTGGGAGATTGTTAGTGTATATGCCCTAGAGGCCATTATTGTATCATACTAGTTTGTATATTACTTGATGGAAGCTTGGGATATTCACAGTTGTATATACAATCTTGCTCGAAATGGTAGTATGCTACTTGGTTTGTCTCTGCTTTAATATGTGCATGTGTTTCTTTTAGCATATTGCTGATATACATATTAGTAGAGCCCTTAGGATCTTTGCTTGATTACCAGCGTTGTGATGGCGCTCGCACTCGTGGGAGCTGGGTGATCTATAAGCACATCCTTATACAGGTCCCTAGTCGTTGGACTATCGAGACAGGGCATCGATACTCCGGAGTAGACTAGCGTATGCGCTTCTCATCCCAGTGTGGGAGACGGTCTGTCCCACAGCCGTTAGTACGTCGTACTTGGGATAGTATACGGGTGCTCGTTGGGTTACGAGTACACTGGACAGGACTCGTCGGGGACTGTTGGTTGGTATTATACCTATCGTCAGTTATCAGTTCCCAGGTGACATGAGTACAGCTTTGTCCGTTGACTTGACACTGTCACTTCGCCTCGAGTGTGTTCCCACTGCACTTTGATTACTACCCTACCACGGCTCAAAGGAGTCATGCAAACAGGTAGTTTTTGGGTGAAGTCCCGAAGCACTTGGAGGCAGTGACGGTTAGACAGGATTCGTCTCTCCCGGTATTGGGGGTTGACATCGCGCTGTGTCCAGGAGAGCCATTACACGAGTAGTCCCTGGCCAGGGCAAGCGAGATATACTGGTAGGTTTCCAGTGTTATCTCAGGTTGTTCTGGGCTTCAATCCGGCACGACTTGTACCGCTATTAGGAGACTGACGTTCACCACCCCCTAGGCCCGCCATGCGATGTATCAGACGAACAGACCGGACTGTACGGAGATTGTCACATACAGGCTCAGTAAGAGTTCAGATGGGGTTCACCTCGTCAGTCTTCTTATCGACATCTACCTGGGGACCGTTACGTACAGCTAGTGCCGCTTGCGGTCTGTGGTTAAACCCACTGCCAGCGTAGTGTCGAGTCTTTAGAGTCCCACACAAAGAGCTATTGGCCTTTAGGCAAAATGAGTAGAGGTCGCATGGTTTTGTGACAGGGTTCGTTCACATTCGCGCACTTGTGCACGTTTGTTGTCCGGACAGTTTATACTAGCGGGCTTTGGTTTAAGCCGGATCATAGTATATGATTTGAGATTGGTTTTTTCTCATTGTGTTCGTGTTCCTCGGATCACGAATGCGGGTGCGTATGCACAGTTGTTTGAGATAGAGGGAGAGGACTTTGATTAGGGTTAATGGCTATTGTCATTTTACTAACCCTAATGATTATGTGTGTGTTATAGTTAATTGATAATTAGTTTAAATAATTGTGCATGGTTATGGATGTTGACCATTTGACCTTATTGACTTGTTGACCTAGGTTGACACTTTGACCATCATCATTTCTTTTGGAAGATGCTTTTTGATCCTCACAAATTGAAATGATAATGGTCATATCATGATTAACCATGACAATTATCTAGCTAATTATTTAATTAAAATAATACACATATACTTGTGAGAATGGTTCAATTATTTTCATTCTATCATTTCATTTCTCTCTCTTGTTTTTCCTCTCCCTCAAGCTCTCTCCCTCTCATGTGTTGAGAAACACTTGAGCTTGAGAAAAACCCTCTCTTGATCTTCTCTACTCTCATCTAGGGTTCAAGTGTTAGCACTTCTTGCACCCTAGTTACTCCTAGCTTGGAGTTGAAGCCAAAGGTTGAGGCTTTCGGGTGGATCTTTCTTTGACGGGAGAAGACGACAAGGTGACCTCCTTCCACTACTTCTAGGAGCAAGGAGAGAAGGACAAAAGACCAAAGGTATAACCTTTCTACCACTTAGCTACTTTTTAGTTAGCTTTAGCAAGTCTTTGTTTAGTAAAGATCCTTAAAGCATAGTCCATGTTGCCTATAGTTGATAGAAATCCGATTTTTATTATGTTTTCCGCCTCCCCGTAAGCACCGGGGTGGGCAACGTGGACTTACACAAGCATCCACTACAATATACATCTCATGTACAGTAATGGCTTCTAGGGCATACATATAACTAACAATCTCCCACTTGCACTAGGGCCATCATATAACAGTGGTTGTAGTATCTCATACTCAACCATCCCATAAAAGTCTCTCTCTGGGAAAAGGCCTTTGTGAGTGGATCCGCCGTGTTGTCCTCTGAGTCTACTCTCCTAACTTCGATCCCCTGGAGATCAACCATCTCCATGATCAGGTGATACTGCCTTAGAATTGTTAGTTATGTATATGCCCTAGAGGCCATTGCTGAACATATGATGTATATTATAATGGATGCTTGGATATATATAGAGAGGACTTTCTTGCTTAACATGATAGTATGCTATTTGGTTTCACTTTATCTTAACATGTTTACTTGTATTGGTTTACAGTCTTGCTCTCACATGTTGATAAAGCCCTTAGGATATGTACTCGACTACTAGGACTATGATGAAGATCATACTAGTAGGGCCAGGGTAGTCAAAGAGTACGTCCTATAACTGTTCCTAGTCGAGGGAGTATCGAGACAGGGCATCGATACTCCAGAGTAGACTAGCGCATACGCATCTTGACCCATTAGATGGGCGATGGATGATCCCACATCCATTGGTGTTGGACATCAAAGATAGTGTACGGGTGCTCAGTGGAGACTGGGTACACTGAACGGACTCGCCAAGAACTCCTGGATGGTATTATACCTATCGTCAGATAGCTGTTCTCTGGTGATACTAGTACAGGTTAGTCTGTAGACCCGAGATCGTCATAGAGTCTTATGTGATTCCCACTGTGCTTTGATTTTCACCTTACCGCGTCCAAGAGGGCGTGCAAAACGGTGGCTTTTGGGTACCGTCCCGAATCATATGGAGGCAATGAGCGATAGGAGGGGTTTCGTCTCTCCCGGTATAGGGAGTTGATGTTGTGCTGTGTTCGATTGGCTATAACTGGATGTCCCTAGCCAGGGCTGATATGGAGATTTACTGGTAAGAGTTATCAGTTGTTTCTCGACCCGTTATGAGACTTACATCGACACGTCTTATCGGTTACTGCGGTCTGACGTTTACCACTCCTAGACTAGATATGCAACATATCAGTCGAAGAGACCAGACTGTATGGTAGTGTTACTGATTGGATTCACAGGAGAATGTACAGGCTTGCTTGTTGATCTTCTGATCGTTCAATACAGGGATGGCTGTTACGTTTAGCTGACCGCTTGCAGCTTGTGGTTGTTTGATATGATCATCACCTACTGCCTGCGTATTGACGATTCTTTAGAGTCCTATACAGAGGTTTCCTGGCTCAGGCAAAACGGAGTAGGAGCACATATATGATATGTGCAGGACCGAGAATAATACGATATGAGATACTGTATTCTATTCTCACGATATGAGATAACTGCCGGGTATATGCGATATATCCGGGTCATCGGATCAAGTGTTGATTCGATGAAATGGTTCATGTTATATTAGTCGGTTATATGTAATATAGCCGGATTGTCTGATCAAGTGTTGATTCGATAATTTAATGTATAATTATATATGAGATATATTACATTACATTAACTAATATAAGCTTGCTTTATTGATTCATTTTCTCACTGGATAATACATTGATATATATGCGATATATGTTAATTATATTATTTTCTTTTGTTACAAAATATATTGTATATGTGATATATAATATTGTAACAAGTTAGGGTTACAAATGCAACAAAGAATTAGACTTTAAACCAAGTTAGGGTTTGGATTTGGGTTAGCTTTTGGGTTAGCTTTTGGATGAGCTTTCATGAAGCTTCATGAAGGTTTGACTTTTGTCTTCATCCTTGATATTTTATGTAGATATTTGTTAACCCAACCCAAACCCTTAACCATGGTTTATTCTCTACAAGGGTTAAGCCACTCATTCTTAACCTATGGTTGCAATTGTAACCACAACAATAATTCATTATTCATCACAAAAAGTTTTCTTCTTCTTCTTCTTCCTTGAAAAAGCTTTCTAGCTTTTTGTGTTGTGATGATTTAAAGTGAGAAATTGAAAACAAAAGAGAGCAAAATTCCTACTTCATCATCCTCATCTTTTCTAGCCACTTAGATTAGGGTGTTCACTTCACTAATACTTAATTAGAGAAGTGAGAGCTTGGGTTTGAGATTCTTCAAGGTAGATCATTTTCGAAAAGGAAGACTTCAAGCAAGCATGGATCATTCGACTTGTGGAGCCTCTCTAGAGTCCGGGAGTTCATGGATCGCGGCGAAGGGACTGCTACTCGGAGCTTATGAAGGGAAGGAACGGACTGCAGAGATTGTAATCCCTCTCTCTTAGATGTAAAGTTGTTTACATGCTTGTTAACCCTAATTCTCTAGTTAAGATCTTGGTTAGGGTTTGTTTAGCACCCCAAAATTTTTATAGTAGCATGATTGATGCTTGCCAAAACCTTCACAAGGTGCTATGCTAACCCTACAAGAATATGTCTGGGTCACTGATGGGACGGAGGTTCCTAGGCATAGACCACAACTCCATTGTCACACAATGGTAGGAACGAAGTTCATCTCATGAATTTATATACACCCAGACTTCCTCTTTGGTAGCATCTTTGGTAGCGTTGTATCCAGCTTTTATCGTTTAGTTTGCCACTATATCTAGCTTGGAACTCTTCCAACATGCTGTCCCTCCACTGAGGGTAAAGACAATGCCTGTGACTGACTTTCAGTCGTCCTAATCACCCTGGAAGCTATCCAGTGATTCTCCCTAGGATCTATTGATACCATCTCACTACACCTAGTGAAAATCCTTAGATCCACTTAGAACTATCTCATAGATCCAAAACCCAGGATTTAGGAGGTATCACCTTGATCCTATATGGAGAATCCTTATGATAAGAGGAGATTGGCTGAGTGTAGCATAGGAAACTCCTTTCCTATCAAGAGTATGGCATCCACGTACAATACGAAAATGACCACCTTACTCTCTACTACCTTTTTATATATACAAGGTTCATCTACCATTTTGATAAAGTCAAACGCATTGACTATCACATCAAAACAGATGTTCCAACTCTGCGATACCTGCTTTAACTTGTAAAGCAACTTACACGTTTCCGCTGCTCCCACTGTCTACGAAAACCTCTGGCTGTGTACTTATAAACACTCTCTTCTAAATCACTATTTAGAAAAGCAGTCTGAGACCCAACCGCCAGATATTGTAGTTATGGTATGTAGCAATGGCAAGTAGGATCCGGATGGACTTAAGTATAGCTACCGGAGAAAAGGTTTCATCATAATCCACACCTGGTCAATGAAGAAAACCTTTTACAACTAGTCTAGCTTTGAAAGTCTCAACTTTTCCATGTACACCGAGTAATCTTCTCAAGATATACCTGCTCCTGATGGGGATTTAACCCATCAGATATAGCAATCAAAGTCCATACTTTGTTGGTGTATATGGATTCCATCTCAGATCACTTAGCATCCAGCCATTCTTACAGAGTCCCCACTCTTGATAGCCTGCTCGAAACTAGTTGGATCATCATCTCATGATGCAATCCTCGCTCCCATTGTCATAGAGAAAACCAAACTATCTCTCAAGTGGATGAGGAACCCTACTAAATCGGCGGAGAGGCTGGGGTTCTTTGGGAAGTATTGAATCCTCCGGTTTTACCAAATCATCAGTTGCAGTTTGTATAGCTGGAACCCCTTCCAGTTCTACCTCATAGCCATAAATTTCTTTCCAAAATAAATTTCTTTTCTAAAAAGGTGGCATGCCGAGAAATAAAACACCTTTTGTTTCTCGGTGCGGCAGAACATATTCCCTTGCGAATGCTTGGGATATCCAACAAACTTCCACAGAACTGACCTTGCCTCGAGCTTGTCCGGATTTTGCTTTTAGACATAGGCTGGACAACCCCAAATCTTAACTTACTTAATATATGGGCTCTTCCCATACTATATCGTATATGGAGTGGTAAGCACCAGATATGGTTGGAACCCAATTCAATAGGCATGCAGCTTCTTAAGTGAATAACCCCCAAAAGGAAATAGGCAACTCAGTAGTACTCATCATAGAGCGCACCATATTTAATAGGGTGCGATTGCTCCGCCCCGATACACCGACGTGCTGTGGTGTACACGGAGGAGTAATGCTGAGAGAGAATCTCATTCTCCTATAGAAAAGTCTAGGAATTCCATGCTCTAGTATTCTCCTTCGTGATCACATCAAAGGACATAATACTTATACCCTATTTGGTTATCTACTTCTGACTTATATTCATTGAATTTCTCAAAAGCTTCAAATTTGTATTTAAACAGGAACATATGTCCGAATCTTGAAAGATCATCAGTGAATGTAATGAAGTACAAAGAACCGGTCATGACATGTGTAGACTGGGGACCTACATAAATCATCATGTATCAATCCCAAGAGTTTGCTAACTCTTTCTCTGTTTCCAGTAAACGGAGCTATGGTCATCTTATCTTTGTGACATGACTGGAAAGTTTCACAAGATGTAAATTCAAACTGATTTAAATATACATCTTAATATAACTTAACTAGTTGGGTCGCATTGATATGACCTAGTCTACAATACCTCAAGAAGGATTCGTTCATTTATGAACTCTTCCTCTTGTGTGTGTTCATGTACGTTAAGAACTGTGGTTTGATTTAGAGCGTATATGCTTTTAGATAACGTGCATGAACCGATCAACTCTTGATATATGAAATGTTCAAAACATTATCCAACAATACAAAATTATATCCTTCTTTACTAAATAAAGAGAATGATATGATGTTGTATATCAGGTTCGGTATCTAATAACATTCGTTCAGGATCAATGCCTTGGATAATACAGGGTCTGCCAACAACTTGGCTGCAACAATTGCGCCGTTTCCAACTGTTGAAATTTTATCACCCGTTCTTAGCTCTCTACCTTTCTGTAGCCCATGTAACAAATTACATAAATGGGATCCTGATCCGGTATCTCATACCCAGGACGTAGAGGATACTGAGAAACAGTTCTTTGTATCGAACACACCCGAAGAAGATGCATCAACATGCACTTTCTTCATTTGGGCGGCACGGGAATTCTGGTAATCCCCTATTTCCTGCTCGGTCTTATAACAATTATAAGTTGGAGCGGGACCAACGTTCCCCAGCTCAGTATAACAAGCGGGTTCGGCCAATACATCCATATTATTATCTTGATTAAAGCGTGACATGGTCGCTACCTGTAGAGAGAAAGAAGAAAACACTCAGTGTATACTCTTGCAAGATCAGATTGGATATTATTTTATCTAACCAGGATGGCTCCCACTATTTTTATCAAATCTTCCTTCAAACCCTAAAAGGAATGACTAGCCGGGATTAATTACGCCCTACAAGTTCGCCAATCTTTCAGCTAGGCCAGTGCCGGTACTTTAAGGGAGGTTCCCCGTGCTTTCGCACGGACCTAATTAAAATAAACCTCGTTTTCCTAGGGGCGTAACCCCGTTGACAATTTTATAAACACCTGCTTGATTCGCTAATTGTAAAGTGCAAAACTCTTCCAGAAGTAACAATTACTCGCAGTGGGTATCGGGATCCAACTATCTCATATAAGGTATGCAATCTCATTGCAAATTTCAACACTTGAAATTTCCCGATAATATTTTTCCCCTAGCAACTTATGATCTTAACATAGTCAACAATTCATAAGCGCTAGCCAAGTTCAACCCATCATTTCCTGATTGAATTAAACCTACCCGTACGACCCTTAACATAGTCAACAAAGTCGTACGACTACCCTAATCCAATCGCATCTCATACTTTAGCAGATAAGCACTAATTAGCTATCGTGCACTACGCCTTAACATAGTCAACAAACATAGCACGAATACTAAGTAGTACTTATCTGAAATGACGGGGGGCTACGACAGGTTTTTCTGAAAACCTTTTGCGTAATGAACTTGATATCGTTGCGGAATCGAGTGATTTTGAAAAGGAGTGTTTTTTTGAGCTTTTCCTAGTTCTCTAAAGAGGCC